>OX578148.1:92138379-92655879 GCA_951213105.1 Amaurobius ferox
AAATCTAATGATATCATTTATAAGACATTAACATGCATTGTTCTTGATATATACTTTTTGAACTAAAATATAAAAAATTAAAAAGTTAAATTTTTTATTATCATTACATGGCTGAATTTTTTTATAAGTATTTTTTGCAAGAAATTTATTGATATCATCTCAGGATTTATCTAAAGGCATTTTCTACAGATATTGCAATTTTTAATTTCCAACACTGAACATGACATCACTTGAAACAATTTGACAATTCAGATAAAATGACAATTATTTCAATTGGCAATTCAATTAGAAATTTGCTGATTGTCAGAAAGATCAAATTATATAAGCGTAATTATTTTCTTTCAAAATAAAAGTTTGTTAGTGTGTTGAGAAAGTCATCTATTAGATACATATGATTTTCATTAGTTTTCATTCAGTGCATATTAAAATTACTTTAATTCTATATAATTGGCCACAGTATTCTCAAACTTATAAGCACCAAGATGACACAAAATAATCATGTGTCCAGCATATAACTTTCTTTACAAACTAATACATTTGGATTATGTAGGAAAATGAAAATCAGTCTTGTTCTCTATTGATTTGATTAATTGCCAATAAAAATAAACATACCAAATTTTTTTTATCTCAATAGCTTAATTCTTTTGAGATATTGTGCTCACTGTACGGAAAGTAAAGTTTGTAATATCTCCCAACTGGTTCATGATAAGTCTGAAACAGTGGTCGGTGTCAATTGATTATTTGTAAAAAGTGCATATAAAAATACATAATAATAGTAAAAAAGCTTCATTTTTTACATTTTAGCACAAAACAAGGGCAATATTTTGACAATGAATCATGTTAGCATTTTAATTTCATTTGCACTAAAATATCAAATTGTACATAAAATACCTATTTTATTAATATTATTTGTTGTAATTATATATTTATGATTGCCTTTTCAACTTTCTGAAAAAAAAAGCTTTTCTTTTTTGAATAGATTGAACATCAACACACTTCCTGCATTTACTAATTGAAATAATTGTACCAAATATCATTTAATTGTTTTAAGAAAACCATAGATAAACCAAAAAACTGACCAATAGCTAGGTCTCATTCAACAGCCCATCTCTATTCAGAAATGCTCAAAATGCATAGATTCATCAAAATCCAAGAGCCAATCTTTTATCCCATCGCGATAATTTACATTTTCCATATGCAGAGTGATCAAAAAGTAGTGCAAATCAAATTTTAAAATCATGTAATGTACCTATAAATTGAAGTAGTAGAATATTTTTTCATTTAGGTGACATTAATATACCCTCAAAAATAGATAAGAAATATCGTCTGCTGTTTTCAATATGTTAGATGGTAATTATAGACCTGCTTTTTATCGATCGAAAAACATGGTATTTTCTCAGAGTGAAAGAATTTTTTTTATTTTAGAGCAATATTTCTTTAGCCATTCTTATGGGTGTCAATACACAATGCAAATTAAATATATGATGTATTCAGGGAAAGTAAAAATGGATCTTTATTTGAAGAAATTAATTTTTGTTTTAAAAGATTTTTACAAATTGATAATTGCTCAGTGAGGCAAAACAAATTAAACCATTAAGCAAATGGATGCCAATATATACTGGTTTTATCTATAACCTCAAATTCACCATTACCTTGTATAGGTTATCAATTATTCCATACAAATCAACATTATCAAAATCTCAAGTCTTCTCAAATACTAAAAATTAATAACTTATAATCTAATCCAAGGATTCTTAACCGGTGGGGTATGCCTCCTCAGGGGAGATACGAAGAATATATTAGATATGAGTGAAATGCCTATGAGAAAATTTATATTGCTATATTATTGCCCAATTCTGGGAAACAGGTGAAGTGTGGATATATGAAGTTAACTTACAGGAAGGTGCGATAATATAAAGATTAAAACCTCATGCTCCAATAAAACAAACTCTTAAAAATTCTCTGTAGTTCAATATTTCCACATAAAAAATGCAAATGCGAAATTTTGTGGTAGTACACACATTTGTTTCTCCCGGCCGTCCAAACTGTTGCTCATGTCCCAGGACGAGTCAGATGGTCTGGGCTTTCGACACATTTGTTTCTGAGTTACTGTGCTAAATTTTCAGAATCATACTTTCACTTCAGCAACCAGAATTGATGGATTCATTTTGCAAACCTTCACTCAAACACCACAAAAAAGTTACTGTAGTAACAATAAGAAAACTTATTAATGTGCCATAATTTTCCAAACTTTGATGGTTACTAAGTAAAATTTAAACTTTTTCCAGTATGTGTGGTAAAAACTGACTTTTAATTAGTTAACGCTGAAGTTTTGGAAAATGGTAGCAGGTAAAAGTTTTCTTATTGCCATTGCAATAATTGCTATTTAGGACTGATAAGCACAAAACTCATTCATAAATGTAGGTTGCTGCAATGGAAGTATGAACCCAAGTTTTTGGACCCCGCTCCCTCAATTGGTAAGCTGCATGCTTTTATACATATACAGTGGTATAACACGGGAGGTTAGGTATCATAACTCCCATTGGATGTACAATTACATTAGTTCTCTATACTGTCCTTATTGGAAAACAAAATCTAAACTGTCCTTATTGGAAAACAAAATCTAAACTGTAACTCTCCCCTATCCTAGATTCTGGCTGTGTTGTATATATATAAGTTTAAAAGCCATTTAAGAGGTTTACAATATGTATGTATTTAGATAAAATTTTAAATTAAAAAAAATTGAAACAATGATTTCTCTATATATATGTAAAAACAAATAAAACATTGGTTGAAAAAGTTCTATAAGTAATAAATGAGTTTAAGAGAAAAGGGAAAAACAATATATAGACAACTTAAGATTAACATGTTCAACTCGATATGACTCACATGTGGGTCACATAATGCATGTCTGTACTTTGCGATGTAATCATCTGGTGAGAACTAGTACCATAGGTACTAGTTCTCACCAGATGTTCATGATGTTCAGACTATTATTGATGATCATAAATTATGAACACATTAAATAATATATTCATAAAATAATTAACTTTCAAGATGAAATTGAAAATTTTTACTCCAGCTTGAACGTATTAACTGTCTTGCTTAAAATTTCAAGATTCTCTAAGACATAAATAGCAATCAGAATAAAACTAAAATCATTTCAACTAACTAAACAAATTAAGATATTGATACTTCAAGATCGAGTAAAAACTTTAACAAAATATTCAAAGATACACATGAGATTTCTCCATTATTAAATTATTGCATAGCCAAATTCCTGTGCATCAATTCAATAAACAAAATATTTGAATACAAACCTAAAACTTTAGCAATTTTCTCTGAAGTGTTTGCTTCTAAAGACAATGCATGGATAATTTCAGCTAATGCCAATATTGCACCATGTCTTGTGTTTAAATCTATACCAGTAGCATGTTGAAGAAGAAGAGGAATAGCAGTTTCTGACATGTATTCTGGATCTCTACTTGTCAGATTATGGAGGGCTTTGGAAGTTAGTTCTCTAACAACTGGGTCCCAATGGTTGACTTTATGCTCCAGTAAATGATTTATTAGTGTAAGGGTGTATTCAGGAAATTGTGATATATGAACACTGAAATAAAAAAAACCCCATTAATTCCAATTATTGTACTATCAATAATGAACTGCATAATCAAGAATTGTTAAACTACCACCATCATCAGTTCATTATTCTTTTGGTAGTTAAGCTGATCGTTGTGAATGGGTCATTAAAAAAATTGTTATACCAAATTTTCGCAAATATTATATAAGGTCATACTCATAGAACCCACCTATAAGGGCATGGTTTGTGTTTACTCGCATTTTACATAGAAATCCTGGAAATCTTGAAAATAGTGACTTGCAAATTTTGCAAATGAGAGTCAGCAATTGACATATAAAAATTGTACACAGGGTTTGAAATAGAATACCCATTAATGGAGATATATTCTTAGGATAATGTTATTAAAGCATTATTTATTTAGGCATTTTGAATGCCTAATATATTCATTTGATATGCCTAATATATTCATATTTGAAATCCATTTGGAGCTATTAATTTGAAATATATTTGGCTCATTTTAAATATATTTAAAGAACATGAATTAGAATTTGATATATTTGCAGCCAAAAAATTTTTCAACTGACTTGCATTTTCCATTGACTGATTCACAATTTTTTTACTAGCGAGTTAGGATGACTCATGACTTAGAAAAGTTGAAGTGAAACACACCCCGGCCACACATGTTGCTACCGTAAACCCTAGGGTTGGTCGTGTGGTCTGGGTCTTCAACAAACCTTGAGGGACATTATTAAAGTTAGGATGGTGCTCCAATTGCAGAAAAAAGCAATCATATACCAGTTTTATACTTATACACTCGATAGTATACAAAAGCACTACCTGCAATGGCAGCAACAAAACATGCTATGAGTTGCAATTTTGTGAAGCTCATAGAGACTGATAAATTCAGTCTTACCAGACAGATGGGTTCAAATTTTGGCTTGAATAATGTCTATGGTTGGGGTAGCTGGTTGAAATTTGAGTGTTATGAAAAGTGTAAACATTTCGGAGGCTTATATCTCCAAAACTAATATATGAAAATATAAACAATTTATATTTGCTTTGTTGAAATTAGAGCAAAATTTGTGAATATATAAAAATGATTTCAATATTTTGAACTATTTAAAAATAATAAAATAAAAAGTTTTTGTCTGAGTGAGTTTTGCTTCACTTTGTTTACTTTCATTCAATATATCTTTTAAACTATAAAAGATATATATAAACAGTAAGTGATAAAAATGTTTAGTAGCAAATCTAGTTTCTAGATTAATAATTTTTTGGATCAGGTTTTTAGTTTTCAAAATATAGTGTTTATAAGATCCTTTTAAATGTACTACGAATGGTCAAACTTGTATAGTATAGATTTGATATTTGCTCATAACTTATAAAATTGTTTCAATTATGCATCTTACTTTAGTTACCATAGTCCTATATTATCTGTTGTAAATGAAACAAATGAGACTGAAAAAACCAATAAATTTATTTAACTTTATTGGAATGTTTTTAATGATTGAGCTCAGGCTGCTTAATACTGCAATGGTCAAGCTCATACTTACAGAACACTTCTTTATGTGGCATTTCTAAGGTTAAAATCATGTTCCCATTACAGATAACAGCATTAATGGACCGGTTCATGGGTGCTGTTATCTGCAATGAGAATATGATTCTAATAATACAAGATAACAAATAAAAAAAAGTACAGTTAACTATAACATGTGCATTATTTAAAATAAATGTTAAATATATTGATTCATATTTATTTCTTCTGAATTTTTTATTGGCTCTTTTAAAGGTTATTTTAATTTTAATTATTTACACAAAATAAATCAAAAGATTTTTATCAGTAAAATATGATAAAAATCCAAAAACCAAATTTTGGAGAGAGTGGATGCATAGACAGAGATGCATACAGTCATTCTTTTGAAAATAATTGAGACAAACTGTAGGACAGGTCTGGGCAAGATCTTGATCACGATTCACCATGAAATTTTGAGGTGATCACCTGAATTAAGAGAAAAATACAGCAATTTTCAAAAAATTCCCACAAAGTATATTTTTGTCAAATTTAAATTATCAAGATTGGCACTTTAAGTTGTCCTGCAGAAAAAAATGCTAACTATTTTCCATGATTCACAGGCAAACACTTAGAATTATGTGCAATATTAACAGTTAGCAATTATATATCGAACTATTCAAAATTAATGGCCAGGATACAGTGCAAGACTTCACCAACAATTTAACCCTTTGGCCGTTATACTTTCTCAGAAGAAAACTTCTTTCCAGCATTAGCTATTTCCCAGTCCAAGCAATGTTATTTTCACTGTAAAGGGAAAGCAATCTCTGTCATTACTATGGATGAATGTAATCAAATATAAAGTAAAATAAGTAAATAAATCTTAATTATTTTATAGAATATGTACAAAATGTATTGACATTTCCTGTAAATGCATCATTTAATTTAATTTCTTAAAAATTTTTCAGATTATAATATATTTTAAAACAAGGTGCAACGCTAAATAGAGAAATGATTAATTGGATCCTTCCTATGCCAAGGTCAAGTATCTGCAAAATACATTGGAGTTGTTCGCATAGACATTTAACGCCATCTAGTAGACAAATAAAATTGTTCAACATAAAAACGCGTGTATGTGGCACCCGTCTTTTAGAGTACAGTTTTCTCTGCCACGAATGTGTGGCAGCTGTCCTTGAATATAAGTTTGCAGCTGATGCGCAGGCGTGGCAACCATCGCGAAACAGTTAAATGTTGCCAAATTGATGGAAATGTCGCCAAATTGTTAAAAATGATACAAATCAATGACATTTATTTTGGTCTGTTAGAAGAGAGTACTGAAATGATGTTTTGTTAGCATTTGTCAGTCAGTCCAACCGGCCTACTTAGTAACAAATTTAGCGAATTTTTAAAATGGCACCAAATTGATAAAAATGTTTGTAAATCCATAAAAAAATCTTGAAATTGATAAAATTGTGCTAAATAAATGGAATGAATTGTGTTTTTTAGGGGATAGTATTTTGATGATGTTTCGTCAATTTGTCACCAAGTGGGACAGTCCCACTTGGTGATAAATTTGACAATTTTTTAAAATGTCGCTAAATTGATGAAAATGTTGCCAAACCTTCCATAGAGATAGCATTATTCAGACGATATTTTTTCCACCAATTTATTTGAAGGAAATAATATCATGTCGCTTAGCAACAGATTTAAATCCATCTTTGGATTTAAATCTGTTGCTACGCGGCAGACGGTTTTTTATTAAATTTTATACAGCAAACGATTTTTATTAAATCTTTTCTGATTTGAATAATGAAGATATGTATATAAAATAAATTTCCTTGCCATTGCATTTCTGACTGGATAATATCAATTACGGACTTCAGGTTTAAACATTATTATTATTAATATTTTCGGGGATTATTGATTCAGAGATTATTGATATTTTCAAGTTATTATGCCATTATTTTATTGTGGCAAAAATTGTTGAAACTCATATATTGTACATTTATGAGTAATCTTCTACAAATGCATGGGTTTATATCTTTTAATCAACAAGAATATAAGTAGTAGTACAGGTATATTGGCATATATTTTGATCAAGTATGGCCTTCTGGTATGAAGATTATGTGGATTATTGATATTTCTAATTTATTATGTTATCTGTTTTATTTTGGCAAAGAGAGATTTTTGAGACTCATATTGTAATATGGGTAATCTTCTACTAACACTTGGATATATCTTCTAATCTACGACATTATAAGCAGGACGGGTATATCTGATGGAAAATTAAAAAAATTTAAAGTTTAAAGTTAAAGTTTAACAGCAAAGTATGCACAGTCAAAGAGTCACAAGTGTTGGCTGGGCCATTAAAATATACGGAGCCAGTTTTAAAGAAAAATCATTGTTCACTTTATTACATGAACATAGTTAGGCAACTTACACATTCCAGGTAATTTCCATGCCACAAAACTTCAAATAATACTATGTACAAAAAGTTTGTAGATGCAAATAATCTGACAGAAATTTCCTGAAGCATTAGTAGTAAATAACTATGCTACCTATATCACTTGCGTGTATTTGCAGCCACCGTTGAAGGTATCACACTTGGCAAAAACGAAAAACCAATGGATAAAACATCAGCAAATTTTAACGTGACTTCCGAACATATCAAAGTAAGTAAATTTAACTTCTTAACGTCCAATACGTACTGGTCAAAACTGACCACATCTACGTCAGTCTCGACTAAAAGCATCGTCTAACAGTATCTCACAGTGCCTCTGTCTGCAGTGTTTCTGTCTAAAGCATTTCTGTTTGTCTGCTTGCTTCAAGAAATTTCTGTCCTATATATCCGAAAATGGACTGTTCCGGAAAAGCCCCTGGATATGCAAATCAGATGCGTACGCATTGAGAACTGATTTGCATGAATGAAACCTCATATTGGAAAACATCACGGTTCACGCTGGTGAATGGCAAGAGTCGTTCATATTAAATTTGCATAAACGTCCGTTCACGGGAACGTGAATCGCGATGTATTGATTTTTTCCAACAATATCTTCTCATATAATTTTAGCACTTTTACTTTGGCATATACTGAAATCAATTACTGCTTTCACATTTAAAGATTATGAGTTTATTGATATTTTCAATTTATACATGTAATCTACTAATACAGGTTATATATTCTAATATTCACGTATATAAGTTGTATGGGTCCCATACAATTATAATACTTTTATTTTGCATATATTGATTCAATTCCATATTTTTTGTACATTTGCTTACAAAAAGTGCCAGGATGTTTTACTCTTCAGATCTACCCATGAAGATAATTTTGTATAGCGAGAACAGAGATTCTTAAACTTCTTTTTTTGAGCATTAAATTAAATATTTTAACAGAATATTTTGATTAAAAATGTCATTCAGTATACTATAGGAATTTGCACATGATTGTGAATTTTAAGTTTCTTTATATTATATACTCCATATGAAGAATAGATATGCTGTTAGTTGATATTAATATAATGTGAAAAAAAGGTGTCCAATAAAGTTGAGTTGATTAGTTATTTTGTACACAAAGATTTTATAGGCAGCCAAACATCAATTTCATACGCTAAATGCAGTCAACATTACTTTTAAATTTTGAGAATTGTGTAGAAGTAACTGTTGGAAATAAAAATGAACAAATAGAGTGCATTAAGTTTTAAATTGTGCATTTTTGACATTATATTGAACTATAAAAAAAGAGAAAAGATCTCACAGTCCATTGTTTGTGCTGAGTTGCATGTTATTAACCAGGCAACTATCTTAATGAAAACATTGTATACAATTATAATAAGAGACTGAACTCTGACTTATCATCAAATTGATACAGTTATCATTCAATGGAAGACATATGGTTTCAAGTTAAAGTAAAATATGCATGTTTAATAACAAAAGTTAATATTCAGCACCATATAATGTATTGCAATTTACATTACAAAACATTAAAATAAAGTAATGTTTACCTCAGATTTAAAAATGAATTATGCCTTGAACCAACAGCATAATAGTCAGTTTCCGTTAGAATTTCAATTCCATGGGGGAAAGTACCTTGCCTTCCAACATTTTCTTGAAATGCAGCAGATGCAGCACGTCGACAAGTAATTTCTCTAAGAAAAGACCATTGTGATAATTGCAGAACAAACGCATTAGTATATACTTTGAAGATAGTCAAAAATTTAACTATCATATATAAATGGTTACAGTTTCATACAATAGAATCCAACATATCCTAATCAAACAGGACTGGGGATGATTCGAATAACTGAAAACCCAGATATTCCAGAAAGTACGTTATCTATAAATAGCATAGTTAATATGAATGCTACCTTATTTATGGGAATACCTTTTATTTGAAGGAACACTTAAAAATTACGTAATTATTAGAAGAAAAAACTGTTAGTTTTGAGATAATTTTGACCACTTATGATAATTTTTTTACTTTTTCAAGAAACTCGACAACTGTTGTCTCACTATTCTTCAATTTGAGCTATAAAACAAATAAAATAAAACAACATAAAGAAAAGCAAGGAAAAGGAATGAATGAAACTTCCAAGACAAAGTCAATGCTATAGATTTTAAGAGAATACTGACCATCATGAGCACTCATAGAACTTTTTACAAGGATGGAGGGATCAGTGACATAAGTAGGGAAAATTCAAGAATAAGACATACAACATCTACTAGCTTGATGAGCTTAAATGCCTATGTGAGCTTAAATGCCTAGTGGAGTTTTCTTGTCCTCCTCTATGGGAACCCATGCTAACCATAGCATGGTAAATAGAATAATGTTGAAATATAAATTGCTTGACTCTCTATATAAAAGCAGTGAATATTTCATTCATAAACTTTTATCCATTCCTTTCATTCAGCGGAGATATTTTTAAAATTATCTCAATACTACAATAATTTGTTTTACTTAAAAACGTAAAACCATGGAGATAAAATTACTTTTTAACTCCATGCTTTTATCAAAAAAGCAATAATATGGAATCGTCTGCTTTCTGTGTAAAATCAATGAATGTTTCATTCATATCAGCTATATTGCAGACTCTAGAGCTAAATAATTTTGCGTTACAGAAATTCAGCAATTCTTATACAACTCATCTTACAGCTTGATGCGTTTATATTCTCCATACATGAAAGTTATGCTTGGTGTAGAAATGATTAAAGTTTGATGATCATTTATACTAAAAAATATTGTAATTACATTGGCGCAGTATATAGATGCACAGAAAAAAAAAAAATACAGCGGTTTTAGGACGGATGCAATACTAAATATAAATTAAAAAGAACTTTAAAAATCATGATTTTGACACAAGATGGATGCCATATTTTATTTTGAAGTGGGTCACATGATCTTTTCATATAATGTGGGTGCAATTGTTATTTTAATTTTTATTTAAAAAACTACCGAACATATTTCACTGAAATTTTTTTAATATATTTTATGGGATAATTTGAATATTTTCAAAAATTTTTGAAGCAATTTGTGAATTTTAAATTCGCTTTAAAAATGTTTGAAAAATTAGGTCCCATAGGGTTCAATGTATTTCATTTTTTCAACACGCGTTCAATTCAAAACTAATTGGGTGATAATATTCACTTATATTCTCATATGTCTTACAGACTGTCTCAACAACATACTAAAATTTCATTTTGATAAAGACATTTTTACGGCAGTTATCGTGCGAATAGACAGACAGACAGAATGAATAAAGTCATAAACCCTTTTCAACTATGTTATAAAGTGTTAAAAAAGGAGATAAAAAAATTACAATTAAAATATATTGCTAATTATATCTTTAAATTCAAAATTCACTAATAAAAAAGGAAGAGAAACCAACAGTTTTAGTTCTGAAAATCGGGAAATTTGGATAAACAATGTCTAAATAAACTGGACTCTACTGTATGTATGCCAAAAGGAACAGCTATATATAGCCTACATTTTTATGAACTTGGATTAAAAAAATTTTAAAATATGAAAGATGAAATTATGATATTATTATGTCTCATAATTAACTTAGATTAATAAATTATTAACTAAAACATCAATCTAATATTTAAGAAAAACACATTTTTGTCATGTGTCTGACACACCCTAGCTAGTCAGTATATAAGTTGAAAAATAAAGAACAATGAAAAAGAGTTAATTTTAATAAGAAAAATTTAATGTGGACAGCACATAACTTTTGCCACTGATTGAAATTAACTTTCCCTTTTACATTATTTATATCTATCAAAATAACAATACTCCAAACAAATACAAAATAATAACAATCCCAAATCAAATAATTAAATATTTATTGATCCCCACTCACCAAATTTGCAAAAATATCTCAAAAACAGATTACCTTGACAAATCATTCTATTCATTTTGTTATCAATAATTACATATAAAACAAGCATTTTATTACTATATTAAAAACACCTTTTACATTAGTTTCTGTACAATTTTTGCAGGCCAATTAAGGGGAAAAACCATTTATATTTTTCTAACTTGTATCAAATTCTACTCATTACCTGGCAATGCATGTTACCAGAATGCCAAACGCTATCAAAATTGAAAGCATAGTTTTTGAGCTGAGAGTGAATGCTTATAATGCATAGACAAACACATGAAAGGTTAAAAATAACTAATTCACATTCTAAATTAACCCAAATGTATAAATCCACCCAAAACTCTAAATTGCTTTTCAAGCCTATTACAATACTTTACCTGTTCAATAACTATCACACAAAATAGTTAATGCCAAGAACAAGAAAAATATCTGGCAGTTACTGAAATAAAATGTTATGAGAAAGTGTGAAAATATAATTAAAACAATATTATTCATTTTGAGAAATATCACTTATTGAAATGATATATTCATAAGAAAAAATGATGTCACTTCAAGAAATAAGATAATCAAGGGGTTTGTTAAAAGGAATTTGCAAGTTATAAAATATTGGGAACCACCGACCTAGAACAAATTAAGTATAAATTCCCCAACTCACCTTTTAATTAAATTTTGCATGTATAATTAAAACCTAATTAATATTTAAATTGTGTATATAAAATATTTCCAATTATTGTATGATGTTAAAAGTTATAACATATTTCTGTCCTAAACTTTGAATTTAATAATGTTACCTAAGATACAGGGTTCAAAATTAGCAGTCATTAGTTCTATTTTGCACTTATAAATTTCATTTTGATGACCAAGATTTTAGACCCAGTTCTCATTTCTAACACCTAACTTCTGTGATATTTTTGCTTATATAATGCAAAAATCCAACAGATAAACCATTTATAGTTCCTTATAACAATTTAACCAATGCATATCACAAATTGCATAGATCAGCACAGTGGATAAAAATGAGTCCGCTAATAAAAGGCAATTCATTTTGTCAGTTGTGTAATGCACATAAAATAAATAATTTTCGAAATTGAGAATTGATTTTTTCGAATTTTTTCATTTTAGAAATTGAGGAAAAATCGTTAAGCACCATTGATGGTTGACTCTATGCTCCTAATTTCCAACCCTGCTAAGACATTATAGCCATTTACACTAAACAAATCAAATATAACAGTATCTAAATTTTAACCCTTTCATGACAGTGAATTGCTGTCTGGGAGGCTTGATCAGGACAGAGTGGAGTCGAAATACACTGATCATAGAGGATGGAACTTTTTGCACAGCTATGCCTAACTTACAAAAAAAAAAAAAAAAAAAAAAAAAAAAAAAAAAAAAAAAAAAAAATCAAATAAACTTTAAATTAAATTGTTTCATTTTTTCGTATAACTTTAGTTGACTAGTGAAGTAATCATGTACATAAATATCACAGTTTTTGGGTTATATTTCCTTTTGAAAATTACATGAAGATCATGAAAAATTGATTTACATTGATCAAGCATTTAAGAAAAAAATAAATAAAATAATTAGGAATTTTAATCAACACAATAATTAATGAAAACAAAAATTAGTAGAAAATATGCAAAGACTATTTACAATAAAATATAACAATGTTTAAAAGTTTAATTTTGTATGATAAACTATAAAATAGGGATATGTGCAAAGACTACGTTGCTATAACAATGTGTTGCACAAAACTATCTTTTTACGATTCTTTGAGAAAGAAAATATTCATAACTATCATCTGAATAACTCAAAGTTAATTGGCAATACGAATGATTTCTTCTTCGAATAAAAATGCCTTCATTTAGCCTTTGCAAATCACTTTCTTCTCTAAACGCTCCACAAAATAGCTCTCTATAATTTACAAAAAACACAAAAAAATACGAAACAACTGAATACCAAAACTACAGAAATACCCTAATCTCTAAAAAATATTCAGAAATGCCAGAAACACGAGAATGTCTATACTACGTGTGACATTTAAAGAGTCAGCCTAGTTTGTTTACATTACTCACAGTTCTGGCTTCCACATCGAACCAAAATATCAAAAATACAAAACACTTGAATAATTCAAAAGATTAATATTGTAGACTCATGATAAATACTAAATTAATGAGTATTACTTTAAACTCATAGAGATAGATACCCGTCCTCAGAACAAATTCAAGCGGGGCTCGCATATGAGCCACCTGGTTGTTAGTAACATTCACTACTGGTGCATTGGTGAGACACCAGTCTCGAAAGGGTTAAGACTACAAAAGAAATTCACAATTTATCATAAACACATTAGACAATAAATCTATTAAAAAAAGTTTTACCTGTCATACACAGTAGTTACTAAGAGAGCACCAGCAATACTATTTACATAAGGCTGAAGAACTGTTGGTTCATAAGCTCTAGCAAATGACCAGCACACGTAACATGCAGCATCTCTGATGTGAGTACCCACAGAAAAGTTTCCTCTTTGTTCATCATAAACTAAGGCTTTTAATACTACACTTACAACTCTGGCCAAGTACTGGGGCAATATAAGTCCTCTCCTGCCTATAAAATAAATATAACTGAATTAAGTTAAAAATGTAAAACATATTTGAATACTAAAACAAATATCTGGTGTTGCCTGGAATTTAAGATGCAAATCTCTGATTTAAATTACATATAAACTCGAAGCGAATTCTAAAAAATCAATGAATTTTTTAACAATATGCCTGTTTAGAACAAAAAATAAAAAGAAACATGTTGTGACATTACAACTTCTGAGAAAGTACTCTACTGATCCTTGATGAAACATGTAGAAATAAAAACACCCCAAGTTGTGATATTTGGAAGCCAGAACTTGCTTGTTTTCTTTGATCACAGTCGAATTCAAAATCAAAATTTTTAAAGACCTCCTTAAAAATTCAGAAATAGAGTAATTAAATTTTTTACTAAAATCCAAAGGTGTTAAAAATTAGAATCATGTTCATCTTCAATTCTCTGATGCAAGAAAAAAAATATAAAAAATAATAGCTTAAAATATGTGTATTTCGATGAATCTTAGAAAGAATCAAATATGAATAATTTGTTCTATAGATTTGGTTCAAAGTTTGCTGAAAAGAGAGTTCTTTGGTCTTTCTGATGGCATCAAGATAGAAACTTTGTGATAATATTTTCAGTCCCCAATGAACAAATTTGTGTGAAAGTCACTTGAGAGTGCTTCAATATAACTAAAAAATTAATTTGAATTAAAAAATATCACTCCGATGTGTCTTGATACCCAACCTGAAGTATCACTGTAGCAAACTTCTTAGTTGTGAGTCATTTAGATTTTACGCTATGTGACCAACAAACAGGCATCTTCTTTTATTAAGTACGATAGATAAAATAGGAACTTTGTATGAAAATTAATTTAGCAGGAAAATTATGCCTTTCTATAAAATTTTCCTCTCTTGGAAAATATGAGAACTTTGAAAGTAAAAATGCCAAAAAAGTTGCAAAAAAATCATTTTACCAAGCTCTGCTAAAGCTAAACATCCTCCGTGCCATGCAGAATCACTCTCTCTAAGACTAAAAAGCTCAAGCACCGATGTTACAACATCATCTGCTAACTCTTTTGGTAACCTACTAGTTACTCTACCAATGCCTTTGGCAGCAGACCACCTAAAAAGATTAAAACATAAAAGTAAATAACTTCTTTTAACACAAAATTAAAAAATAAAATGCATTAGAAAAAATTTGGTGAACTCAATATGTAGTATAATGGCATATACACAATAATAACAGGATCAAAATTGAGTGCTTTGTTTATTTTTAAATATCATTACATAACTATTGTATCACAAAACAAACTTTATTTTCCTTTAAACATCAATACATGGTGCTACCTCATCTTAAGTATTTTTATCTTCATATTGATGTCTCAATGATAAGGATGTGGCAATGGCCTAATCTATTAAAACAGTATACAATGCTTGTTTGCTCGAAAATATTTTTTTAATAATGCAGAAGTTAATTTTTGTATATAAAACACTTGCAGAAATATTAAATGTTGCTAGGTACAAAATGCTGTGAAAATTCACAAACATGTTATATAAAAGACCCATGGTCTAATTAAAAAAAATAATTGCACAATCCCAACTTACCTGCAGAGCAATGCTCTTTAACTTGATATGTGATTTGCTATTTTTGTATGGGGTATTAGCTAAGATCCTGGACGTACAGTTAAAAAGCTTACTAAAATAGTACATAGATGAATGTGAAAGATTTTTTTATGGGATCTTGATTATATTAACATCGATTATGTTTAATTTACATATGATATAATTATATCTTGATTATGTATAATTACATAAAGAATGTGGAATTTAAATTGGAGAGAATAATCATACATTATTTGATTAAATTAAAGACATTTTGTTATGAATATCATCATAAGAAAATACTTTAAAAATTTTACATACAATATTTTGAATGCTTTAATAGCTTAAATGAATTGCAAAGTTGTATTTAATTATTCATATAGTATATAACTTAAACATAACCATACCATGGCAATATTAAATTATATATCAAAGAGAAATTTTTTAAATTACTTAAATTATAAACTTTACAGTATGAATAAAACAGTATGTCAGATATATTTGGCCTCAATAATAATATTATTATTTTAAAGAAATGATTTTTTTTATACAACAAAGCATAGTTAGACAAATCTTAAGTGCCAAGTGGCCTTTGAATCTGCTTATAGCAATCATCTTTTTTCACTAGTCTAAACTGTTATTTTCATAACATCGGTTGCTAAAAATTTTACATTTATAAAGCCATCAAAATACAAGTTTCTGTAGGTTAAAAGTTTTTACACTTCTAGTAATATTTAGAATCGAATTTGCCTCTGTCAATCTCAAGCTCTGAAAGGAATTGTAAATATTAATCATTGATGTTGTGAAATGAACTGAAGTAAAAGCTTTCAGAATTGAGAAATGACACAATTTTGATCTTTTATTATTTTTCATTTTTGTTAAAGAAATTAAAACAAATTAACGTTATGAAAACGGTGTTGTCAAAATAAAATCTACAGATTGCATACACAGACATCTTTCTTCATTATGTAAGACTACATACACAAGAAGAATTGTGTGAGATCTAAAATTTAATCTGTGAATACTGACAGATTTACACATGCCATCAGTTCAAAATAAAACATTTTTAAACATTCCATACCTACATGAATACAAATCAACCACTTTTTAATTAATGTCTGTTGTCTGATAGCATGTCTTAGCATATCTGAGTGAGAGCCCAATCATTTGTTCAACCATGTTTAACTTTTTGAAATTTTTAAAATGAATAGTGTACTTGGTGAATAAAGATCAATTTAAATTACTACCTAATAATAGTATCTTTATCTCTTAAACCAACAAGAAGCTGCTCAATAATGTCTTCTGTTTCATCAGGAATATCATAGTCCTCATCTTCAGTTTGTTCTTCTATAGATGACATTGATTTTGGAACATCTCCCATAGCTAAGTTGTCAGTCAAAGATCTCTTTCCTCTACTGTATCGCCAGCTAGCTACTTTTACCCTTAGAAAACTTAGTCCTGTGAAAAAGATAAACTGAAATTAAAAAAATTTTAGTAAGAACACTGAAACGTCTTAATAACATGCCTCAGAAAATAAAAACGTAAAGAATCTGCATACATAAATGTTGAAACCAAATTTGTTGCAAACTTTTTTAACATATGATCACAATAAAATAACAGAAAATTTGATAAACAAATAATTATTTGAGCATTAAATATGATAAAATAAGGTGGTTATGATTGTATATGCAGCAATAAACGGAGGTTCATATATTGTTGGTAAAGTATTTGCAAAACTAGGTAAAATTTGGAAATTGTATATGTCATACTCATGAACATTTTACAGCTATGGATGTGCTTATAAAAGAACAAAAATATGTTCATTTTTAACACTTACAACATAGTTGAAAAGTGTTTATGACTTTGTTCATTCTGTCTGTCTGTCTGTCCATTAGCACGATAACTGCCGTACAAATGACTTTATCAAAAAGAACTTTTAGTATGTTGTTCAGATGGTCTGTGGGACCTATGGTAATATAAATGAATGAATGAAATGAAATGAGAGACGGGTGGCTCAAAAAGAGCCCAGCGCATCGACCAGAGGTCTATTGTACTACTCCAGACAGAATAAACCTCTATGAAAAGAGACCAGTAGCCGACGCAAAGATGAGCAGGCACTTGACAGGGATGTCATTCAGCTCCCAGGGTTCAATCACATGATGACCAATGTGTTCGAATCTGTGAGCAGAGTAAACCTCATATTCACAGAGAATGTGAGCAGCAGTTTCTTCGCTGTATTTGCAGCCTCTGCAAAGTGAATCTTTAGTGACACCCATAATGTTAAGGTGTCTCTTGAGGGTGCAGTCCCAGTAAGGAGCCCAACAGCCCTCCTGATGCCAGTTCTGCTGAGCTTGAAAACTTCCTTTTGACGTGTACTAGGGCAATTGCAGTTGAGAATTTTCGCTTGCCTTTGACCCTTAATATTATGCCAGTTTTTATATTGAAGCTTCCTGAAGATGTCATAAACAATTCTTCTGGTAAGATCATTGGAAATACCCAAGGCCGGCTCAGGGCCAACAAAAGGAGTACTTGAGCCTTTTCTAGCCAATTCATTACCTGGAATACCCGAATGTCCAGGCACCCAGTAAAGAATGACTTCATTATTGCTAGTAATTTCACAGACTGCATTATAGCACTCCTAGACAAGGGAAGATGTCATGGTAGACTTCCCAAGAGCCATGAGAACAGCCAGACTGTCGGAACAGATAAGTATTTGGTTGCTCTTATACTTTCTGTGATAGCAAATTCTACAACACATAAGAATGGCAAAGACCTCAGCCTGAAAGACAGTAGCATAACTGCCAAGCGGATAAGACAGCTCTGTGCCATCATCCAGACAGCATACACCAGCACCAGTACTTGTACCAATCTTTGAGCCATCCGTATACCATACAATATACTTCTGTTTATTGTAGGTGGGAGTCCTCTTCCGGTCATCCCGCAAGGGGACCTGAATTTCGTAAGGCTTGTCAAACGTATATTTGACATGAATGCCATCAGGTGGCATACAGAAATAAGGATGACTAGCAAAGTTACTGTTAAGATCACGCCAAGATAAATACCTTGAGTAATCTTTCCAGTGTTTCAGATATTTAAGTCTGTTCATGCAAATGAGTGCCTCTGCTTCTATACGCATATAGAGTGGGTGCAATCCAAGTAAAAGTTCAAGAGTTGCAGTGAGAGTAGTTTTCATGCATCCAGATATTGCGATACAGACCATCCTTTGAAGCTTATTTAATTCTAATTTAGCAGTTTCACATCTTATTCTAGACCACCAAACAATGAAGCCATAGGAAATGATAGGACAGATTACCATTGAGTAAATCCAATGGATAGCCTTGGGATTTAAACCCCAGGTTTTCCCAATGGCATTCCTACAAGACCAGAAGATTCTTCTGGTTTTAGTCGTGCAGTAATCCAAGTGTCTCTTCCAGTTGAGTCCCTTGTCAAAATAAATTCCTAAGAATTTAACCTCCTTGGAGCAGGTAAGCTTCTGTCCAACGAAACGAATGTCTCCAAGATTAAGAATGAGTTTTCTAGTAAACGCAACCATAGCAGTCTTCTGTGGGTTAACAGAAAGACCTGCATTTTTACACCATGTCTCAACCCTCCTAAGTGCGGTGGACATCATGTCAGAGACAGTGTTGCCAAATTTGGCCCTGGCAACGATAACAACATCGTCTGCGTAACCAACGCAGGAAACACCAGAAACATTGATGCTCTCCAAAAGAGAGTTCACAACTATACACCAAAGAATTGGCGAAAGCACACCTTCTTGCGGACAGCCTGCAAGTGCATGCACCGTCATACTATCACCAAGTAAAGATGCACATATATACCTATTAGATAAAAGGTTCTTGATCCAGTAAGAGATCGTAATATCAACACCTTTCCTATCAAGAGCATCAAAGATGGTATCGATGGGTACCTTATCAAAGGCACCTTCAATATCGAGAAAGGTGGCAAGAGCAACTTCCTTGGCATTAAAGTTTCTCTCCAAAATAAAGGAGAGACTGTAAAGGGCAGTGTCCGTAGATTTACCCGGTTGATAGGCATTCTGAGGGATTGACAGGGGCTTAGCAGCCAGAATCACTTCTCTTAAATACCTGTCTATAAGCTTCTCAATAGTCTTTAAAAGAAAAGACGTAAAGCTAATAGGTCTGAAGGATTTGGCCTCATAATAATTATCCTTTCCAATCTTTGGAATAAAGATTACCGTAGTATGTCTCCAGGCAGATGGTACATGACCCAAGGCAATACATGCTCTGTAGATGCTGCAGAGAATGGGAGCTAGCACCTCAATTCCCTCCTGGAGAATTGGAATGATGCCATCAGTCCCCAGAGTATATAAATGAATAATATCACCCAATTAGTTTTGGATTGAACCCAGGTTGAAAAAATGAAATACATTGAACCCTATGGGATCTAATTTTCAAACATTTTTTAAGTGGATTTAAAATTCACAAATTGCTTTGAAAGTTTTATGAAATATTCAAATTATCCCATAAAATATATAAAAAAAATTTCAGCAAAATATATTCAGTAGTTTAAAAAAAAAAAAAAATTAAAATAATAATTACACCCTTTATATGGAGAGATCATGTGACTATTATAGGAAGAGATCACGTGACCCACTTCAAAATAAAATATGGCATCTATCTTGTCTCAAAATCGTGATTTTTAATGTTCTTTTTAATTCATATTTAGTGTTGTATCCCTCCAAAAACCGCTTTACTTCTGCTTAAATTCTGTGCATCTACATATTGAAACAACGCAATTGCAATACAGTTGAGTTTAAATGATCATCCAACTTTGATTATTTCTACAACGAAGCCTACTTCTCACTTATGGAGAAAGCAAATACCAAAAGATGTAGAATAAGTTGTATAAGAATTGCTGCATTTCTTTAACGCAAAATTATTTAATTCATGGCGTCTACAATATAGCTGATATGAATGAAACATTTATTGATTTTACAGAGAAGCAAACGATTTTTTTGAATGAAGTTTTAAGCATAGAGTTAAATTACTTGTACCTCTATGGTTTTAAGTTCTTAATAAAATAAATTATTATAGTATTGTGATGAATGAGAGTCTACAATATAGCTGATATGAATGAAACATTTATTGATTTTACAGAGAAGCAAACGATTTTTTTGAATGAAGTTTTAAGCATAGAGTTAAATTACTTGTACCTCTATGGTTTTAAGTTCTTAATAAAATAAATTATTATAGTATTGTGATGAATGAAAGGATTGGAAAAATGTTTATGAATGAAATGCTGCTTTTATAGAGAGAGCCAGGCATGTTATATTTTGATGACGTTATTTGAATAAAGTTCATTTGTTTTTTATGAAGTTTTCAAATATAATAAATTATTGCAGTATTATGATAATTTTTAAAATATTACGGAGGATTGTATTGCATTTTAGAGATGTTTAAACCTGGCACTTTATATTTCAAAGCCGTCATTTGAATGAAGTTCATTTTTTTTTATGAAGTTTTAAGTTTTCACATATAATAAATTAATGTGGTACTGTGATAATTTTAAAAATATTACCGAGGAATGTATTGCATTTTAGAGATGTTTAAATAAAATTGCATTGAAGTTGGAAAGTGTTTCATAATCAATGCTTTATGCGTGATTGATTTTTCTTATTATTCATAAATTTCTGCTATAGTAAATACTTATAAGTTAGGGAATTGGGAAAAATCCATTAAAAGATGTATACCACTTAGAAACATCCATTAAGAACGTTTTATTGTATGTCTAAAAGTATAAAAAGCAATGAGTGATTTTTGTGAATGGTAATATGTTATGAGTTACATTTTTTTATAAAAAATTAGATTCATATAGTAGCATTACGCACTCAACATAAAATTTTATAAAAACTATCTGATACATGATACAAATATAACGGCAAAGTTGTGCTAATAAATACCTTTAACTTGCATTTAATTATATGTCTAATTATTTTGGGATAGTAGAAATTAATTTTAGCTCCAGCTTGTTAAAATAAATTTCTATATTTGGCTAAAAGAGATACTAACTATGAACACATATAAAAGAAAATGAATTAAATTAAACAGCATTAAATTAGATAATGAGATAGGGGTGTTTTAATATCCCATGCATTAACTCAAAAAGCAAATGGCGATGGTTAAAATCCTCTGCAATCAGTTTTTGCAGCAAATTTGATCTTGAAATAAATTTCAGTTTTATCTATTTTCTTTCACCATGTGTTTAATATGTAAAAATAACTTAACATATTTTTTTCACAGTTAATAGTTAAAAATTCAAGTGATATAGAAAAATTACTATTGCTAGCTCAGAAAATTGAATAGAATTGTAGTCACGAACATTTGAATTTATAAAATTAAAATATATATACAGGGTGTCCCAAAAACATTGACCTCAGCTTTTATTCCTTAAATATTGATCTTAGACATATATAATAAATTACAAAGTTGAGTAAAAAAAGGTACAGAATTTTATTAAATTGATTAAAATTTTTAAGGGAATTAAATTTTTAGAAATACAAAATTTAACTTTTTATACGGTCTCCATACAAAAACATTTCCAATGAGTAAAATGTGCCCCATAGACTAATAAGATGATGTATAAAATTTCAACATTTTATCATAAAAAGTCCCAGAGATATGAAAATACAAAAATGCTGACCGTAACCACTTTTCAATGCATTGGCATGGGTTCGATGAGGGAAAAAATCATGTCGGTAGATCGTGTTTCAGGCGTCATACACAAATTACGAAAGAAAACAATGATTACATAAATAATTTTGCTATTTATTGGTACAGAAATATTTACATTGTGTAGAAATAATAACTCTACACAAAGAATACAGAGCTTGTTCAAAATGTTTTTCATCCATGCCAATACAGAGCTGCATTCGTCTGATAACACTTCTGGGTACTTGATCAAGTTCTTGTTTGGTGATGTCATGATAACCATCTTGAATGCGTTGTTGTAACTCTGCTTTATTGAAGAGCGGTGGCAGATAAACAGTTGTACATAAACGACTCCACAAATAAAAATCCATAGGCATTAAATCAGGTGATTTAGGGGGAAATTCGGCTAGCCCATACAAGCCAATCCACTTATCTGGAAACTCGTTATTTAACTAGTGTTTCACAACTGCAGTATGGTGGGCTGGAGATTCATCCTGTTGAAACCATACATGTGGAAGTACTGTCAGGGGCAGTTCATCCATAAAATCAGGAATAACAGCATTCAGAATCTTATTAACATATCTGTCACCCGTTAACATACCATCATACAGTATGGGACCAAGCAAATGGTTTCTGAAAAGACTACATACATTCACAGAAAATTACTTCTGATGATGAATATCACATCACGTACCACGAATGGATTTGTATCAGACCAAAAGTGCTCATTTTGAGGATTTATGCATCCATCTTGTTTAAAACAGCATTCGTCAGTCCAAATTACATTTTTCAGGAAAGAGGAATTTGCATCTTCCTGATTTAGAGGCCAATTACAAAAATCTAGATGATGTTGATAATCTGTTGGCTCCTGTCCTTGCACACCATGAATGTTAAACAGATGCCATTTATTCTGTCTCAGTATTCTCACTGTTGCACATGGTATGTTCATTTCTGAAGCAGCGGTATGAACACTACTATGTGGATGACTGAAAAAGTAAGCTAAAATATCAATTTCTACATTAGTTGAGTGAAGTCTGGGCCTACCTAGTCCACCTACATGATGAATACTTTCTCTTTCATGCACTCGTTGCACCAATCGGGAAATAAATCTACCAGAAGGATGTCGAGAATTGGGAAGCGTACGGTGATATTTCCATGCAGTTTTGTTAGCATTGAAATTGTATAAACTGTACAGCATAAGCATTTCAAAAAGTTCTTCATTACTGTATTGCAACATACTGTCAGTACAGGCTAACTATACTCTCAAAATGTAGCAGAAATGTGAAATACTTAAGGGTCGCTCAGACTGCTGGGATGTATGCGCTATGCTTGTATAAGAGAGGTGATTGATCAATGGCAAAGCAAAAACAACTTTCTTATGTGATAATGCGTCTGTTGCATTTGTGTGACACACCGATCAGAGGCCCTTCCCGGCCGTCCAACTAGTTACTCTAAGTCCTCAGGACGAGTCGGACGGTCTGGGTCTTCAACACCGATCAGAGGCAGATATTTGCATATGCATACATTTCTAAGCTGTTTTAATGTCCATTTTGATTGTGCCATTTCCAAGGTTTATTCTTTAATTAATCATATAAAATTTTAAGGTATTTCTCAGGAAGCATATTTTTGAAAAATTGTAAATAAATCTAAAGATAAGAGGCAGATATTATTTGCCTATCATGCATTTCTGCATTGCGTCATTTGCACTCTTGCTGTAAACATTTACATTTTAATTTGTGATTAATCCCTCACCACCTTTGTTTAAACATATCTCTGGGACTTTTTATGATAAAATGCTGAAATTCTGTACATCACCTTATTAGTGTATGGGGCACATTTAACACATTGGAAATGTTATTGTATGGGTGCCATATAAACATTTAAATTTTGTATTTCTTCAAATTTAAGCCTCTGAAAATTTTTATCGATTTCATAAAATTCTGTACCTTTTTTATGCAACTTTGTAATTTATTATATATGTCTAAGATCAATATTTAAGGAATAAAAGCTCAGGTCAATGTTTTTGGGACACTCTGTACACACACACACACACACACACACACACACACACATATATATATATATATATATATATATATAAAAATATCTAGTAACCTCATCCAAATCAAACATCAGACAACAGAAAATATACCTATAGGCGCTATGCTGCTCAACCAAGTACATTTATATAATACAAAAGAGAATGAAGAAAGAACAACAATGTATCAAAATTTCACCGGGGGGATTGTGACCCACACTTCCCGGTTAAGCCAGCTTAATGTCATGACGACACTCCCGGAAGCAGATACAATGTCGCAAACCAAGTACATTATACTAAAACTTTAAATGTAAAAAAGTTGAAAGACCTATACTGACTATACCACAAAAACTGTATCATCAATATTCACTAAAGCCAAACAGAAACACAAAAGACATTTTAAAAAGCTAATATATAACACTAATATATAACAAGACAAACAAACCTCGCATACCCTTCACCATTCAAGCTTCCAAAAAGTAATTGACTCATCCTGTGTATCAATAGAACACCTTTAAACTTTTAAACTATGACGTCCGTAGTAGCATCGTATCTGCTGTTCAAACTGTAAGTGTACCTCTATTTAAATATAAGTTGTAACTTTCCGTTACGGTTATGTTGAAAAATTTACATATAATGTTACTTAGAAAACGCAATGGATAACCCTTTGCAATTGCCTCATTCAGATAGCACAGATCGCTTCCATATCGATTTTCTTCACTGCTATTTAATTGTTTGCTTCTAGTCAAAAAATTTATAATAATGTTTCTGAATACATTACGATGTAGGCAAGAATTCCATTGAATTATGTAATTTATTTTAAAATTAAAGTCTTTTCTCTTATCATATAGTTTAAATCCTACCTTACCATTAGATTGTTTATATATAATTAAGTCCAGGAAATTAATACTATGATCCATGTTGCATGTAGTTTCAGTCAAGGTTAAGTTAGATGGATAAAAAGTAAAATCTAAGTGATCCTGGCCATCGGGGCAAGCATACAAAATGTATATATACTGCTGGACAATTGCTAATGTCAGACTACAAATTGCAATGTAGCACAATATTAAGCAGGGGTAGAGGCCCAGCAGGATAAAATATTGTTGCCACACTGTTCGGAACATTAGAATAAAGATCATTTATTGTTCTGGAATACAGAAAGTTTTGAAACATCTGAAAGGAAAAATGTGTTCATTTGATGCTGTGTACGGAGAAATGGAAAAATGCATATGAATGACAGCAGGCACCTTTGAGAAAGGTGTCAGTATGGAATATGTCCACCGTGGAGTGTGATGCAACATTCCACACGTTGTGTCATGCTTTGCACAACATTATCCAGCAGCTGTTGAGGCAAGTTATCTCACTCCTCTGTCAGTGCACTGATGAGGGTATTCTTGCTTATTGGAGGATATTTTCGACCAGCAAGTCGCCTCCCAAAAGCATCCCAAACATTTTCAATAGGGTTTAGATCTGGAGAACGTGCTGGCTATATGACGCATTCAATACCCTCGCTGACTAAACAATCCTGAACAGCAAGTGTTCGATGACATGGTGCATTGTCATCCATGAAAACAAATTTATCACTGACAGTATCACGGAAAAGGTGAACATGAGGCAGTAGAACTTCATCAATGTATCGTTGGCCGGTCATAGTCCCAATTGCAATCATATGTAAGGGAGTGCGGCCATTGATCATGATACCGGCCTATATCATAATACTGCATGTTGGATATCGGTCCCTTTTTTAGATATTTTCTGGACGAAAGGCAGTACCACTCTCACGTCAGATCAGTTGGCATCTACAATCTGATGATAGACTGAAACTACTCTCATCTGAGAATAGTATGCAAGCCCAGTTCTGTTTGGTCCAATTGCGATGCTCATGACACCATTGCAAACAGGCGGTATGGTGCAGTCTGGACAATTTTCTACATTTTGCTTCTTTTTATTTTGTGGTTGCTATGGGTGATAGTGTCATCTGTCCTTAGTAATTGTCCAGCAGTGTATATATATATTTATGCAAAATTAACTTTACTAGCCAATACATTAGTATATGGAGGTTATGACATCTTATAAATATGGAAAATAAGAATACTTTCATGTTTGCAAGGATGTTATCTGCTTTCTTGGAAAAAAAAATCACGCATAAAGATCATTAAAATGCAAGATATAGTGAAATCTTTTTATAATAAACCACTCTTACCAAGCAACAATTCTCCTTACACCTTTTGCCAGAACATTTTTTAAATTCTAAAGACTTAATTTTAATTTTTCCCCAATTAAATGACATCACTCTCCCCTAAAGCAAGATAAGTTATTTTATTTTGTTATATACTTGGCATTTGAAATTTTACTATAAAATTTTGCTGCAAATAAAAAAATTTTCTTCTTTTTTACTTTCCTTATACACATAATGTATAAGGAAAGTATTGTGATGGGGTCGAAAATTCGAATTCAGAGTTTTCGTCGGGAGAGCACGTTTCAAGCATCCCTGATCACGAATCAAACAGTTTTGAGGTGATGTCTGTGTGTGAATGTGTGTGTGTGTCAGTGAGTCCGTGGAGACGATATCTCATGAATGAATGGAGCGATTCGAATGAAATTTGGTACAAAAATCACAATCCGTGAATACTGGAAGCCTATTGTTTTTAAACGTAATCGAATGTTCAGAACCCCCCTAAATTTTTGAGTGAAATTTTGAAAAAATCATCAAAAAATCAAAACCTTTAATAAAGTTATGCAAATAGACATTTCTTATGTAATTTTTCATTAGAAAACGATTGACATAAGTTTTAGAATGCTAGCATAAACCGTTCTCGAGATATTGTACTTTTTTCAAAACAAATATCAAAAAATCCCATAAATAAAAATAAAATATTAACTGTTGAGAAACATGTTCACTTTTCATATGTAATATCATGCGATAAATTTGGTGACATCATTCTCGTGAATCTAGCTCGTTCCATTCATGAGAAAAGTTACTTTGAGTAAAACTTTTGTATTTGGACACCCATAATCATTCATCTGCTATAAGACTAACTTATTTCTCCGTCCATAATGTTTGGCGAGAATTTGGCAACATATTTGGCAGAATGTCACCAACTTGGCGACTTTTTAAAATGTTGCCAAATTAACAAAAATCTCACCAATTGATAAAAATGATGCTAAATCAATGAAAATGACGACTAATTGTCAAAAACTCAATTTCTTGGAAAGAATAGAAGTATCTACTATAAGAAAACCCTATTTTTTTACTGTAAAAGTAGTAAATTCATTGCATTATATAAGGAAAGTCATGTGTTGTCCACATCAGATTTTTTTTTCATTATTAAAGATATTTTTAAAACAATTTTGTTCCCCAATTTGTTAGCATTTTGGTTCATGAATCATACAATCTGTACAAATGATGAAAAAATATCAGTATGATAAAAATATGGTTATCCAAAATTAACAACACTGAGAGGTTTACAATGTAATAAAATGAAATAATTGCTTAAATTATTATAATAATTAACCAAAATGTAAATTTCAATACAGAAACAAAATTAAAAAAAGGCGGGGATGGATTAACTAACCCTCCTAATGACAATTTTTACCAAAATACAGGGTAGTCATTAGAGGATATAGTATACAAAAATTACATTTTATTCATTTGCACATATTAATAATCTTTATTGAAACACACATCATGAATTTCATCTGGGAGTTGTACAAAATTCCAACTTTTATGAAATAATTAGAAAATGTAATATCAATGTTGCAGTAAAACAGTCCTCTAAATATACTTTTTGTTGTATTTTCAAAAATGAAATATCAGTATAGCTAATTATGCTTAATCAAACATGGCACTTTTGGCTTTAGATAGAACAAATTATCAAATAAAATGTAAAGTTTTAAGATCACTTTGCAGTTTCATTTGATTTGTTTTCAAGTTCTCTCAGTATAAACCATATATACAGATTAATAATTTAAAATAATTTTTATATAAAAATGAAGAATGTAATTACCAATTCTTTGAATTAGCTTTAATGCCATTTTCCGCACAATTGAGCTTCCACTATCTTTAAATCCACATTCTAAAATTTTCTTTAGTATAGGAGCACCATAAACTTTCATGTCATCTCTTTTCCCATGCTTAAAAAGCAAAGCTAGTGATGAAAGTATTCCAGCTTGGAAGCTAATAGTATTGTTATTAGAAATTAGCATCTGAAAACAATATATATACTTAAAACTGTGTGAGAGAGTATTTATTGGAGATACAGAATAAGAATACCAATGCTTTGAAAATGAATATGCTGTTCACAAAGTAAAAATTTTTCAAGCATTATTAAACTGATAACATTTATGTAAATATCAGTGCTTACTTTGTCACATTTTTTATTATGCACAGTCCAAATATTAAATCACACATTTATATTTAGAAATATAATTTTGTATTTGTGCCATTTAGGGACTATTCTATTTTTTTTTATTATCAATTTACATTTAGTGTTTTCCTTAGACGTTTTAACATGGGCACAGCCCTTGTCCTATTTTTATTTCACTCCGCCTGTTTTTGAAGTGCCAGATTTTAGAGTGCCTTTACTTCTTTGGGATGAAAATGCAATGTGGATCCACTTTTCCCGAATTTTAAGTGACATCGCTTTTCTCAAAAATTTCCTTAAATGACTATGTAAAGAATTGCCTTGTGATATTCCATTTCTCACTAAGTACTAACGAGTCATGGCACCGTTTTTTTATTTTTGTGTGATGGAAACACTTTCTTACTATATATTTAAAGTGTTTTTAAAATTATCTTTTGTTAATCTAAAGTTTCTAAAACCTGTTTTGGGACTGAAAAGGGTAAAATTCAATTCTCGACTTTACCTAAGCTTATAATGCAAGGCCATAGACCAAATAGAAATTCCAATTTGTTGAGTAAAAAATTCTTAAGATGCAAAGTTGTATCATTTTCACTTTGCAGCTATGTGTACCACTATAGATGTTTGATTTTTGGCTTAAATGGTGCTAATTTTCAATTGTGATCATTGACATAAAATTCATTAAAATCTTTTGAAAACTCCGATATGTTGCAGCGAAAAATTCTTAAGAAAACAAAGTTACGCTATTTTCACTTAGTTGCCGATACACACTGCTACAAAAGTTTAACATTTGGCACAAATTTTCAATCATGATTATTAGTGTAAAATTTGCCAAAATCTGGCAGAAATTTTGGTACGCTGCAGCAAAAAATTCTTAACTTGATGCACAGTTGCACCACTTTAACTTACAGTTGATACATAGTGATACAAAAGTTTGATGTTCAGCATAAAATGTGCTATACTGTGCAAATTTTTAACTGCAATGATTTACGTAAAATTTGCTAAAATTATGTCAAAAATTTATTACCAATTCAAAAATTGCTAAAACGGCAAAAATATTATATTACTTTAGCAATATTTGCAGCAGTACTGATAAAAGTAGGTAATCATCAAGCAATTTAAATGTTGTTTCTATGTGTATTTAAAAACCAACAACAAGTAGAAGAAATTATCTTACAGATTCAGTTCAAACATTGTTGGACAGAACATTTTCTGATCTTTACAATGGCATCAAGATGGAAACTGTGATAATATTTTTGGTCACTAAAGAGCCAATTTGTGTGAAAATGCTAAATCATAAAGTAACTACACCACTAAATAATATTTAAAATAAATAATGCAAAGGTGCACCCTCTTGGGTCTTGAAGTACTTGTGTACCAAATTTTATGGCGGTATATCATTTAGATTTTCCACTACAAATGACATAGATAAACAGACTTTCTAAATTCATAAATTTAAAAGATAATTTTTCATGTTTTAGATTATATAATTATTTCAGTATTATAGGTGTTTTCTGAAAATATGACTTCAATCAGATGAAAACTCACAGGGATATCAATTATTATTTTTTTAATTTTATTGCTGCTATAAAGAATTTTTTTTCTTTTCTTTATGACTTCCAAGTGTTTTTATTTACTTGCACTTATTTTAGGCAATCCAAAAGTCTAATATTCTTAAATATTGGTTTTCTAACTTCGCAAATGTAAAATAAATAAATATATAAATAATAATAAAAAATATATAAAAAAAAATTGCAAACTAAAAATATATTTTTCTGTCATTGTGTCATTTTGCTAACAGTCAATGAACCATCTGTTTGTGCACATGCATAGCATAGAGAATTGTAGTATGCTTATTTAGAATGCATCAAAGAAGCTTATTTCGGGTGTGTTAAAGGTGAGCGTCAGTAAATCTTCTACCCTATCCACACTTTGTTAACTTTTGCAGATCACGTTTTTTATCAAAATTCTGCTCAAACAGTTGCAAAATATTTTCTGAAAAATAAAATGCAATGCTTAGATTATATTAAAACTAAATTTAATACTCAATAAAATATAGAATATAGTTTTCATTTTAATCAAAAATATTTTTGGTGCTGCCATCTGTTTTCGTAAATTAATTCATACCGACTATATTTTTTAATAAACATTTTTAAATGTCTATTCCTTCTAATACAATATTAAATATAACAACAGATCCTATATAATAATGCCACATTTACGGAAAGATAATTGAACTTGAAGACAAAGCTGCAGTCCTCAGTGATGTACTTTTAGATTCCCTTATCAAATTTATAGAATGAGAAATTACCTTTTCATGATTGTGGCATTATTATATATGATCTGCTGTTGTATTTAATACCATATTAGAAGGAATAGACATTTAAAAATGTTCATTAGAAAATAAAAATAATCAGTATGAATTAAATTACGACAACAAATGGCAGCACCAAAAACAGTTTGGATTAAAATAGAAAACATATTCTATATTTTATTGAGTATTAAATTTAGTTTTAATATAATTTAAGTATTGCATTTTATTTTTCAGAAAATATTTTGCAACTGTTTGAGCAGAATTTAGGCGAAAAACGTGATCTGCAAAAGTTAACAAAGCGCGGATAGGGCAGAAGATTTACCAACACTCACCCTTAAAGGAGTTTATTTAGGGTGTATTAAAGGAGCATATTACATCTATGCTGTATAATTATCATGGTTGTGCATGGGAAAAAGTACAGGAATGGTTTTGTCTCAAAACAGACAATTTTGAAATTGAGTATTGTTATTTGTTTTATTTTCCCGTGAAATTTAACTCAATATCCTCTCAAGGCAAATCTAACTGAAGTTAAACTTTATTTGCAGCACAGCATGAATGGAAAAAGACAGAGTCCATTTTTGTTGAAAACAAAAATCAGAGTCTTGCTTAGTAGTACATGCTAGCTGTGGTAACAAGCACGCAGCTGTTAAACATATGTACAGGTTTTTGAAGTTGGAAAAAATAGCCAAGAAGTTTAGTTTGGAAAATCATCAGTAGACTTTACCTACCACTGTAAGTCATTCGACTTCCATTTGAAGGTTACACACTGGAAACATGATTAAACTTAGTATATTTGTAGATGACTAGAATGACTTTTACTCATTACTGAATTATGCACTAATGATTAAAACTGTAAAGCACCGGGTAAAAATTAAAGCTTTACCATCATTAACATCATGATCAATAACAAGTACATTCATAATAAAGTAAATTCCTACATCTCTACATCTCGTACAACTTGTGTACTTATCTAGTTCATACTCAAAGAGATAAGAGAGATAGATCGATCGATAGATAGATACTGATCCTTAGATCAAAAGATACTGATTCTTCCAAATCGAACTTCTTATATATACCAGGATCAGTACCTCCCGGAATGATTTCCGAGGTCCGTTCCTCAAATATGCAAATGAGTTTGTGTACGCATCGGATATTTAGATTTACATGAAGACTTCTGCTGAAAGAACACTATGAGTCATTCCCGAGAACGAGGTAAGTCAAAAATAAATTGGTGTTTTTAAACATCGCTCAGGAAAATTAATGAATCACTGTCATTTGTTTACATTCTTCCAGCATATTTAAGTAATGAGCGCTTATTTAGGACTCAGGCAATGCCAGGTAATTCATTCCAGTAAGTAATAAAATGAAGTTTTGGAAAGTGTATGTAGCTGTAGCAAAATCAAAATAAATGAGGCTTTAACCAATTAACTAACCAGGCAAAGCTATTAATTCCTAAAGGTCTCATACACGGGCCAAGCCACTAACTATGAACCTAACTGTTGTGATTCATTCCTTAAAATCATCAAATGTAAATGTTATCATTCTATCAGATTGCAGTGTATTTTGATGATGAGTACGCGCATATGGCATCTGACGGGGCTTAAGGCTAAAATGTAACATAAACATCTGCTTTGTTGTAAATAAAGTTTTAATGCTTTTAAAATTAACTTTTATTCATCTTTAATAATTTGCAGGCATTAATGCTTCTAAAATTGACTTTTAATCATCTTAAATAATTTGCAGACATGTGGTCCATCCTATATTGTAAACTGAGTGATTTGAATGAAATATGATATGCATGTGATAAACTGTGAATTGAATACTGAATTCCTATTGATTTAACATTTGAAAGGCACTAAAATTTGTCAAAAGCAATCTTCAATATCTAAATTTCATTTCCACTTTAAATTGTAAAACTAATTTTTCCTTTTACGAAATTTCAAATTCCAAAACAATTGGCAATTTGTAACAAAAGTAACTTTATGAAATCCTTGTGTTTGTTTTCACTTTTCTTAATATATTTGCTGATTGCATAAAACGTCTAGTAGTCAATAGGCACAAAAATATGTTTGGAGAAAAGTAGAGCATTAATGACCTCACATACAAGAGATCTTTAAAAGTTAGAACATACAGAATAATTCAAAAGTGATTTTTTTAAAGCTGCCCCAAACCTTACTATTTGGTTCAGACATTGGTAGAAATTATAATAGCTAAATCTTATTAACAATTATCAAAATTAATTTTTTGAAACTTGCAAAAAATACTATTGACAGACTCTAATATATTGTAAATGACATTTTCTATGGATATAAATATATTTCAGTAAATAGACTGTTTTTAATGTTTATTTATAATACAGTAAAAAATTGTATTTATTGCAATAAGCAGGGAAAGTCATGTGCAGCTCACATAAGATTTTTTGCTAATGCTTTGTTAATAGATAAAACCTTTAATAATCAATAACTGTCAAAATTAAAGTGGAAATAAACATTATTAAATAAATATTACCTTTACACACCAATCAATATATTCTCCCAGATATAAATCTTTCACATCAGGTCTAGTCATAAAATGGGCAGCAAGAAATGCAGCTGCATCTCTGGCTTTGTCACTAACACTCAAATACAGCTTGATGACATCAATTATTCTGAAAAATGTTGGTGCAGAGTTATAACAGAAAAAACTTTACAATCAGTTATAAAATGAGAAATTTCATTTTTATCAAAATATCTTTAATATTTTTCTATAGATAGCATATATAATATATGTATATAGGCTTTTGAAATAAATTGAGATGTGGTGATTAAAAAGAAGTTGAACAACACTGTGCTCTATTACAGAAAGGACATGTTTTATTAGTTACAATCAGCAGCCAACATCAGCTCAATTACATATCCAATAAGGCGATTGATCTCAATGAAGAAAACGTTGAGCATTGTTGTCTTAGATACAATAAAAAACAAAACAAAAAATAAAAAAACAGAAATTTTACTAGCAAAGTAATTAAAATAAGAACAAGGATATTTACATTTTAACAATGAAACCAATAATTAAACTTACCTATCCATTACAGACTTCTTTTCACATTTATCATCAGTCATGTCATCTAATCGATGCATGTGAAAAGGAATCATAACAATAATAGACATCCAAAGAAGCAGCATGTAACGAGATTCCCATGTACTAGCATCTTGAGGGTTCTGTTTGTTCAATAGAGATAAAACTGGCTCAACATCACTTACCTATATACATTTTAAATATAACACAGCTTATTAAAAAAAATATTTTCTTTATATATTTTTTTAGTAAAATACCATTAGAATAATAGCGTAAAAACAAAACAACACTAAGTAAAGGTTTATTTATAAGTATTTAAGATTTCAAACATAAAAAAGGCTTTAATGGCAAATAATATTTTTCTCGAATTTGAATACTAACCAGATCTTGAATATTCAAATACTCCAAATAGTTTATTTCAAGATATTAACAAATAATACTTACATTTATTAAATATTATTAATTACTAAAAATAAATTAAAATAAAAAAAAGTAAAAACTATCATAAAACCACATTAACCCATATTTCCTCATCGGCTTAAAAATAGAACAGCACACATACGTGGTCTTTATATAAATTCTTTTGCATATTTTAATTCCATTTAAAGACAATATATTGTTTAAGAATCATTAACTATATATTTGTCTTTGTCGCAAGTTTAAATTAATGTTGGATATTTTTTATTAATGTTTTAAAATGGTAATTTTTGCAGTTTTTTTTTTTACATTTTCAACACACAATTTTTTTAAAGTTTTGAGCTCCAAGAAAAAACATACATATAAATTTATTAAGGTAATATTCCATACTTTTATACCAGTAAAAAAGGATTGTCATAAAAAAATATTATCTAGAGGATTGTCCTATGGGATATATATCTAGAGGATGGACCATTGTCCTATTTTTAGGACAGCCTGTACCGATCAAACTAATAAAAGTTTGGTAAGTTTTTTGATTTTATGTGTATAGAAACCTAGGCTAGTAGGCTTAGAGAAACACACATTTAAGATTTTATAAAAAAATATTAATTTTTTCAATACTTTGTACAATATGGGTTAATTTAGAAATGAAACTTTTCATTTTAAATGTTAATTATTTTACAATAGTTATTTATTTTAGCTAGTCTTAACTATGATGATTGAATAATTACAGATGTTTTATATATATACTGCAGATTTTTTTAAAAAAGAAAACAAGCATTCAAATATGTTCAGGATCTAGTCTGCTTATTTTTTCAGGTGAGACTACAGACTGTTATTTTTCTAAAATGTTTTTATTTGATGGAAGCAAATTTTCTACTAGGTACTTTTGAATTTCTTCTTGAGTATCCTGACATTTTATTCCAGAACCTGCTGCTAATTATCTGCGATACTTAGTGTATTCAAATTTCTTCTAGAAGCGATCAAGATCTCAAATACTCTCTAGTATTCAACAATAGTGTTTACCCATCTCTAAATAATTTATCTCAATTTAATGAACAAAATATTGATTGTCACTTATAAGTTAAGTGTTAATCTGATTAAGCTTTAAACATTTTAAAACTTAATTTCAAAAATATTTATTACCTGTATTATATCTAATTCAATATGTATTTCCATCATTATGTGTTTTGTTATTTATATTTGTGTTCCATCAACATTCCATGGCACTATGTAGTTTGGGATCTGAAGAAAAGCACTAAAGTGGCAAGCAGCCATTTTTGAAGTGTGTCAATAGAAGTTTCAACAATAATTTGAACAAATTATTATAAAATAATTTCATATTTATGGAACATTCTATGTGCACCTAAATATTATTTTGTGTACTTAAGTTAAGACTTGCACTGGTGCACATAATACACAGCTGCCAACTATAAGAAATAGAAATTAGGGAGATTTTCACATTGTGCCAAAATCTCTATATATGGTCATTCCATGCCAAATCAACAAATGGGGGTTGCATCAGCATTAAAAATTTTATAAGGGCTGAAGGCAAAGGGATTTTCATTTTTTACTTTTTCCTAATAAAATATGGTAGAAGGTACAGAGGCAGTTAACACATTTTTAGAATAATTTTATTGCATAAAATAACAAAATTTAACTTTGAGGGGCAAAAAATAATTTGAGGGGCTGTACCAGAGGTATATCCATAATACAGAATATGTCTTGTCACAAGGGTGCTTGTAAATCCAACAATGATTTACATAAAAATTTCATTTATTTCTACAAACTGCCAACAGTGGTTTATGATAAGAGAAATAAGTTACAAAGGACAAATACTTAACATCTAGGTATCTTACAAATATTAAATCTAAACATGAACCACTTTATGGTGTTGGTGTAGTCTAAGTCTGTATCAAATCCACATTAAAATATCTTTTCATGAATTCTACAAATATTTTGTTTTCACCTTTAGTCATATTGAAATTGGAGTCGCTAGTAATTATTATTAGTATTGCAAAATAGACAGTGTAAGCCACGCTCTACACATTCACTCGGCACCACTGAGACCCATCCCTATCTTATAGGATTTTAAATATTTTCTATGTAAATGTTTCGACATTTTGAAATGAAGTCCAATTTTTTGTTCTTGTTACTAAATTTTCACTGTTATAGTTGTCTGGTCACTATTTTTGCACTTTTATTTTATAGATCAGTCAGTAACAAATCATTTGAGTGGTCAAGCACATGTGCTGCTCCTCTGGTTGCTGAGTTATGACAGCTGGGATTATGTGAAATATGGTGATTTTTATCTTATTTCACATTTGGTCGCATTTTTCTCTCAAGCATGTCACCCTGATGAGTCACCCCTTATAACACATGTACATCCATGGCCTAACACTTGATACCACACACATACACATTGCTGTCCTCCTTCAACTATTATAAGTTAAATTATAATCTTTGAAAATCTTGCACTTTTTGTCACAACCCAATCAGCTGATATGACCCCCATACCAAGTTCCAGGCAAAGACGTAGTCTATGTCAAAAATTTTTTTTGCAACAGCTTATTTTATAAAAGCTAAATTATTGTTTGTACTTATTTTTGTAGTTAAATTTTATCTATTTTAAAAATGATGCATATAAACAAATTTTGAATTGAAGGCTGTATGTTTTTGTTCTTTTCAAAGAGAAATACAGTACTGGATCATTTATCTGGTATCCCGATATCTAGAATACTCTAAAAACCAGAATTGTTCAGAATGATGCCAAATCTTGTACCAGCAACAACTTTTTTGTAAATAATTAGCCAAATCGCATTTTTTTTTTTAATTCTGCCAAATGATCAGAAGTGTGAATTAATACTACTTTTTTTGCAGTTTTTAGGGAAAATTACCGTTAGCTGCTGAAAATTTACAGTCACATGTGATATCAATCCAAGCAACAACAGGAATTTATGCCCGAGTACTTTATTAATTAATATCTCATTTTTCTTCGACATAATATATTAAAAGTTTTTTAAAAAGTTTCTAAATTTGGAATAAATCATTAAAAGGGGTATTGAGATTGTTAACACCATATAGCTCTTCCTAATTTATGGTGGACTTGCTTAATTCTGAGTAGACCTGAGAGCTGTGTGTAATATCAAAAGTCTTCATCAAAAGAAAATCTCAAAAAGTTACTTTCTGAAAATTTCTTAAGATAGGGCTCATATTTCCATATTACAGTACATAACTTATGTACTAGATTTCTAAGTGTGTCATTCATGCGTTTGTGCAATGGGATTTTGGTCAGATATGTTTTATTTTATTGAATGTTTAAAAAAGCATTTAAGAATACTGATTTCCAAAATTAATTTGAGTTATTATAAAAATACAGAAAAAAAAATTAGCAGCTGTAAAATGCAATTTAAAATTGATCTCCTTTTCACTTTTTCAGACAGTGTGTTTCCTTGCAAGACCCCGATTTTTACAATCTCTGCTGATTTTTGGGCAAATATACAAATTTCTTGGTATTTGAAAAGTTTAAGGAGAAATCTCTCATCTTTTTTTTATTTTAATGAAAATAGATTACTCAGCTAAACACCATGGTTTATATTTGGTCCAAAATTTTAATTTTGTATGAATGATGTGGTTTTAATGTGTTGTGTTTTATTTATTTGTTGGCAATTAATTTGGAAAAGATGGCATTTTGCTACAAGGGGGTGGTTTTAGCAAAAAAAAAAGGGGGGGGGGAATCTAATTTTATATAGTTCCCCTATCGAAAAAGGTTCATTTAGGAAAAAGCTGTGTCTTGAATTCATTACTGCAATAAAACCAACCCGGCCACACATTAAGCTACCATAAACCTTCGGGTTGGTCGTGTGATCAGGGTCTTCAATCAATCAATAAAACCAACCCACTTTTTAACTTAAACTTGCTGAGATATTAGGATGATAATTTTCAAAATTTTCAGCATTTCAGGATTGCAGAAAGGCTATTCTTTTACCAAGTAGATTCTGTTAATTAGTGTTCAACTTCAAATTACAATATTTACATTGGCACATCTTGATTTTCTACAACTATGAATTCCCTTGAAAGATTAACATTTCTGTGTATGGATCAGTTTTAAAATTATAAGGTTAAACAACAGTCAATTTGATTAACCAATTGTAAAATTCATATACGATTAACCCAAAAAGTTGAAAATAAATATTTTGCATTATATTCTTTTTCGATTAACCCGATATAAATCTTTGTACCCGGTTAATTGAATCGACTATCAGTTAACAGGATAATTGTATAAAAACTAATGTACATGCAGTAATGCGAGTCTTTTAAAGGGATTCATAATCATAAAAAAAAAAAAAACTTTTTGCAAGTCAGAAATGTTCAAAATTTCAAAAGTTATCAGAATATCTCAACACATTTTTATGTTAGAAAGGCGAAGTTGGTTTTAATTGTATCTACTAAATGGGTTCATGGTACACCTTTTTTTAATTGAACATTTTTTGATAGGGAGACTGTATGAAAATTTAGATCTCTTATTATTATTATTTTGCTAATACCCCCTCCTTGCAGCAAAATGCTATGGCATAATGCTACTATCTTTTCTGCTGATTTCTCTAAATTTGAAGCATGGGTCTGCTAACAATCACTGATGAGATAAATCTTTGAATGTAAATGATAACCAACATATATATTGATTAAAATATCAGTTTAAGACTACAGCAGCTTATGTTGAGAACTTTGATAAAGTTAGCTTTGATATTACATGCATTTTAGTACTATGATATCTAGAACTGTATTATTAACATATTAAATGTGAGGCTCAATTGTCAAGACTAATCCATGATATCCTAGAGCATTAAGTTCAACACAAGCTCAAATTTTAATAAGTACCAAGAATTATTTAAAATCTATGACCTATCTATTTATTGAATCTATGACCATTCAGAAAATGGGCTTTTATAATATGTGGTCAACTTATACCTGATTTCATTTGTATATTGCATACCCCTGAAAGGAGAGCAGTAGATCTTAGATCCAAAACTGGGATATTTCATTCCAGCCGACCCTTGAAAACATGCTAATTAAAAAAAAAGTATTGCAAACAGTAGCAAAACTTTAAGTTAAGCAACAGAAAATAGTTATTAACTTATTAAAGCATTTTGCTTAAGGAGGGGCGGGGGTGCTAGATATGAGTTTTGAATTCAAGTTATACTACCAAAAAAAATACAATTTCTTAATAAAAGTATTCCACTTTGTTTGAAAAATGTAAGAAATTATTTGTTAGCATATTTAAACTAGAGATAAAAACAGCATGAAGGTGGTTAACCACTTAAAATGTAATATGTTCTTAAGCATCAGCATTCCTCGCCCACACAAATCCAAAAGGAAGCAGAAATATTTATTTAAATTAAACATAATTGAAATAAGTGATTTTAATTATTCGTCAGGTTAAACATGATTTAACACAAGAAACACTTTTGTTAAATCTGTTAAATGTACAATGTATTACTTTATATACTAAAATACTCTTTGTATATCCATACCTCATGAGGCAAATGTCGTAATACCACTTTATAACCTCGAACTTTAGTAATAATATATAAAAATTTGAAAGCCAAATATTGCAGTTGATTGTCATTTTGAAAATTTCTTGCGATATTTAATAAATTATTTAAAAAATCATCTAAATAACGATCCAGAAGGTGTGGTTGCTCTTGGTACTGATTCAATATATAAATAAACCGTTCAATAACTTTTTCTGAGAGTGATTGATCACTGTATACATCTTTTAATTGGTTTATTAAACTAATTATTTCATCATACTCTTTGAAAAATTCTAATGCACATCCTAAACCTATAGAATCTGTATCATCTGCATTGCCTTCACTATATGTCCTGTTTCGGCTGGTATCCATAGCGCTGTCTGATTTAAAGATCTTACCTAGTGTTGAGATGTTTTTATTTTGTATTTTTTAATTTCTAACTTGCTTGTCACCAACAAGAAGAAAATATGTTAATTTTGAGTCTCTGATAAATTTCATTCTAAATAAATAGAAAATAAAGAATATTGAGAACACAGCGAGAATAAAGAAATTACTTTCATAACACTATTTTACTCGAATTTTCAAACTTTAAATATGGCATCAAGTATAAAAACATTTCATTGGCTGCGACTTTTTATAGTGCATGCACGTTGTTTTGTAATTTGCCGTCTGCAAAATTAAAAATTGGTATCATGGCAGATGAAGTTGATGAAACAACTGGAAATGAGGATCAAAAACCTCAAAAGAAAATTGCCAAACATGACAGCGGCGCTGCAGATCTGGAAAAAGTTACAGACTATGCTGAAGAAAAGGAAATTAGCGGCCAGGATATTACCGGGGTAAAATATAGGATGTGCTATGAAATCAATGATTATAACATTTGTAAAATATAAGTTCTAAATAGTTAGCTATTTTATGATACGAATAGTACTATCTTTTAGTTGCAATTATACTATTTTAAATGCGTGATTAATATGTAGGCGGAATTTACAGAACACATTGTTTGCTCGCTGACTTATAGTAAAGGTTCTGAATTCGTTTGTGTCGTAATAAAAATACTGCTATACACTTAGCAGATTAAAAATAAAACTTCTATTACTAAAATAAATTTGGTTGATCCCATTCTGAATTTCAACCGCTGAGTTTAGTTAGGAAAGTAACTAAAATGTTAAATTGGTGAGAACTTAAGTGTGCATAAAATCTGAATTTAAATGTTAATTTTATGAACATATGAAGCATTAAAATACGTCGATAACTTCCAAATTAAAAAGAAAAATCGAGTTCAAAATCATGTGTTCTCTTTATAGTCGTATCTTTTGTTTCATAAAATATATTCACCAATTAGCAAAAAAAATACAAACTTGCACATACACAATATCACAGGTTTTGTAAATTATTTTGTATAATATGAAGGGATTTCCAACCACAAAGTTATCAAATTGCTTGCAAAATACTATAATCCTTCTGAACAACAGGTGACTTTCGAGGGCTACATGTTCTCAAATTTCCATTTTCACAAATTGCATGCTCAAAATGGGTTACAAACTGCCAATACTGCTGTCAAAAATCATAGAACTGTTTCAATTGTGTTGCAATTGGAACGTATTGCCAACATGAGAAGTTCATAATTTCCTATTTTGTGTCTGGGGCTTCATTTGTAAAAAAAGACAAGGAAGACAGCAAAAAAGAATTCATTAAGCAGGACACACATTGAGGATTCATGATGCACTGTACGTTGTGCACTGCATATCGTATGTTGCTCAAATATGGATTTGAAACCGGTTTTTCTAATGCTATTTTGCTTCTTTAGGGCAGCATGTAGCTATGAGTCTTCAGTGCGTGGACAGTAGGTAACAACCATTGTTCAAAATGAACCACATTTTGCATGATGCCACATATGCTTCCTCAGTGTGTGCCCTCCCATAAGCGATGTAATTTCTGGAAACAGAATAATGATTACTTCATTAAAAAAATTGTTCTAATTTTGATGAAGTCACTTTATGCCATGGTTTTTATGAGTTTTAAACATAAAAAAAAAAATAATTTGAATTGCAATTTTTTATCTTTAGGTATTTTATAAGGCTTTTCATGTAAATTTCTGTTATGTAAGAAATAAGTTGACATGCTCTGCTTCATCTTTCAGGCTATGTCCCTAATTGGTGATAAACATTCTAAAGAAACTGCTGAAAAAGCTGCACGTCAGAAAGAGCTTGCAAAAGTTATCATCAAAAAAGATGATGTGGAGTTAATTGTATGACATTTATCTTTTCTAGATTTAAATAATTTTCTGTTAATTCTTGGATTTATTAATTGCAAAAACATATTTTCCAGTTTTATTTATTGTTAATTGCTAAATAGTTTCCTTTTTGGCATCAATGTCTATTTTTACTTACCAGCCAGTGATTTTTATTAGTCTACTTCTTACATTAAAATATTTGTGTTTATTTTTAAATTATGGTTGTTGTTTTAAGATTGACTCAGTTGTTGAGACCCAGACCGTCCGACCTACCAGAAAGGTGTAAGGTAACTAAGACTGACTTGGTGTAAGACTCGAGTAATAGACTATGTTCAAATGGTGTCGAAAGCCCAGGCCGACCGACTCATCCGAAGACTGGGAGCAGCAATTTGGGCGGTCGGAGGTTCAAATGGTGTTGAAGTGTTGAAAACCCAGACCACACGACAGACCCAAAAGCTTACTGTTGCTTGTGTGTGGCCGGGAACTTTATTTTAGATTCAAGAAATTACAATGATTGAATCACAACACAAGTAGTTACATCAAGATAAGCAAAAGAATGGCAACGACAAAACATAAAAACAATACAATACAATACAAGAGAGACATAAGACAGAAAATTGTAAAGAGGGGAAAACCCCAAAGGGAAAAAACCCTAACACAAAAAAGGGAATACAGAAAAAGAAAATAGTCAAGGTTGGAAGACAAAAGGGTTAAGATATAGTTTAATATACCAGGATTTAACTGAATTTTTCTACTGAGACAAAAAGCAAGGTTAAAGTGACATATTCAAAAAATCCATTAGTGCAAATTTAATAAAATTTATTACAAGACATTAAATTTATTAGAACAAGACAATAAAATTTATTACAACAGAAAGCAAGAAATTTAGGGACCAAAAATTGACGGCTGTAAACCAGGAATCCAAGAGAAATATTAAAAGCAAAAAAGTGGACGGCTTCAGAACAGGAATCCGTAAAGAAAAAACAAAAAGCAAGAAATTTAGAGACCAAAAACGGACGGCTGAAAACCAGGAATCCAAGAGAAAATTTAAAAGCCAAAAAGCGGACGGCTGCAGAACAGGAATCCGTGAAGAGATAAAAAAATGCAATAATAAAAGGATAAAAATACTAATAAAATAATAAAAGGACAGAAAACAAAGGATTTATAAACCAAAAGCGGACGTCTGATTACCAGGAATCTAAGAACAAAAAAAATTTTAAGCCGAAAAGCAGACGGCTGCAAAGCAGGAATCCGAGAAGATATACACAAACACAAACACACACCCTCACCCAGAAGGCACACCAGAAGAGAAGCGCACAGAGTAAAAAAAAAATCCCGGGAACCACAAAGCTGGACAGGAGTACAAAAGAGAATAAAGTAAATAATAAGTCCCGAAGGGGCAAACAAGGTTTAAAGATAAATGAAACAATCAAAGGAAATCCCCCCCCCCTCAAGGGACTTCCCAAGAAAAGATAGACCCAGAGATCCCCTTCCCAAAAGACCTCCAAGAAAGAACACAGAAAACCCAGCCAGCAAGACGAAAAAAAAATAAAAAGTAAATAATTAAAAAAAAAAACCCAGGAACCACAAAGCCGAACAGGAATACAAGGAACATAAATGCAGATATAAAACCCGAAAGGGCAAGCAAGATTCAAGATGAAGGAGAGCCCCTCGCTAAAAGACTCCCCAAGTAGTAGTACAACCCAGTGATCCCCCTCCCAAAGAACCACCAGGAAAAGACGACAAACGACACAATAGGTTCGGCCGTTCATGCGGAGTACGATCACGTTAAACATGTGGGTCCGAAAGTCCTTCCGAGAGGTTGGTGGTAGGGGAAGGAGGGTTCGGTCCCCGTGGATGCCTCCTCCACTGGGTTCCGGTCTAAATTGGGTGGCACTTCCCGACCATCCATACAGTTACCTTACACCTTTCTGGTAGGTCGGACGGTCTGGGTTTCAACAATAACAATAGGTTCGGCCAGCGAGCCCAGGAGCAAGAGAAGCCAAGGTTAGAAAAAAAAAAAAAAACCCAGATACACCAGCAAACATCCAGCAAGCATCCAACTAACCGAAATACAAAGTTATAATACAAAAATACAAAGTTGTAATACAGGTTTAAACGGTGTAGAAGACCCAGACCGTCCGACTCATCCTGAGGACTTTAGTATCTATTTGGACGGCCGGAGATTTAAATGGTGTAAAAATATTCATTCAAGTGTTGAAAAGGGAAGTATTTGCTAGTACATTATAAGAGCATAATTTGATTTTAAAGAATACTTTTCAATTTTTTAAGTTTTAGAACTATTTTCCTTAAAATCTAAAAATTGTTACTTTTTGTAAATAATTTGGTATAGTTTTTTAAATTCTAGAACTATCCTGTTGTTATTTATTTATTTTTTTCAATTTTACTGTGGTATATTTTCATGTTTTCCTATCATATTGAAACTGCTTTTCATTTGCATATATTTATTGAAGTTTTATATATTCATTTTTTGAGTTATGTTCAGATTTGATTTTAAATATTTCCATCTGTTTTTATGTAATTTTAACTTCATGATATAGTTTTTGGTTTTAATTTTTTTTTCTTTATCCATTTATTTTTCTACAAACTAAATGGGACAAACTAATTTTCTACAAACTAATGGGTAGGGCTTGGAATGCATGCAAATTTCCAGATAAAATAAGCTGACTAAAACATCTAACAGTTGTTAAACTTTTATCTGGCTATTGCAGGGTGGCCACTCAACCTGGAAACCGGGAGAACCGGGAAAAGTCAGGGAATTTTAGAATGGTCAGGGAAAACCGGGAAAAGTCAGGGAATTTTGTGAAAATTCTGAAATTTTTTTTTTTTTTACTAGTTGTCCATATAAAAACTGAACTGCGCAGTTTGTACGCCATTTTCGAAAAATTTCGCCAAGTATTACACTGTACTCGTAACCGCTAAATAAAGGTTGCCATGTGTCCATTTAATTCCGTATACAGTGACCGCCGGTTATAAGATTCAGTGGTTATAAGAAACAGCCGTTTATAAGACTCAAAACGACAGAAACAAATACAAACTTCGTTTTAACATTAAAATTGTGTCGCTTATAAGAAACACGATTCCGCTTATAAGAAACAGTTTTCTACAGAAAATTTGTTGATTTCCTTGCGACGCTGGTGTAAAAAAAAAAATCGATTTGTTTAAGGTTAACTGAAGGACGAGTTGTTATCTCTTGTCTCTGGGCGTACGGGGAGGGGGTGGGAGTTTGCTATGTAACAAAGGATGACAGAGGATTTCTCCGCAGAAAGACTTGGGGAGTACAACCCCAAACCAGTAAGAAACGAGCTTTAATCTTTTGGCAGTTAAGGAAACGTACTGATAAGGAAAGGCATCTTTGCTTATGCACTCAAATAAGATTCGTACAGCTTTAGTTAGTCATTTTATGTTTTGCTAGTGAAGCATGTCGCAAACCCTTACTTTGCTTGAAAAGCAAAGTTTACTTAAAAAGTATGATTCTCCACCTCCGTGTAGTCAATAAGCAAGAAAACAACCTTGCTTGATGCTATCCATATGATCGCAGGCGCATGGAAAAAAGTTTCTGACATATGCATTTTTAATTGCTTCCGTAAAGCAGGATTTTTGAAAAATAATGTTGCCATACCAGCAGAAGATGAAGAAGAATTTGAAGCACCTTTCGAAGAATGGATTCACATCGACGAAAATTTACAAACATCTGAAGAAAACAATGATGATGACATAGTGCGGAAATTCAGAATGTTTGCAATGAAGAAGAAAATGAAGACGACGTTCCACAAGAAGAAAATTTTCCTACAGCCAAACAGTCGCGAGAAGCCCTAACTATAATTAGAAAAACTCTTGAACACAGAGGGGCATCAGAAAAAGTTTATGGACTGTTTTATGATTTAGAAATGGATGTACGTAAACTAATCACAGACTCGTTAGCACAAACAATACTGGATAAGTTTTTTGCTATTCTTCAGTAATAGATTACGGTATGTATGAAAATGTACTATGCTCTTATACATAAATGAACGACCTATGAGTTTTACTTTTTATTCTTATTTAACTGCATACTATATGCATATAGATAATAATTTAAGTTGTAAGGCTTAATTTGTAAAATGAGAAATATTTTTGAATGCAAAACTTAATTTACAAATGTATTATGTACGTACTAATATTTTACTTATATACATTTATCTTTTAAATTCTGTAAAACTGTGTTCAATAGTTAGTATTTACAATGGAAGGACGATATTTAAAAAATTTCCGGATTTAAGAAACAACTGCTTATAAGAAACAAAACGAGCGAAACGAACGTGTTTCTTATAAGCGGCGGTCACTGTATAAGCAAAAATGCGGAGTTTGTGCGCCATTTTGGACAAATGTCGCCAAGTACAGAGATGCCAACTTTTACGGATTTTCCGTAGTTTGTACGGATTTTTACTTTATCTTACGGTTTTACGGACATTACTCCCAAAACTACGGAAAATCCCGTGAAATCCATGCATCCTACCATTCAGTTCATATTCCCTGCTGTGCTGAGAGTTCAAAATTATCAGTTTGCATCTATTTTCTTCTTCTAATGATTTCATATCAGAACAATAGACCTAATTTATTTTTATAGTGCCCGTAAAAATAAAAAAATATTTTACTAAACAAATTATATTTCGCTTTATTCGCTCGGATTGCGCAATTCAGTCCTTTTTGGGCTTTGCTGAGTACAAAATTGTCTTTTTCCATCTATCTCCATCCCCTTATTATTGCACGTTAACTTGACTAAACTAGCTTATTTTCATATTTTGGTTGATTATAAAGGCTAATTTTTTAATTATTTTCACATAAATAGTACGATCGCAAAATTCAGTTTTTTTTTTTTTTTTTTTTTTTTTTTTTTTTTTTTTTTTTGCGTGCGTTGCTGAGAGTACGCAATTATCCTTTTCCATCGATCTCCATCTCCCTATTGTAGCACATTAACTTGACTAAACTAGTTTCTTTTCATATTTTGGTTGATTATACAAGCTAATTTTTTAATTATTTTCACATAAATAGTACGATCGTGAAATTCAGTTTTTTTTTTTTCGCGGACGTTGCCGAGAGTACGCAATTATCCTTTTCCATCGATCTCCATCTCCCTATTTTTGTACATTAATTTGACTAAACTAACATATTTTCATATTTTGGTTGATTATAAAGTCTAATATTTTAATTATTTTCATATAAATAGTACGATCGTGAAATTCAGCCCCCCCCCCCCCCTCGGGCGTTGCCGAGAGTACGAAATTATCCTTTTCCATTGATCTCCATCTCCCTATTGTTGTACATTAACATGACTAAACTAACTTATTTTCATATTTTGGTTAATTATAAAGGTTAATTTCCTAATTATTTTCACATAGTGCCATTCAGTTGTAATTAACTCATTTAAGTTAGCAAAACTACATTTTGAACTTATTCTAAGGTTTTAAAATATATATTGTCAATATATGTAAAATCTTACTGATGGTCAATGCGGTTTTACTGAAAACTCCTGATTTTTCTACCAATGACCCCTTGCAGAGGTTGGCATCTCTGTATATTATATACATTTTACTATATTTTTTTCTATTTTAATGGCATTCTTTCGACATTGCTAAATTGACATTTATTCAATGGCTGTGGCTTGTTGTAGTATAGTTATTGCATATCTTTAATGATCTCTGTCATTGTGAGCAATTTGCAATGCCCATATTTATGGACACCAGTTTAGACTATTTCTTTTTATTGTCTTCAATGAAAACCATTAAATTCTTTTAAATATTTCAGTAGTCTAATTTTACTGCATTTACATGAATTTTTTATTAAAAATGTCAAAATTTATTTGTAAAAACAAAAAAAATATGTGTATTTTTTTCTCGTGATTTAATATAACTTTTTTGGATAGTGGAGTTAAATTGTTAAGATTCTTTAATCAAATTTGTAACTAAATAGGGACGTGCGTGCGCACGTTTTATGTTAAAATTACTGGTCTGGAATTTCTTTTCAATTCACCTGGAAAACCTGGAAAAGTCAGGGAATTTCAATATGTCCAAAGAGTGGCCACCCTGTATTGTGAATTCTTTCTTAAATCGATTTTCAGTTTAAGCAATGGTTCATCAGATGGAGTTTGTAATTAATCTTTTAGATGATGGAATACTTATATTTATCCTAAAGTTTTTCTTAAATGAAACTGGTTTAGACTAAAACTACATAAAAATAAAATCACAATGGTTTTATGGTTTAGATATTGATTATACAGCTAAGTTATGATGCTCATGCATTTATCCCCAAACTGTCCTACAACAAAATCAGTCTTGTTTTCTTCATTAAAAGTGTTATAATTTCAATGTTAAATTATTTCTGTTGTTTTATTATGTGGTTATATGCACATATAGGGTACTTTTATGAATATATTTTGAAGGAAAATGCAGCAAAGCACCATCTTTACATTCATGGGGAACAAAAATTAGCCTGTAAAAAATTGTTTTAAAAAAAAGCATTAATGACAATTTTTAATCAATCTCAGAAATTGATTTGATTTCTCCTTTGCCAAATTTCTTGGAAGAATTAGTAGTTAATGAAATTCATGACTGAATAAAATTTATTTATTGTTGAATTCTTGAATGTCTGCTAGATCTTGTTACCAATTTTCTGGATTTCCTAGATGATTCAAGTTTTTATTAATTTTTTCACAACCTTTATGTAGACCGGTCGTCCATCTCGCTGCTCTAAGTCCTCTGGACGAGCCAGACGGCCTGGGGCTTTCACAACCTTTATGTAGAAACTTGAATTTTTCTTATTTTTTAATGCTTTTGCAATCATTTTCTAGTGTAAATTTAAAAAAATAAGATGATTCTATATTATACATGAAGCCTTTGTAGGCTAAAATTAACATATTTCATTAGTAATAGCACAAAGTTGATTAAAAGTATCAATTGGTATTAGAAGAAAAAGTCTCATTCAGAATAAAAAATAGAGCAACCATATGAGCAAAGGGGAAGATATGTTTGTCCTTTGCAGAGATGTCTTCTTGTTTTTGCCCGTTTGGTTGCTCTGTCTTTCTATCCTGAAAAGTTGTTTTTTTTATGTTTTAAACTGTTTTGAAACTTTTAGTCAGCTGTTTATGCTGTTACTAACAAAGTATTTTAATTTTGTAATATTTAAATAGCAGTTTGAGCAAATTTTTATAAAAACCTCTATACTTTGTAATATAATCCATTTACTTTGCTTGTAATATAATAAACAAAAATATGTAAATTAGAGAGTTTAGTCAGTAATCTGTAATCAGTGTTAGAAATTAAAAATCTGAACTAGGTGTCATTTGACGCCTATAGTTTTGACTCTAGGTGCCAAATAGACACGGCTAGTTGCCATTTTTACATCTCTAACAATAACAACTATTTTTTAAATGTCCATTTTTGTTAAAGATATAAACAGAGAATAATTCAGATTTTTGTATTAAAAATTGTTTTAAATTTTCTTAAAATTTAAAATAAACTGAAAAAGAAACCCAAGAGAAAATAGATAGAAAAATTTGCTAATTTGTTTTACTTGGCAAAAAGGACAGAAAAACAACAAATTAAAACATAAACTTCTATTTAACAATTTTCAATTATGGTCATCTTGTACAATCATTGCCCGCATACCCCTTCAATTCATGCTTGGCAATTTTCCTGCATTAAAATAGCAAAATTTACTATAAAAGTTTTAGTTGATGAAAACAAATTGCAAAAATGGAAAATATGTGATAATAAAACGGGATAACCCGATAATCACGTGTAAATGCACATTTTAGTGACATTTCCATATAATCTTTCTCACATTACTTACAAATATAAGAATTAAACACATATAAAATAAAAATATTATAAGGGAATCTTGAGCGAAATTTAGTCACTTTTTGTGGCCAATTTCATCAAAGTATGGAATTTAATTTTAAAATCTGTTTACAATATTCATCTTAAAAGTTTAAAAAAATAGGGGGGGGGGGGGATTTGCATATTTGTCCGGAGATCGGCAGTCAATTGAAATATCGGAGCTTCACTAAGAAATGCATAGTTTGCAGCTAGGGTTTAGTATTTGCAAGGCAATAATAAGTTTTTGTTTTATAGTAGCTACTCTTTTTCTAGTCGCTTTGACAAAATACAAATCATATCCTTGAAACTCATCTACACCCTTTGGGTGAGCTAGACAACCTGGTAATAATAAAAAAAAGTATGAATTACATTAATTTCAGGGATTGATATAAAAAATGCATAGATGCCAACCTACCAGAAAGAAAGATAAGAACATATTGCATGAGGAAAAATCACGCACTAATACCTTTTATCCCCATAAATAACTTTCTATTTCATTAATAATACGTTTGAAAAATAGTTTTTCTATATAATATACGAAATAATTACAAACATTTTAAACGATGCAAACAAATTGTAACAGTGGAAAAATACTTCAAAATAAAACAAAATATAGAGGATCGCGAACAAATGCCGTTTATCGCGATACTACTGCAAAATAGACTTTCATGTCATTAAAAATATGCTTAAAAATAGTTTTTCTGTATAATATAGTATATACGAAATAATTACAAACGTTTAAGACGATGCAAACAGATGGCAGAAGTGGAAAAGTATTTTCACAATAAAACGAAATATAAAGAAGATCACGGACAAATGCCGTTTATCGGGATACCCGGTACTCGTGCAGTATAGCTCTTCATTTCTTTAATAATGAACTGAAAAATAGTTTTCTTGTATATAACACGAAATAATCATAAAAAGTTTAGTCGATGCAAGTATGCTTCTCCCACATTAATTAGAAACAGACGCAATCGCTTGGAAATGGATTTTTAGATGAAAAAACGGGAAAACCTCGATCTTAAAATTCCTGACTTTGTTTCTCATTTTGTGACCTACTTCCAATTTCATGACTTGTAGATACGCTTATGCAGATTTGCATACAATAAAATATAAATGTTATGGAAAAGAAAAATCTGACTACTGTGGATCCAAATCGGATTCCCAGAACAAGACTGAAAAAACAGAACTAGTACATAAAAATCGGAACACTTGGCAGCTATAAAAACGTCATTTTCAATATCTGATAACAATATATTAGCTAACCAAATTTGCAAGATGCTGGAACGCAGTGTGTTTAGAATAGTAAGCAATTAGAATGTAAAGACTCTCCAGGATCACCCCCCTTTTCTTCTAAGTGGGATACGTAGATGTACGAGGGGATAAAGGAGAGGGGAGCAATAGAAACTCGTTAAATACCCGGAGTCTCCGACATCGGAATGTGTGAGGATAAAGTAAACAAATAAATTCTTCAGAAGTGCAATTTCAGGTCTTGAAGGGTGGAGGTGAGATGAATTGCAACAAAGATCCCAATGTTTCCTTCCCTGAATAAGGGGGATTTTACTGTCTGTGTACCACCTGCAGATTTATCACTGCGGGAGTGTATAAAATGCCGCTTTTTTTTTCGACCTCTCTTCTACCAGGGATCGTAATTTAGTCAAAGGGAAAGGGAAGACTGATATTTAACAATAGCATTGTTAGGCGTCAAATTTGACGACCAGATTGAAGAATCTAGTTGTCAAATTGAAATTTCTAGTCACAAATTACAACTAACGACCTCTAATTTCGAACACTGTTTGTAATAATAAAGGGATGGAAATGGATGTAAAAAGATGACTCTGCACTATTGACAAAGCACAAGAATGCACGCTGCAATTGCACTATGTATGTGAAAATAATTAAAAAATTAACTTTCATAATAAATAAAAGTTAGTATAGCAAGTTTAGTCAGTCGAATGTGCAATAATAAAGGGATGGAGATGGATGGAAGAAGATAATTGTGCATGCTTGGCAAAGTACGAGAATATAAATTAAATTGTGTAATTACACTATATATGCAAAAATAATTTACCAAATATGAGCTAATTGATTTTTCTAATAAAATGATTAAAATTGTTAGTCAAGTCACAAATCAACCAGACCTGTAGATCCGGTTTATAAATTATTGAATAATGTATCCCACCATGCAGAAGAGATTAGTTCTAATCCCTCTTCCTCCATGTAGGCTAGATTAGTTTTAATCCTTCCTATATGCATGAACCCAATTCCTTATTTGAACCACTTTCTTCCTTGAACATAGAAATATCCTGGAATCTCCGGGAGAGTAGGGTGCTGTGGTAGTATCCTGGAATTCAAAATAATAAAGTATTTCAAAATGCTTGACAGACAGTCCCTCCTGTAAGACAGCAATTTTTCTTTGTAAAAGTATTCAAAGTGTTACTGCTAGTGAGACCAAAAATACATCTGTATGGCGAAAGATTAAAGTAGTTGTGATTTACCACTTATTTGGAGCAGAAGGTTCCTTCCTGCCTTATAAATTTTCTATTGTGGGAGTTGTGATTTTTTGGTAGGAATCCCGCTATCATGCTCTGAATTTCAACTTCTGTCAGTAATGTATACGATGGGTCGAAGTTAAAAGGACCAATCATGCCCCTTTTTCCTGGACTGATTTCGGGTCTTGTATCAAGGCCTGCTAGTTGGCTTTATTAAATTTAAGCAATTCAAACAGCTTTAGTTCTGGGCACTGAAATTTAAGGCTATAATCTTAGCTCTGCAAGACAAATTAAAAATGCAGATAGGATTGACTGCTTGCTGCTAAAAGTTTCACTACAATGCAATTCTATTCTGCTTTACCGTGTCAGTACAGTAAAGATGTCCATGCCCATACAATGCGAGTTATTCTTGTTCCACATTCCTCTTGGGAGATGAAGTACTAGACGTAGGGGTCATGGTCATTTAACTCTTCAGAATGCAATTATCTGTCAATTAGAATGAATTTCCCGGCATTGCCCAGGTCGTAAATAAGCACTCAATAATTAAATAATACATTTACAGATAACTGTACCTAACTTCCAAATGCATGCTATCCACAAATTAAAAACAAAATCTCTGCTCTCCGTAAAACAGAAACAAGAAAAGAGAAAAGATTCAAAACAAAATCCTTTTTCTAAGATAGGCATTAAACACATACACAGTCACATGAAACAGATTGAGAAGGGAGAAATGTTGATATACCTATAAAATGTGTTTGTTTGTTTAAAAAAATGGTGAAAAATTAAATTACGTATTGATTAAATAAAAATGATTTTTGTTAGAATGTTAAGATATACACACAACTTTTTGCAAAATTATAGAATCGTGCAAATTTTGAATTTTCAGATATGATGATATATATATATATATATATATTTATATATCAGATAATTTCAAGCAAAATGATGTCCTGATCCGTTAATGTGCAAATTGTCTATTGTAGAAGTATAAATTTTTTTATGTTTTTAATCTAAAAAAATAAACATTTTGTTTTATAATAATCTTGTATTGCTCTATGATTAAATTGCTAATTGTACTTTGATAATTTCAGATGCAAGAAATGGAAATATCAAGGAATATAGCTGAGTTAAAACTTAGAGAACACCATGGTAATGTTGTTGAAGCATTAATTGAGCTAACAAATTGACTCTAATTATGTAAATAAATAATTTTATGCTATTGTGTTCTATTTTTTCTACTATACAGGAGTTAATTACCATTGTTTTTGTCCCCTTTAAAGGGAGAAATAGTGTAATAGGGTAATTATTCTCATTGTGAGTTTTGACCTATTAGTAGTCTATAGACATGATATGATCATTCTGGTACAATTGTTTTTATCACTTTTTATTCATTAATTAAATATTGATAAATTATTTAGATTTCAACATAATGCAAAATCATTTTTTATTGTAAGATTTTTGCACTCCTTTCTTTGTATTGTACTCGTCCAATGTTGATAGATACATTACACAGATTGTCTTGATATATATATATATATATATATATATATATATATATATATATATATAAATATAAATTATTAAATCCAAAGTTAGAATGTATGTAGTAACTCATAATACACTATTCCAAAATTTTCTACAAAATACAAAGAAATAAAAGAAATTAAGTTATCTTTTTCAAGGTAATAAATTATACTTAAGTCTCCGGGGTTTCACAAGATGGCTGTAGTAGCAGTATGTTAGCTAATTTATACCTTTATCATCATGAAAATACTTTTACTGTAACTGATTATAAAATTTACAGATGTGTTGATGATCTGATTTGTTTAGTATTTACTGACAACTATGCCATAGATATAGATTTCTATCCGGATAATTTGGAATTAATTCCTAATGAAGCCTCTATTAGTAATAGTTGAAGACCCTGGCCACCCGACTCACCCTAGGGTACGAGCAACAGAATAAATGGCTGGTCTATTTGTAATAGTGTAAATTTTTTGAATATTAATCTAATTATTGAACCAACTAATAGGATAGTTACTAATTTATATGATAAAAAATACTTTTCATTTTAATATTAATAAAATATTACAATTTAATTCCTGTAACACTATTCAATTGTTTAGAAATATTATATTTAATCAACTTTTTAGAATTTATAGATTGATAAAAAATTTCATGCTTTGCACATTAATAACTTAAAAAATACTGGTATTTTATATAAATATCCAGTATATTTAGTAAATGGTATAGTTAACAAGTTTAAATTAGCTGAATATTCTTAAATATCCTCCTTTGTATCTTATATTTGCTAATTATCAACTTTCTATAGTACTAGCATTACAATGTATTTACATCTTCTTAGACATTTGCCTCCTTGCTTTCATTATTTTTCATGTCCTTTATTACACACTTACTTTTAGAACTGTTACTATAGGATTTAATTCATATACCAATGCTGTGGACAAATAACTTCTAATTATACTAAATCGAATTTATGATCATTTTACTACACAACAAACACATAATCAAAAATAGTTTAGAACTGATTAATAACCTAAAATATGATACCTTACATATATGATATTAAACCTTTTGATTTTTCAAAGATCTCTTTAATAACATTGATATTAATAATTTATTTAAAGTCATACTAAATTTATATGAACAATTTACTCAAATCAAAAAACATCTCTTTTCCAAAATTCAAAACATTGTTAAAATTCATTCTGTTCAAATAGTATCTATCTCAAGGAAATTGCATATACAAATTAAATAAGGGAATACCACAGAGGAATTTCATCCACAATACTGGCTAACCTTTATCTAAATTTTTATGAAATTCAGTATCCTTTCAACAGTCATATCATGTACAGACTTATTGATGATCTAATTATTATTAAAATTACTAATGAAGCCCCTAAGTTTTATCTACCTAATCTACAACTCATCGAAAATGGATATACATCAAACTGGACCAATTATCTAGACATTAGTTTAAAAATTCAAAATGCAGACACATTAAAGATTAAAATATATAGCAAAACTGAATCATTTAATTTCAAAGTAAATAAACTTCAACATTATTCATCCAATCTATCAAAATCAGTATATAAAAATATTATAAATAACCAGTTATTAAGAATAAAAATGTTAAGTACATCATATTACTACAAAGAACATCTTTTTAAATTCAACACCACTATCCAAAATACCTATCTGCCAAATCTTATTTTTTCATTTATTGAAACACAATTTAATTTTAAATTCAAAACCTTGTTTCAATTACAGCAACATATTGACAGGTCAATCTTAACCAATTTTAAATAAAAATATTAATTTCCATGTTTCACTTCCAACAGTTGCAATCTTAGTATATTGACTTAACTGTAACCTGTTTTAAGTTAAAAAACTTAGTCAGTATCAAGTAATCTACAATGTAAGCAACACAACGGGTAATAACATTTATAATATTTTATTCTTATAATTTTTCATTACATTGTATTCTCATATAAATACAAAGCCACACACTGTTATATTTGATTATTTCATTTAATTTTTTATATATATCTAATCCAATTTCTATTTTCTTCTACGTCGGGCCATGTGCATTATTTCTGTAATACAATTTACAGTAATGCACACAGAAACGTAGAATCTGCATTAACAAACCAGGTATGGCCCTTGATAACGCACATGGTTTCGGAAATGCTTTTCACTTTTTTCACTTTATTCATTTTTTAAAAAAAATTTTAGGAGCTAGAAAGGCCTAGTTCCATGTGCAAAACAATGTTTCTGTTTTGCAACTTTTCATCTTATACACAATTCATGCATTTACACCATGTATGTTTATGCAGGGAACAAGGAGATTAGTAGGGGAGAGTGGGGCAGAACCGTGACGCTAACTGTTTTTAAGAGATTAAGAAGCTCCAGAACACAAAATTCTGCTAACAACGGTACAGCTTCTTGAAATGGTTCCCCTCTGTAGATAAATGCCCTTTGTTGTAAAAAAAAATAAATATTATGACCACAAACATGATTTTTCAAAAGTTTCCAAAATGTAACATTTTTTCATAGGGTGGGGCAAAACCGGGTGTTTTATAAAATAAATTACAAAAAAAGAGATTTTCAAGTGATTTTCTGTAATTTAGACATTATAGAAATATAATATCTACAGATATAATAAAAGACTATATCAGCACCTCATTCAATTTAATTACAGTTGGTTATATTGGTGCAGACTAACTAATCTTTCTTAACTTTTTCACTTGTTTTTTTAAACCAGAATAACTCTGAGACACTTAACCTCTCGGATCCGTAAGCAAAGGCAAACTGTTTGAAAATGGCCCAGAACAAGATGTCATGCATCAGGCAACAGATGACAGCTCCTGTCGATAGGATACAAGGGTAGGTATCCGGTTTGACCCGCTTACCCGGTTTTGTCCCACTCTCCCCTACCTTAAGTACTTGCATTACATATATGATTTATAACACTAAAAACTTTAATCTAGGTGTGTATTTAAGGGATTATATTCACCAATCTTTACCACATGTAATTCTTTTTCCATTCCTTAACTTATATATGGAACAGGGAAAAAGGGGTATTTTATACCACTTTAGTACCTGTTTTATTTATAATGTTTTATTTATAATGTTCTAATTATAATCTTCAACCGCTTGCCGTATAGTCATTTTTGATATTTCATTTACAATTCACAGTCCACCTTCTTTTCATTTTTGCTATACAGAACAATTTCAATTAATGATCAATCTCAGGTATATATAATACAAGTAAATTAAAATTCTTCAATTATATATATATATATATATTGTAATAATTCGTAACTAAGAAAATCAAATTTTCCTAATTTATTTCCTATCTTTTCAGTAAGAAAGCATTGCTTTTGTGCCTTTCATTTATTTACAGAAAATTTATGGCCTTAACACGACTTTTCAAAGGTCTCTATGATTTTATTTTAGTTCAGAAACTGTAAAAGCCAGGGATTTTTTAAATATTTAACTCACAATGTGATGAGGGGTTATTGATTTAGCTATTAAATCTATTTCTTTTGTATATGTTTTCTTTTTTAACCTGGGAAATTTCAAAAAGCTATATATAAAAGTCAGAATTCTATTATGTTGTTTGGGTGGTAAGTCTATTGAAGCAATATATAAGGTTTTGTCAACCATTAAAACTGCATTGATTTCATGCATTGATTTTAATGGCCATTAAATGTACTGAATTTTAAGATTGTGTCCTTAACAACTGTTTAATTTTAAAACGTCTAGAAATTATTACAGACTATTGTGAAATTTAATATTAATTTTTACATGCAGGGAATTCTCTTCACATAGTAAGTTAGGAGAGATATTCTTAGCTCACTATAACAGTTTGAATAATTACACTAGTTGCTTGAAAATCTGGAAAGCACTTGAATTTTAGATGACCATTTTTAAGACCTTGAAAATTCACATTTTCTTCATTGTCCTTGAAAGTGCTTGGAAAAAGCAGTGATTAGAATGTTTCATGGATCTGCAGTGTTTCTGCTTTTCTTGAAAATTTCCTTAGTAACATAATTTTCCCCTGAAAACTTATTCAGTGGGACTGCCACAATGCACCATTCCATTCTGCACTAAGTATGGACAAGTCATGAGTACTTATAACGTTCAATATAATAGATGCTTGTGGGGCAGGAGGCATCAATTTGTTTAAAAATTAAAGTTAATGACTTTCAAATCATGATGATATATATATATTTTTTAATTCCTTCTCTGAAGTTTTGGGAGGAAATATTGAAATCTGTCAACCTATTGATTTTGTAATTGTCGACAGATTACTTTTAATTATTCGTTGATAATAAAGTTAGTTAATCTGACCTAGGCATTCATAAAGTGCTTCTAAAGCTAACTTTTAACATATTTTAATGTTATTGATATATTTTACTCAATTTTTTTGTTCAATAAACAACAACATTAGTTTGCTATGATTTTTCATCCCAGAAACGTGTACAACTTTATAATGAGGGGTTGATTGATGTCCTTAAAAACATTACATGATATTTGAGAGTCTTTGAAATATTTTTAAGGAGAAGTGTACTCACTCTGTACAATATACTTTAATACCATTTGTGCTTTTTCATGTGATAGTTCTGAAAGTAGTTTTGTTAATTTTGAATGCTATACCAAGTAAGCAGTGATTTAATGTGGGTTAAAAATATAAATGGCATTTTATGGAAGCAGAACAGTGGGAACCCTGATTATAAGTTTATGAGTAATAGGTGTTCTATTCTATAATCCCGCTTTATTTATATTGAATTATTAAAAGAAATGTTTATTTTAAATAAGTCCATACAGTAAGAAACCACTTAACTAATTACAGTTGAATATAAAGTGATTCATTGGTGAAATAGAAACTCAATCATGAAAATTACAATACATAAGAGCTTTAAATAAGAGTTTCAATTACACTACCAAATTCTTATCTGAAATCTGGATCTAAAAATTCAATTCAGTAAAAAAATATATAAAATGAATTATGGTAAAAATGTTCCTGGTAATCAATTATGTCATGAAATGAATGTCCTTAATATGTTAAGTAAAAGTCAATGTCTCTTTAAAAAAATATAAGGAAATATTGAATGAAGGAAATCTTTATAGAATTGGTAATTGATATCATTTAGTTATTTTTTTATTTTTATCAATCAAAAGAAGCAGCAATGTAGAGAGCTTAATTTTACTGATATCCTTCACATTTCAGAAAATTCAATATGATTACACATATTTTTTAGCACATAAAGTTGAAGAGTTACTTATCATCATCTATTTTTTTTTTTACAGCAACTTGTTCCACATCAAAATATATGTACTATATATAAATAAAGATCATCAACTAAGAACAAAGATTAAATTGCACTACTTGAACAGTTCACAATATATAGATACCCGAGTTCTGAGTGTGCAATACACTATTTGATTTCAATATCTCATGACATTTCACTATGCAATTGTAAAAAGACAGACTCAGGTATCCCCTTGAGCATTCATTCCTCATATTTTAACAAAAATGTAATGCGCTGGCAATCTATAGAACTGGACTAAAAGAAATGGCAGAAAAGAACACCAGTCACCACACACTCGTTGTAAATAAGAATCTATAATTTCATTATTAGTACTCTAAATGTATTCTAAAAAAATATACACTTCATGTTGTTGGAAGAAGTGTAACAGAAATTCCTTTTTGAGCACATTGAATGAATTCAGATAAAAAAAAAAAAACTACATACAACTACCACCTACACATGCTCCAAATTTTTAAGAGAGAGAGCCAAGGCAGGAAAAAAAATCCCACCTAAACTTTTGACAAGTTCATGGAGCGAGATAACAATCAGGGATTAAATTCTACCCAAACGATCCAAATTCTGCTTTCTGCCGGAAATAAAGATTTCGCAAATTGCCGAACGAGTGCACTGCGAATGTGCTCAAGTCGAAAGCATTCACGATGAGACGAGAATGAAAGATGTGTAATTTAAATAGCAGCACACTTACAATTAATTTTGGAAAAATGAGGCAATTGGCTTATTAATGAAATAAAAAAATAAAAGCAATTTTGAATAAGATAATTTTAAATATATAATATAAATTTAGAATAATAATTAAAGACAAAGTTTAAATAATTAGAATTTAATGATTTATAAAAATGTTAATTTTTAAATAATAAAATAAAAGTGTTGTGATGTGTCACAACACAATATTTATTTCTTAAATGTTCTATCTGATGGCCCTTTCTCTTTACTATCATTCTACATTTTGATTTTCAAGATAAGAGTTTTTCTTCAAGTTATGAGTGATATTTTATTCTACTCTTCTTTCGCAGTTTTTCCATAGTCCATCCATTGTTTTAGGTTTGCATTTAGAAAGTTCATTTATTAACAATCTAAAAGCACAATAATGGAATATGAGCTAAAGGTATTGTTTTAATACCTGTATCTTTTGTCGTTTTTTCAAGAAATATAGCAGTAGATTTTGATGTGTGACTGGTAACTTTATCCATGAAGTTTTACTCTATGAAGACTGTGGATAAACAGATGGTATTTTTCTTTAAATAAAGGAGTTAATACAATATCTTGGTAATATGGTGAATTGATTTCAACTTTTTTTCAACTTTTCTTAACTTTAATTTACTGTTGTATGAAAAGCCAGCAATAATCATGAATCCTTTACTGAAACTTTCTTTTGCTTCTTGGAATCAAGATTTTAGGTCTTTTTCTCCACTTTTGTGATAGTAAATTGATCTTATTGTGTTACAGTCATTTAAATAGATCCATGGTTCAGTAATTTTTACAATATATTTCCATCCATCACTGGCCAAATAATTTTCATAGAGAATTCTACAGAGTGTTCTGCACTCATCTACATGTTTAGGCAAAAGGAAGTGAACATTATGCTTTTAGCTTTTTAAAGATTTAAATCTGTATCTTGTTTATAGCCACTACAGAGATATTTAAAGACACTGAAATTATTCTTTGAGTTGATGGATTTTCTTCTAAGGAGATTTTATTTTTGAAACAGTTGTAAATGTACATACCTTCTTTGGGTATTCATTCATTATTCTTTTTGCTTTCATTCTTGATGCTTTTTCCCTTTGTTATTAATAATATTGCTTATTTTGAATTTAAAAATGTGAATTCCATGAATTTCACAGCATTTTTTAATTACAAAATAAGAGTATTTCTCTTCGAAAAGAACAAGAACATAGTTTTCTTCTTCTTTGACCCAGACCATCCAATGGTGTAGATTTCTGTTTGGATGGCCGGGAAGTACCACCCAATTTAGATCGAAACCCTGTGGCTAAAGCATCCACCGGGACCATACCCTCCTTTCCTTACCACCAACCTCTCGGAAGGACTTATGAACCCACATATTTAATGTTCCTGTACTCTGTGTGAATACAATGACAGTTTCGGCAGAGCCGGTAATCACACTTGGGTTATCTGAGTGTAATCTCATTAACCAGTGGGCTATCTCATTCCCTGAACATAGCCTTCAAAGTTTGTTTATATGCACTATTTTTTAAATAGACAAAATGAAAATACTGTGGACGATAATATTGCTCTTCTAAAATGAGCTAGTGCCAAAGAATTTTAAGTTTTGTTATTTTTTACACTAAAATTGTTTTGTAAATGTGTAAACAGACTCTGTGTATGGTGATTAGGTTATTACAAAGTGTACACTTTAATTATACTCATTTGATTTATTTTTATGAAAAATATAAAATTTTACATTACGTTGCTACAGTTGTGTAGTTTTAGATATTGCTGCTTTAAACAACCTATTTGGAGTCTTAACTATTCTTTCTTCCCCCCAAAAAGCTTATACCATTTTCTCCAAGTGTAATACCCTAAATTTTGAACTTCTGACTATCAGTATTTACCACTGACAGATCCTACTACTGAGAAAGCACAGTTGAATTGGTCATTTTTCAAATTAGAAGATGGTTATAGTAATCCAGATGCCATTTGAATCATGGCAATTAAATTATATTTATTTCAATTTGACTCCTATGAAAAATAAGAGTTATAAAGAGGTTAGGTGTTTTTTCCTTATCATTTTTTTGATTTTTCTCGCTTGTTTTTTCTTGGTTTAGTTAAATAATTTATTAACTAGCTAATTCAACATCATATAAGCTAATAGAAGTTCACATTCAATATCACATGATAGTTCAGTTTTGTGAAATAACTGCATGTATAACTGAATAGGCAAGATTGAGCAATACCTTAATTTAAGTGCCAAATTAGCTATATTGAATTGAAATGGTTAAATAGAAAAATAATGGTGTTAATATTACTTAATTATTCATGTCACTCATGTATCTATTTAAGCTTACCATGTTTTCTATTTAGACTAGGATTGTTCTAGTTTAAAAGTGTGTCCTAAAGTTTCAGACACACACACACACAGTTTATTTTATCCTGGTTTATAATTTAGAACATCTATAATTTCATTCTTTGGGGAAATTGATGGCCCCATGATACGATCAGTGTGCATGTGTTAAATGGCATGTGAAACTTTTGTTAATTGCTATTCATCTGTTAGTTATTATCAGGTAGTGCATAGTATAGGCTGCCAAGGTTTTTATTTTTATTTTTTTGTCTTGTGATATATGCCTTAGTTTATGACTATATCCAATTTCAAATAATAAGATATTTAATTAAAATTAATTCAAAGTGCCTAAAAGAAGCTGTACATTTGTGTACTGCATAATTTGTGGTTTTCTGCATAACTGTATGGAAATCAAATGATCGTCTTATGTTTCAGGTTTCAATTTCATTTTTGTCTATTCAAAAAGTAATAACTATTTTTGTCTCAGTTTGAAGAAATACATATATGGTAAGCTTATATAAACATATGCTTAGAGTGTATAGGGATGAGAAATAAAGTTCAAGTAATTTCAGGGGTTCCAATTTTCAAGATTATAAGATTATTTGATGCTAGAAAAAAATATGACAGATGTGAAGATACGTTATAGGACCTGAATAGACTTTTACAAGTCAAGAGCTACTTTTAATTCTCTCAAAGTATCACAGTCCACCATATATTTATTACAGTGTAATAAAAATAATAATTGCACCATATGATCAAAAAATGTATTTATAAACAAAAAAATATTAAAACATAACAACAATTCAGTATCAAATATAAATTTTAAGTAGTATCATGAAAGTTCATTAAATCGTTGATGACTTGCACTTCAGACTGTCCACTAATTTTAAATAATTTTTGGTATATATTTACCAACTACTAATCTTGCACAGAATTCTATGTAGTCCTCTGCAAATCACACAGAAAATAAAGTAGTTAATTATTTTCCATCCAATATGACTAAAATTGCCAATTTTGATAATTTAAATTCGATGAAAATGTACTTGTAATTTTTTGAAAATTCTGATACTTTTCTCTTAAATCAAGTGGTTACCCCAAAATTTTTTGGCAGATCACAATCAAATTCTTGCCCAGGTTTGTTTTACAGAAAATTGACATATATAAATATTCTGTTTAATACAAATTATTTGTACTTCCTTGATAGAAGCAGACATACGAAATGAGGTGACTATAATTGTTTAAAAGATGTGAGACATCATGTAAGAAACAATGTGTAATCAAAAAATCAAATACAACTGCCACAAATCGTTGAATTTGATCTTTTAATTAAAGTATATTACTTCTGACCTGATAAAGAAGTCTCAAAACAATTGTAATCATCTAATTTTCATATGTTTGTTTTTATTAACAATGTACAAATACTTTGTATCTTAAAAGCAGCTGTTATTTCCATTATCAGTATTTCTGAATAAGAATTGAATGAACAGCAGATTTTATGATCCATAAAAATGTTCCCACAGACATGTGTTGTATCCTAAATTACTCTATCAAGTACAAAGCACAATCAATTTTAGCTATAATTTATAGGTAAAAGATCTAACAGTTCAGATAGTAATCTTAGACCACTGTTGTACAGAATGAAAAGTAATGAGTGAACTAGGAACAAAAATAAAGTTTAATCTCTATGGATTTTGAGGGCACATCATGGGATCAATACTTTTCCATCCCACTGTTTCTTCTTCATTTTGCTTTTTCAGCCATTTCATCAAGGGTTCAAAATATTCTACCATTGGCTGGGCATCCATTTTACTTGTTTTTCCCCTTGTGATCACTTTCATTGCTTCTGTCCAGTGCACTGAGCTCCCTAAACTCAAGGTGTCACTAAAAATAAATTTAATTAATATGATTTGATGTTTAGTAAAGAGTTTAAAAAAATTGACATAACATATATTTGTAATTTAGAATAATCTAATCTAAATACCCTGAAACAAAAAAAAATATTTGTAGCGATGCATGTGACAGGGCACCAGCACTAATAAACAAAGGTGAAAATAGATGTGTATTTTCCTTTGTTGGTACTGGTGCTGACTCTCATTCATTCTGATAAAGAAGACTTTGCTGTTGAAATAAACTGGTTTCACTTATGCTCTCGTCAGCATGGAATATCGGCAATGACATCAAGAACTAGTCCATGGATGCTGTTTTTGGAATGCGCGCTATGGTGGGTTCTGTGATTATGCGTATTGGAGTTCACCTTATTGAAAGAGAGTAATTATCTTCATGGGGGGGGGGGGACAACGGCAAGGTGGCACTTACCCCCCCCCCCCCTCCGGACATTCACGATAACAAAGGTTAACATCAAGCTAGTTGTGTTATGTCTTATCCTTGAGTTTGTCCCCCTCCTCTTCTTCAGCCTGGAGAAAAATTCTTTGGACATCCAAGGCTATCTTCCTTTTGTTTATGGTTGGCCAGATGTGTAAATATGCCTCTTGTTAATGAAATACGTCAATGTTAAAATGAATTTTACGTTGACTTTCTATTATGAACATTTGTAAAAGCTTTTTCTGAAATATAATCAACACTAGCAGTATGCTCGTTCTTCGTACGGAATATACATTATAAAGAAACTTAAAATTCACAATCATGTGCAAATTCCTATTGCATTATAAATGCCATTACTATTCAAATCATTATATTAAAATATTTAAATGAATGCTCCTGAAAAGAATTTTAAGAATATATGTTCTCGCTATACAAAATTACCTTCATAGACAGATCTGAAGAATGAAACATCCGGGTCCCGTTTGTAAACACATTTATAAAAAATATGAAATTGAATCAATATATGCCAAAATGAAAGCGCTAAAATTGTATGGGAAGTATTACCCTTACTACTTTTATTCTTGTAGATCAGAAGAGATTTCGTGTATTAGTAAAAATACTACAATACTAATACACGAGATTAAAAAATCTTTGTCTAAGTAAAAGAGATGACGTTATAAATAGAAAATATTAATAATCCCCGTAATCTTTAAACCTGAAGATCGTAATGGACATAATCCAGTCATAAATGCAATTTGCATAAATTTTATTTTATATACATTTCTTTATTATTTAAATCGAAAAAGTTTAATAAAAATCGTCCTCTGGATAAACACATTGGATTTAAATCAGTTGTTAAGCAATATTTTCTTCAAATAAATTGGAGGGGAAAATATAGTCTGCATAATGCTATCTCTATGGATGGTTTAATTTTTTTTTTATTAATATTTCGATAACCCCTCGTCCTAGAAACTCGAAACGAACTAACTTTTTTAGGTGGGCCTATTTCACCGCTAATCCACAAAGTTTCATGAAATTCGGCGAAGGCTTTTCCCCGTGATGATGGACAAACACGCATATGCAGACAGACAGACAGATTTTCAATTTTATTTATATAGATTGATGAAAAATTAAAAATGATATTCAATCTTATAAAGCCCATTATTATTAAAAATGAATTTTTTACACTTTGCAAGAAGTTCTTGTAGTATATTATTAATAAAAAAGAAATATTAGATTTCTTCAAGGAACATAACTCAAGATTATTTCTTGCAGCATTGTTCCTCGCTGACTTTAAAATTAATTGGAGATCTGAGAATATTCTTTCAAGTTTCACCCGTTGCCAAACATCTTGGCTGTGCCTACAGATATTGCCTTTAGTATAATAAGGTATTTTATCCAAGAACTTGGGTATTTATGGAGATACAATCAATATTAAACAAGGATGGCTTGCACTATTAATAAGATATTTAATGTGTACGTGAGGAGCGTTAAGTTTGATTTGTGAATCTCTCGTATAAATTGTTTCCATAGATATCGTACAACATTCTATATTATGTTAATTGTAAAAATGTTCAAAATTCATCAAACAACATTCTATATGTTAATTACAAAAATGTTCTAAATTTCATCAAACAGCAAGCTATATTGCGTTAATTGTAAAAATGTTCAAAATTTCAAACCTTAGAAGTTTTCCTGCTTCCTTGTTTTGGTAGATATCACATTTGTGTAGGGGTCCTTTGTAACCAGCTGCATCGCATAAAGCTTTATGGAATTGGAACTGGATGACGTGACTCACAAAATATCTGTAAAAAATAGACATTAAAATATAAATTAAACAGGTGAAAACGCTCATTTATGTATAAAGTAACAAAACCCGCCAATTGGTGTGCATCCCCAAAGCTTGGAATCCAGCTCTATTTTCAGAGACTAGCATCGGCAGACTGGTCTTGTACTCTTCATTGAATAATCGAGAACTGCAACTGGCAGCAATAAAACTTGCTAATTGCTTACACTAGGAGTATCATTCACTGTCGCTGTAGAAGTGGTTAGAAACGATCGAAAGATATAACTGACGTGAAAAAAAAAGTAAATCAGTAGTGTCCAAACGATGGATACTATTAATTGACACGTTCTACGTCAAGCAGAGACTGAATAAGAATACTATAAAGTCGATTCCACCCATAAGAAGATTCATTTCTTAAATGTTGTCATAGTTTTCATGAAGTCTTGCGGGTGATATTTGATTGGAATCAACGATGAGTAAGAAATGTGTCACTTAGGTTTTTAGAATGTGTGTTAAATACAGACATTACATTATTTGTATGAATTAATAATTCCATTTCAAGATCTAAGAATGAATGGTTAGCATACTTCTATTGCTTTAAATGTAATATAAATGATCGAAATATTAAATAGGGTGTGAAATGAATAATTTATAGTTACTTTCGGTGGTGATGGCTGTTCTGACCCGAACCATGACTATGAATGGAATTTTATAACTGTAAGTTATGAAACTTGCCAGTCAAATCGAGTGAGGATTAAGAGGAATTTTTATAGGAAAGAACCAGAGAGGACTTTTTAAGAGAGTCAAAATACGCATTTAAGTTGTATTTTATTAAAATGTGTCAGTGTATATGTATGTATCGCTGTATATGTCACGAAAAACTCGACAAATTCTCATCGTAGGAAGTCTGTTTTAAATGAGAGCTGCAGATATGGCATTGCACATCATCTATTCAAAATAATTATAGCTTTTTAATATTTTTATAAAAAATGAACGAAAGATAAAGATTTCTGGCTTCTTTTGGAAAACTGTACATATTGTGTTTTCACGATCGGACAGAAATACTCTTTGCACCTGCATTATCACCATGATGTATCCGATTTAAAGCATTCTGTCTGTTACTGAAAATAGTTTATAAATAAATTTGAGAGCATAGTTTTGCAAATTTTTTATTTATATATTTTTTAATTTGTTAGACAATGCTTATTTCCAAAACATATAAATCTGCTACTTGTAAGAAATTAACTTACAATACTTCCTTGAAGAAAGCAGGAATATGTCAGTTAAGTGACTACAACTGTTTCGAGGGCGTTATAAGCCCCTTCCTCAGGCTAGGCAGTTCGCTCTTAGCGGTTGTTAAGGGTCCATATTGTTCTCTGACCTGAGGAAGAGGGTCTTATAACGTCTTCGAAACAATTGTAGCTATTTAACTGTCATGTGACTGCTTTCTTAAACGAGGTATTGTAAGTAGAAGACTATTTTGTTATCAAAAGGAAATTCTGGAAAAAATAAAATAAATTGATTTTTAAATTAACCTCTTTTTAAATTAATTTTTCAAAAAGAATTGGGGACATTTAATCTGCTTCTTTTCCCATGCCAGGTGTTCTAAGCAACAGACGTATTTTTGAAAAAAAAGCTTACCACTGGAACATATTGTTTTATACTTTTGTGGAATTTTGACATCTTTTTGAAACTTTTCGATGATGCTGATTTCATTGTCATAAAGAATTGCTGATGAAATCAAGTGATTACCTTAAAACGTTTCTGAATTAGCTGTGTTTTTAATTAATTTGCGTCCGCTAGATAAAAGTGTTCCAGGAAGGTATTTTCGCGTGAGATCACAAATATTAGTGTCTATGGTTATCCGTGAACTGCCAGCGTAGCGCATGGTCGTGAACCGGGAGCGAAGCCGGCTATGTTTCTCTGTAGGTCGATACCCGATCTTACTGAAAAGCACTTAAGCTTCTTCGACCCAGACCATCCGACTTACCCGAAAGTATAAGGTATCTTCATCTAGACTGCCGAGAAGTGCTAGCCGATCTGAGTTTTTTCCCGTTTATACTAACGATAACAGACTTGATGACCAGCTATTTGCTTTTGAAAAAGCACTTAACTTCTTCTTTGACCCAGACCGTCCGACCTACCCGAAAGTGTAAGGTATCTGTTTGGACAGATGGGAAGTGCTACCCAATTTAGACCGGAAACCAGTGGGAGCGGCATCCACAAGGACCGAACCCTCCTTCTCCTACCACCATCCTCTCGGAAAGGATTTATGGGCCCACATATTTAACGTGCCTGTACTCCGCTTAAAAACGGGGACAGTTTGGGCGGGCCGGTCATCCAACTTGGGTCGTTCCTCGAGTACAATCTTCACGAGCTAACCACTGGGCTGTCCCACTCCGCATTTAAACTTGCAATTGCTCCAAGATGTTTTCCAAAAGCAAATAGCTGGTCGTCAAGTCGGTTGTATTTAGTATAAACGGGGAAAAAACTCAAATCGCCTGATCTAATTCTGTAAGCTTATAGAGGCGATCTTTCCTTTTTCAGTGCCCTGTCACTGTGGGTCAGAGATATCACCACATGGAATAAATAAGTTATGAAAAGATGCTATTTTCTAACTCGTTATTGTAAACACACCGTGTTCAGTAATTCAGCGTTTTTACTTGATCAAAAGTGGGGTGTATATTGTTGCGAACGTGTAATATTCCCTTACTGGAGTCTTTCGTCTCTTTCGAAGACCAGACGGAGAAAACACACCCGTAAATACAGACTTTCTCATGACGTCATTCTAGGGTTGCCACTTGCGGAACTTCGAAGGAGGGTCTCTAGATTTGGCTATTTATCGACAATTTAGCGACTTTCCGGAGGTTTGAGAAGCAGTTCGAAATAACGATTATTCTACGTAATATGAGAGGTTTCCAGAAGTTTCTAGAGAGAGTCTATAAATAGAATTCGTCACTGAGTCTGAGAGCAGTTGACGGGATATGAGCTACATTGGACTGTGATTTTTGTCAGTGTTTTGAGAATAGTAGCCGCTGTTTCATGAAATGGCTTTCATCAATGTTTTGAAAATAATATCAGTTATGTTTTATCAAATTAGAGAAGCATTTAAGTTCTGTTTTACTATATATTGTTCCTGTTTATGCTGTGCTTGTGAATAAACGTGATAGTTATCCAGAAATTCGGACTCATTCTTGTCTCCTGATCGCACACCCACGATTAATGAGATTACGTCGTAACAATATTTCAGGAGGTTTCAACCTGAAAAATATAGGTGTTTGACTTTATAAACTATATTTCTTACCTGATATAAGGCACGTCTGCAATGACGTGATATTTTGCTGCAGCATCTAAATCTTCATTTGTTCTTTTAACTGGCGGGCATAATCCTTGGTATTTTAACCTAAAATAGTAAAAATTGCTGATATCAGAAAAATACTCAACTCTTGTTGAAAAATATTTTACTTCGCATGTTTCAAACGTCTTATAAACAATTTGCAATTGGCTCGAAATCGAATAGTGTCTCTTCTGAACTCGAACCACGCTCAAAAACCTGAATTATGGTATTCCGATATTGGAAAAAAAACCAGACTTTTTGAGCTTTCTTTAAATAATAATGAGCATTTTCAGAACGTTCAAAACAGGGTTTAAGCCATATGGTCGCTGTTTTCTCAAAATGCATGCAAAAACCTAAGTGCGAAAATTATTAATGAAAAAAAAAAAACCTGATAAAATGTGAACATGTGATTTGTTGCGTTTGTTTAATAAATAATAACAACTTAGTGTTATTATTTATTTTTTGCAATTGATTTCATTTATAAAATTCCACCCTCTGCTCGAAACGTTTGCCATTTTGCATGCTTGAACATCAAACTATAAAAATTAAGTCGATATCAAGGTGAAAAATAAGACAAGCCCATGGGTATTTGCCCAAGATAGTGTTTTCCCTCCCGCCAAGAATTTCAGTTTTTCCTTCTTAACTTAAGGAAAACAGTGAAAAGCTCTTAGTTTTTGAAAAAGAAAAATTCCCGCTACTTTTTCGCAAGTGTAGCAAGAAAGCCATAAACCAGCTTGACGTTGTTGGTATTTGATCCCAACAAGGTCAATGGTTGATGGACGATTAGTATAGCATTGAGCTAAAAGTTAAATACGTCTTCAGAGAATACGTCTTCAAAGAATTTTTTTTTTAATTTAATTCCCTCATTCATTTTCAAACAATATGAATTTAGAATTAAAAGGAATTTTCTCCATGGTGAAATTGTTATTCCTAAAATATATAGAACGGTAAATATCTTACCTTAATTCCCACCATTTTGAGTTCAATTCATCTTCAGAAATTTCTCCGCTGAAAACCTTCCACCTCCAGGCATCAATCAGATATCCGAAAGGAAGGAAAGCTACTTTGTCCATAGCTGTTTTCATCAGACTGTTGATTTCCGTTTCTGCAAACAGTGTCAGCCGTTTATAACGAAGTCAGAAATTATACAAATTCATAAATATAACGAAGCGATTTAAGTTATTCTTCAGTTTGAAAACATTTGGTTTTCGAATTTTCTATAATGAATTTTCAGCTTTAAAAAAACCTGTGAAAATTTTAAAGATTTGTTTAAGTACGCATCTACAAATATTTCAAAAATGTTTTCAGAAAATACTACACATTTAGTAAAATGTCTTTATTTTAAAAATAAAGACATTTTACTAAATGTATAATCTTTGCTGAAAACAGTTTTGGTTTAGATTTTGTCATATGCGGGTTCAGCAGGAAGAGTTGAAAAGGGGTGGAGGGAGATCGTTTATTAAGTGAGGGCTATCCAGGTATTTTCCTAGTATTTATCACAAGGAGACGTCATCTATGCTTCTATTGAGGCCGGCCTTCTTATGGAAGGGCGTGAACACCTCATAAATAAGTGAAATTTATGAGGTGTAAATATGAAACTGAGGATTTAAATACTCTACAAGGGAGTCTAGGAAAACTCTTGAGCTAGATGAAGATATTATCAACGAAGGGTAGACTAAGGGAATCTGTAACACATTATCGTTAGGTACATCCTATTATGAAACGATAAAAATTTAGCCTGGCCAGTCTGTTAATATCATCTGACCAGAAGCTTGAATTCGTACCTTGCATATTGGTATATGTAAAATATATCTTCATGCTGAACTTAATTTAATTTACTCTGAACGAAATCTGACGACGATGTTTATATTTTTATAGTCTTGAACTTTCGTCATTACAAAATTTTTATATAGAAATGCAAATATGTCATTCATTAACGCACTTTTACATCTTATAAATGATTACTTTTTTAATCAACTGAAGTGTGGCTTTAGTAACTTATTTTTTTCAAATTTTAGAAGAAAATTTTTGAAAAATCGGCATTGTGGGTCCAAATGATTACAATTGTAGTGTTCACTTTAAAGGGCTTAACAAAATCTTTTAATGATACCGTACTGGCGGGGGAACTTGCCCCCGAAAGGAGCTAATGACGTCACGAACAAAAAAAAAATGTATCCAGGCTATTTTTCACAACAATAATTTGAAACTGTTACGAATCGTGATTATTGCGCCAAAAGCTCGAATTTAAAAAAATTCTATTTAGTCCTAGATTGTTTGATATCACAGCCCTATATAAGGTTTCGTGAAAATAAATTAATATTTGTGTGGCCGCTATTATGCATACAAGAAATCGACCACAGACGGACGTCACTCCAAAAATTGTCGAAACGTGTTCAGGAGGTCTTAAAATATATATGGGCATCAAAATCTCGAATTCGAAAATTTTCGTGATAACAATACTTTCTCTTTATTATATTACATAGTATAAGAAAGTAAAACTGAAAAGTATAGTGATGAGATTGTGTTAAATATATATTTACCTTCATCTTCTTCTGTATCGTTCAGGAGCCGCATTTTTTTCAGGTGACCAGCTGTGGCAACTGACAGGGCTAACACATCCCCCACGGCTTCATGGAAACCTGAAATTGTGTATTGCGTGAATTAGTAATAACCGTATTTATAGAATGAGAGAAGTTTTAGGTTGGGATAAGTATTTAAGATTTCAAATTGTGCTTTAATTTTTCATCTCGATAACATCTTTGGGTTTCTTTTGCTGAAATTGGAGCGTTACGAAAAATGTAAATACTCTGGTCTCTTACATCTTATAACTTAATAGATAAAGCAAGCTTATATAATGTATTTACTTGTTCTGTCAAAAATAGTGTTCTATGTAAGAATATACAAAAATAACTTCAATATTTTAAATTTCTTTTTTCGAGAAAATTAAAAAAAGTTTTTGTCCGAGCGAGTTTTTGCATCACTGTACTTACTTTCACTCGAAATACTATTCTAAACTATAAAAGATAAGTGCAAATAATAAGTGACAAAATGTTCAGCAAAAATCCAGGTTCTATATTAATAATAAAGTTCTTCTAGTTTTTGAGGAATCGCCTTGTTAAATTCAAGAAGATTAGAAATTTTTCTTTTTTCAAGTTTATAGTGTTTATATCTCAAAAACTGAAAATGTGTTAGAAAGCAATTTGCAGCCCTTTAATAGTCCGTTAAGGTTTCATAATTGAATTTCGGAGCAGGTTCTTAGTTTTAGAAATACGGTGGTTAAAATTTTCGTATTTTAATATTTTGAACTATTTTGAAAATGTGGTTCTAATTTCGATATTTTAATATTTTGAACTATTTTGAAAATTGGGTACTAATTTAGCCATTTTGATAATTTGAACTGTTTTGAAGATGTTTCAAGAAAATAAACCATCCACAAAGATGTAATTTGCGCACAAGCATTTTAGCTCCATCAAACTGGAGTCACTGCAGATTTCAATTTTTAAAATAGTTTCTATATGAATACAAGCAAATTAAAACGTTGCTCGAATAAAATGAAATGACATAAATTATTTTACAATACATTGATGTAATTTCAGAATATTTATGCAGTGGAGTCCCGATTATCCGAACTAATGTGGACCGTGTTCGAATACGATCAAACTCCATTAATACTGAAAACCCTCTTTATGCTGCACTGTGGCATTGCTGACATCTGCGGCAAATGTTCCAATCCTCTGTAGGTTATTCCCCATTCCTGCCAGTAAGGAAATATATATTGTAAGAAAAATAATATATAAGATAACTACATATGTAATTATGTGTTTATTTGTTTACTACATTCTGTACATATTCGGGGTATTTTCATCTGCAGTTCTGTCCTTATCAAATTTAATGGGCAAATTTACGCTATTTCGTGGAAAAAAATAATTAGAAATCACATTTAGTAGGCAAAATCGCTTTCCGTAGGCAAAATTCTTGAGCCTTCTCTTGGATACATATCATCCTCCGTTGTACTCTCTTATTTTCCCCCAATCACTAAATTTATAATTATGTCATCGGTCATCTCTTATTCATCCGATGTCTTCTGGCGTAATGGGTTCTGAAGCTGGACATTTTTTTAACCCATTCTATGAGCAGAAAATCATCATCATCATCATTTTCTTCTTCGGTTTCACTGAAAAATTATTTTTCAGGATTTCACGAGAGTTGATGTTACAAAGTCATCACAAAAAGTGATGGCAGTAAAATCTGAGCTCGCTCTGTTTACACAAAACCTTGGATATTCGGGACTCTACTGTAAAACATTTTATTATACAGCCGTGCAATTTTAGAATATTTATATCAGCGGTTGATAACGTTTTTGCTTTTGCGTCCCATATTCATCAGTAGTATATAATAAGGGCAACATACGTTAAATATCTTATCAATGCCTGACTAACGCAGTGACACGCGGGGCAGCTGTCCCGGGCCCCAGTGTCAGAGGGGCCCCTAATTAAGCAATTGTAACATCGAAAAATTAAAGACTGCTTCCTGAAAAAACATTTATGCCAGCGAAAAGATCAATTTTGGGCATATATAGGAATTACCGCACTCATTCAAGATCTAGAGCTTTACTATAATGAAAAAGTTTCCAATAATTCAAATTCCATTAAATTATGTAAGAAATTTATTTTGTACACATTTTTCTAGAATAAAAGTATGCTTTTGAGAAAATATTTTTGTTCATGTCATATCTGTCGAGAGGTGCAGGGGGCCCTGGAGGAATGTATGCCCCGGGCCTCAGTTAGCCGAAGCCCTTTATAGCCCTTATATACCCCTTTATCGTATACGTATCTGTAACAGAGAAACATGAACTTAAAATGCCTGATGTGGGCAGCACATAGACAATGAAATCTTTCGATATATTTAGAACATCTATTTTACTTTTCATTTATTCTCACGTTCCGAAATCTGTACCACAAAATTAAAATTTAGAACTGAGAATAATCGTAATTTAAATGCCTGCGTAAAATCGAAAGTTAATTATCATTGGTGTTTATTCAATATTATAAAACGGAAACATGAATGAAATTCGGCGAATAAGTTGGCATTGAAACACAAAACTATAGTAGAACTAGACTTCTGATTTTCACCCTTCATCTTAAAGCATATTAATATAACTTGATATGAGCTATTTAATAATGGCGTTAGATTAGTAAGGCGCAAATGCGCAATGTTCAACATTGCGCTTTTGAAACACGAATTTTTAGCCATATAGTAGATACAAAATGGGAGGGACGTCACAGAAATTGCCAATGTACCACATACTAAAGCTGAAGATTAGAAATTTGATAATTGGCAGGTCCCAAAAAGTTACCGGCGAAAAAATATTTTCATTAACCAAATATTTTTACCATGAATTAAAGCCTTTACTGATGCTTTTTGAGATGTATAAAGTGTATATATGTATATATATATATATATATATATATATATATATATATATATATATATATATATATATATATATATTAAAATAACAAAAACTAAAGTGCAAGAGTGTGAATCAGTAACCACAGTATCTAACCGCGAGCAAAATAAAAGCGTGTGTGAAAAGCAAAAAGCAACGAGGAAGGGCCGAAAAAGCAGAGCACGGAGAGGCCAGGACAAGGAAAATATATTAAAAAATAGTATATCTGCCAGAAACGTCTTCAGGGGCACATTCTAGACAGATATACTAAAATCCGTTGTTTCTATAATTGCATAAAAACACGTGGTTAAAATATTATGCAATCTGTGCCCAACAACGGAATAACAGAAAAAAACCAAATAGGATAAATTCAATTATATATCATAAAATACCACATAAACATGAAATATAAAATACCACATAGACATGAACATGAAAAATATAGCGCACAAATATACGAATTTGCAAAAAAGAGCAACTCACATGTCGAAAGTTCGTCACCGTGAATAATCTTCAAATGATTCCCCCACATGCTACAATCTGTACTCTTACCTCGCTGAATACCACGTGGGAATAATCCAGACCAGAAGAAGTGGAAGTAGCAGTACATAGTTTCGGAGAGATAAATATATATACTATATTATGCCACCCAATGAAACATCAACAACTATTTACTCTAGACATATATTTAAAGAGTATTTATTATTGCTACCGGCGACATATTTGGTTTTGCCTAACATCGTACTTAAACGGGTACAAAAAATATACTCGCGAATTTTGTGGAGTGTTGTGCATTTTTTTACCAGCCATTTTTTAAAAGTTACTTGACAACTGGCATGTGGCGACAGGTTCTCACCTGTTGCTTTACCGTATACCCACTTTTTTCATTTTATATTATCAGAAATTTTAAGTTCTCCTTGATGCATCTGGATCACATTAAATGTAAATGTAAGCCATGTATCTCTGGCCGCCGATTGTCTATCTTGATTTAAACGAAAGGCTGGCTAAGTTTTGAACTATAAATGGGAATTACTGATTTTCGATTATTTACCTGGATTCGCACCGGTTCGGAAAACCGCCGGCTGGTGAGCATATTGTTGATAATATTCGATATGTCCCATTTCATGATGGACTGTAATCAAATCCTCCATATTTACAACAGTGCACATCTTAATTCTGAAAAGATAGAAGTATACATTGCAGTAAAAAAATTAAGTCACGAATGCAAAAAATAAAACGTTTATCTCTCTAATACTTCATAACAAAATTTCATGAAACTGCACATGTATAACATGTACAAGTGCACATGCAATACTATGAAAATAAAGATTAATTAATAGATGCAATGCTTGAAGCCGATTTTTTGAAAGCTGCAAATAAACTTTAAAAGACATAAAATATATATTAAAATATATGAGTGTAATGACTTCTTGCATTATCACCTCATACTAAGCAAAAAGTTTTTAAGATCTAATTTAACGTCTCGAAGTTATTCTGAACAAGAACCCCCACCCTCTCCGCTTAGGAAAATGGATAGCAGTGCAATGGGCCCAAGTGCAGACTGGCTATAGCATCGTTTGAATCACCTGGATAGGCTGACCAAAATCTAATCAAAGGCCAAATTTTTGTAATTTCTGCTGTAACAGCTACTTTGCTGTAATAGAAATGCAAGAATTGGCAATTCAAAATAAGTGAGCCTACTGGATGTGCTCTTTGCAATCTATTCCTACCTTTTGATCTAGAGTTGAATCATATCATTAGCATTCGGATATCGCGACACAGCTCGCATTTTTACACATGGATCACTGATCAAGGACCTAAAAATCTATTTTCTATTATATCTTCGCCCTTATTATAAGCTGCATTATTTAAAATTTAAAACTAAACAACGCGGCAGTAGGTTATTACTGTGATGAAGAGCGCCCTTTCTTCTTTTTCCTACTTTCAAAAATCTATTTCTCTTTAATTTTTGCATGAGATAAAAGGAATTTTACAGCCCAGGGGCTCCAAAAAACCGAAATCGTTGATTCTTGATCCCATAGATAGTATCATATCTGTGCAGCCATCAAAACATAATAGTACTCTCAAGTCATAGTCTTCCATATGTCTGTAGACTGTCCGGAAGATTTAATAAAGCAAGGTGAAATGAGTTCTCTTAGGTTGTTTCTTACCTGAAGTCTTTGCCGTCAGAGAAATCCCATGCAGAAGCGTGGCAGACCATTTCCCTGTCAGTGGGCTTTTCGATGATGGACCGATTCCAAAACTCGCGTGTCATCGGTATCAGACCCAGAGATGTAAAGAACTCCTCAGACATCTTGTACATGTCCAGAGTCGTCATTTTCTGGAAAACAAGCACAATATTTTTACTTTCCCTGCATGGTAATGTATAGGGAAAGTATTGGAATCATGCCGAAAATCTCAACTCGAGTTTTCGACGGATCTACACGTTTCGAGACCTCTAGAATACGAAAAAACTATTTTTAGCGTGACGTCAGTGTGTGTGTTTGTCTGTCTGTCAGTGTGTCTATGTGTCTGCCTGTCTGTGCAGATTTTGTATCCACCCTAACTAAAAAACTAATTGACCGAATTTCATAAAATTTGGTTGGTAAGTCACTTGTAAGCGAATCTGGTGCTGATTAGTTTTCGGTACGATTCGGGAAAAAAGAACCCGACTTTTTTGCGAAATGGTCCGCAAAAATTGCCTGTATCTACTCTAGCTGTAAAACTAATGGACCAAATTTCACAAAATCCGGTAGATAAGTCGCTTGTGTGTCATCCTGGTGCTGATTAGATTTTAGTACGATTCGGAAGAAAATAACCTGCCTTTTTTTGCGAAATGTCCCGCAAAAATCATCAAAATCTAAAATAAAAAACTACGTATGCTCAAATATATCCAGTAAATGCTTATTTTATACGTAATTTTTAACGATGAAAGGAATAAGACCAACCCCATTTCACTAGGATTAGCTGTTCTCGAGATATTTCAGTTTTTTCGTATTTTTTCTACGTCACCTTTGAAACTAAGTCCAGTTACCAAATGAGAACGAAAATTGAATTAAAAGTTAATTAAATTTGATTAAATTAAATTTATCCATGATTGAAACACGTTTGGAAAGACATTTTGTTTAATTTATTAATTTTTTATTAAAGATCCTGATTTTTTGACGATTATTTCAAAAAGCGAAACATTACTTCCAAATGGGAAGTAATATTTCCGTCATATGACGGGCATATTTTCTAGTTAACAAACATAATGATTAATAACATTCAAATGGCGTTTACAAGTATTATTAATTACTTACCTTCCTGAGCATGCTCTTGGTTACGTCCACAAACTCCTTTTTCGGGAATGGTTTAACGATATTAAAAATATTTCCCCAGGACTGTGCCCACATATTGCCTGAGGAGTTAAAAACAAATTGTTTTTCACAATATATTTTTTAATCACGTTCATAGCAATAAGTCAAACTTTACTGAATTAAGTTTCAACTATTAAGAACAAAGCTGAAAATTCATAAACTTCAAATTTCAGTGGAAGAGATCGTTGATGATGTCATACTTCTTTTCAAGTATGGTCAGCACTGGTCCCTGAGTGATGCATCTCACAGTTACTACTTGTTTATTTCTCTTCAGGTCTTGACCTTTGAAACATCAAATATATAGTCTAATATCAAGATGCAATGCAGTCTAATATCAAGTTGATCGCTTCTATATATCGGTTAGCTTTCACATCTTCAAACGTTTTGCTTATAGTTTTTCAAAAGCATATTCAAAGTTTCAGCTGTCGTCGTCTTTTATCGCACGAGTTGAAAACAAAAATTCAAAAATGTACGTCATCTCGCCCAAACTTACTTTATAAAAAGTGTCTTATATTTATGATTTTTCAAGATAATTTTTTTACGAAAATAAAAACAAAGTTTATTTTTCTAAAATTAGAATGGTTTTTTTTCTCTATTTTTTAATAATTGTCTAACGTATTTCTATTTTCCCATATCCACAAGAAGCCCTTTGATGATCTAGAATAGCTGTGCATAACCATTTTGAAGATGCTACCCCACTGACGTATTATTTCACTTAGCTCCCATGCCAAGCTGTAAATGGAATATGGGGATTAAAATTATAATTAAATATACATTTTAAAAATATATTTATTTTACATTAGATAATATTAGTTACATTTAGCAATTTAAAATGCCAAAATATTTTCATCTAAACAGAAATAATACGTAAGCTATATTCTCTCAATCTTCAATAAAAAATCTGATATGGGCAGCATATGACTTTCCTTATATAATACAATGAATTTACTATTTTTAGAGTAAAAGAAAATAGGTTATTCTTATAGTAGATACTTATATTCTTTCCAAGATATTGAAATTTCGTCAATTAGTCGTCATTTTCATTGATTTAGCGTCAATTTTATCTATTTGGCGAGGTATTCGATAATTTGGCGATATTTAAAAAAGTCGCCAAGTTGGCGACATTCCGCCAAATTCGTCGCTGAAATCTCGCCAAGCGTTATGAACGGAGAAATAAGTTATTCTTATAGCAAATAAAGGATTATTGGAGTTCAAATACAAAAGTATTACTCAAAGTATCTTTTTTCATGAATGGAACGAGCTAGATCCACGAGAATGATGTCACCCAATTTATCGCATAATATTACATATGAAAAGTGAACATGTTTCACAACAGTTAATATTTTTTTTTAATTTATGGGATTTTTTGATAAATTTATTTGAAAAATGTGCAATATCTCGAGAACGGTTCATGCTAGCGTTCTAAAGTTTATGCCAATCGTTTTCTAAGGAAACATTACATAGGAAATGTCTATTTGCGTAACTTTATTAAAGATTTTGATTTTTTGATGATTTTTTTAAAATTTCACTTAAAATTTTAGAGGAGTTCTGAACATTCGATTGTATTTAAAAACAATAGGCTTCCAATATTCACGGATTGTAATTTTTGTACCAAATTTCATTCGAATCGCTTCATTCGTTCGTAAGCTATCGTCTCCACACACACACACACACACGCACACACGCATACACACACACACACACACACACACACACACAGACATCACTTCAAAAATGTTTGATTCGTGATCAGGGATGCTTGAAACGTGCTCTCCCGTCGAAAACTCGAATTCGAATTTTTGACCCCATCACAATACTTTCCTTATACATTATTATACTATGTATATAAAGAAAGTAAAAAAAAAAAAACTCTGCGCCAAGTACAAAAAACAGAAAACTCCTTCAATGAAAGCTATGAAATCTTAAATTGATTTGCGCCAAGTTTCTGCAGAAACAGTGCTGTACATTCAGGTCTTGGTATCCTACCGAAAGATACTAATCCTCCTTTCAATTCCACGTAACCTTTTTCTAGGCTCCATTAGGTTATGTCCCATGATCGATACTATAAGTGTATAAAGATTCAGTCTTCTCGATCAGTTAGTTGTCTGCAACTCTTGGATCGCGAGAATATTTAAGGGGGTCGTCAGTTTTTACTTTCCTTATATACATAGTATAATGTATAAGGAAAGTATTGTGACGGGGTCGAAAATTGGAATTCGAGTTTCGACGGGAGAGCACGTTCCAAGCATCCCTGATTACAACTCGAACATTTTTGAGGTGATGTCTGTGTGTGTGTGTGTCAGTGAGTCTGTGGAGACGATATCTCACGAACAAATAGAGCGATTCGAATGAAATTTGGTACAAAAATTACAATCCGTGAATACTGGAAGCCTATTGGTTTTAAACGTAATCGAATATTCAGAATCCCCCTAAATTTTCGAGTGAAATTTTGAAAAAATCATCAAAAAAAACAAAAGCTTTAATAAGTTACGCAAATAGATATTTCTTATGTAATTTTTCCTTAGTAAATGGCTGGCATAAACTTTAGAACGTTAGCATGAACCATTCCCGTTGTATTGGATATTTTTCAAATAAATTTATCAATAAATCCCGTAAATTAAAAAAAAATATTAACTGTCGAGAAACATGTTCACTTTTCATATGTAATATCATGCGATAAATTGGGTGGCATCATTCTCGTGGATCTAACTCGTTTCATTCATGAAGAAGGTACTTTGAGTAATACTTTTGTATTTGAATGCCAATAGTCATTTATCTGTTATAAGAATAACTTACTTCTCCGTCCATAACGCTTGGCGAGATTTTGGCGACGAATTTCACGAAACGTCGCCACCTTGGCGACTTTTTTAATGTTGCCAAATTAACGAAAATCTCGCCAAGTAGATAAAAATGACTCTAAATCAATAAAAATGACGACTAATTGACGAAAATTCAATATCTTGGAAAGAATAAAAATATCTACTATAAGAATAACCTATTTTATTTTACTGTAAAAGTAGTAAATTCATTGTATTATATAAGGAAAGTCATTTGCTGCCCACATCAGATTTTTTACTATGAAGTAGTGTTTTGTGAGATTTCAATACTTTTATAGAAAAACATTTATCAACAACATGATTACACAACAATGATATAGCATGTATTGCAAATTTTATTCTCCTTCGAACACCATTCATTCATGTTTTCTCAAATTTTTCTATTCTAAATTGAATTTATTTTCAAGTTTTAAAAGCAAAGTATGTACCTTTTACCAGAACACACAAAATGAGCCATCACTGAATAAGATTGATTAAAGTAGTTAAGATCGTAAGTTCGTCAACACTGAATAATCTGTGTGAAGGAAATGGCTGAAAAATCATGTTTATATAATTTTTGAAATTCTAAATCAAATTTGTCTTCAAGTTTTAAAAGAAAAGTATGTACCTCCTACCAGAACACACAACATGAGCCATCATTCATGGCCCAGTAGTCATCAAGATGACCCAGTAGTTACAACTGTAGGCCCGTCAACATTGAAGGGGAAAGAAAAGCCCCAAATCGTAAAAAGTGCACTTTTAAAGTTATTTTTTCTTGTATTCTAAAGCACCAATTCTAATTTTTGATTTTGGCAGGTTCGTGGATATAATACATAAAAAGTATTAAGTCCACAGCTATTCTGGGGGCTGAAATGCAGATTCTTGAAAATTGGGTTTCGTCATATCGCGTATAATATTCACATGCCATCTACATATCCGGAAAGCCAACTTGTCTGGGTGGAATGCTGCCGCGTTCCTAAAATAAATATACTTTCGAGAGATAGAGATCAGCTAATCATTTTTCTTCTTCTCCGACCCAGACCGTCTGACCTTTCCGCAGATATAAGGTATCATTTTAGACGGCCGGAAAATGCGACCCAATTTAGATCTGAACCCAGTGGGGCGGCATCCACAGGGACCGAACCCACCTTCTTCTACCAACAATCTCTGGGAAAACTTACGAACCCACATATTTAACGTGCCCGTACTCTGTGTGAACACGGAGACAGTTTGGGCAGAGGTGAGAATCGAACTCGGGTCGTCCTAGTGCAATTCCCGCCAGCTAACTGCTGGGCTGTCAATGGCCGAAATGCTTCGAATATGGTAGAAAATAATGCAATAGTTGTTTGAAAAATGTGCAATATTTTATAAAAATATTTAAATTTTCATACAACCTTTCCAGCAAAAAAAAAAAAACAGTTTACAAAAATATTGTCTTTACTTCATTTAATCGAACTAAAAATAATTTGAATTTCAAAAATGCAAAGTTAACGCGAATCCCACGCAAGAAAAAAAAAAAAAAAAAAAAAAAAAAAAAGACCTGCCAGATAGAACCAAATTGCGACAATTTTTGATTAAGATGGCTCATTTCAACAAACGTTGCAACTTAATTTAAGTGTTAATTTCCTTTAAATACTAGTAAAATAATAAATTTATTTAATCAAAACATGGGACTGTTAAATAACATACACACCCGGAATGGGCAGCGACCTAACTTACCCAGCAAGTGTGCAGGAATAGGTCCATTGGGTTGTATTCCGTTGTTGGGATACTGCTGCATGAGCCTCTTCCTGACGAAGGCGTGCAGATGCTTGTAGAAAGGTTCGATTACTTTCCACAGCTCCTCCACGTCATCCTGGAAAGTTTCGCTCTCGTAGCCATCTCTCCACATCTCTCCAGCATCCTCGAACCCTGAAACAGGCGCATCGCTGCGTTAACTAATGCAACTGATATTTACTAGCTAAAAAGTGTCGAATTCGAGATAGTATAATATCATTTACAAGATAATAACGGGATAAAGATTATTTGCTTTTGCTGACTTTCAAATGTCCTTAAAAATCACTGTTGAGAAACGAAATTTATTTTCCTTTAGACACATCAATAAATGCTGAAAATTATTTTTCTCATACTACTTTATTATATAAAAAAGGTATTGTGTGATAAATGCCATTGTACGACAAATCGAATTTTGCGTTTTTTCACTATACTTCGCGCAAGGTTAACTTGAGTGCACTATGGAAACTATTACGTATCCATTGACTAGACGTTTCGGATGGTAACAGATCCGTTTGGGAATATCAATAAAGAATACCTTTTATCGAAATGTAAAAAATATATATGAATATAATTTTGCATTTTAAGTGTAGAAATGGAAGGGTTGTTTCAAAATATCAGTTTTATTTAGAACATTTTTTATTATTAATGAACAATGGCATAATACAGAGATTATATTGGTTAGCGATGCTTATATTTTTACTTTCTCATACGTAGTATTTGAGAAAGTATTGTTTTCAGGGAAATTTTCGATTTCGAGATTTTGATGCCAATATATATTTTAAGACCTCCTGAACATGTTTTAACTATTTTTGGAGTGATGTCCGCCTGTCTGTCTGTTAGATGTCTATGGTCGATTTCTGTGTACATGATAGCAGCAACAAATGTTAATGTATTTTCAAGGAATTTTATATCCGGCTCGTTTATTTATGGCTCAATAATTACGAGTCTTAATAGTTTCAATCATTGTTGTAATAAATAGCCGCGATATAATTTTTTTTTGTTCGTGACTTCATTAGCCCTCTTGGAACCAGTGAGGTACATTAACAAGTATGGTATCAATCTAAAGATGTTTTTCAAGACGTTTAAAGTGAAGAGCAACACCGTATAGCTGTAATCATTTGGACCCACGACATCGATTTTTCAAAATTTTCCTTTTGAAATTTGAGGAAGTGAGGGGGGGGGGGGGTTCTGGTAATAGAAAGCCGAGTTGAGTCCCATTGTAGTTAATTTGTTGTTGTTAAGTTAAGTTAAATACATTTTTATGCTTTAACCTTTTGCTTACGGGTGGCACAGTGTCCATCCCAAACGAAGAACCCCTCAAAGAAACAGGTATTTGACATATCCTATTCCAAACAATTCGATCCCTGTTTGGGATAGGATATGTCAAATACCTATTTCTCTGAGGGGTTCTTCGTTTGGGAGGGACGCTGTGCCACCCGTAAGCAAAAGGTTGATACAGTGTGGGAGGAGAAACAGCTTTCTTGCGACCAAGTTTGCAACTGAAGGATATTGTCTCACCATTCAGAGTAGCTGCTTCGTTGGACAGCTTCACGTATTCCAGAAATTGGGACTTCGTTTTCTTGCCCGAGACGTCTCGCCACTGCGACCAGATGTGCTTCAGTTCATCATAATTCTTCGACGTTTTCAGTATTCGAGTCAGATCTGCAAACAAAATAAAATGTTAATAAATAAAAAATATAAATCTGATGTGGACAGCACATGATTTTCCCTACAGACTCAAATTCATGATCTCTTAATTTCTTCATTATATGGAGTTTAATTGTAAAAATAACAAGCATAAATATTTGGAATGACACTAATTTTCATTTGGTAACTGGACACATTTTTAAGGGCAGCTTAGTAAAAATTCGAAAAAACTAAAATATCTCGAGAACAATTAGACCTAGAGTAATGGGATTTATCTTATTTTTTTCACTGTCAAAAATTACGTATTAAACAAGCATTTAATGAATACATTCGAGCATATGTAGTCTTTATTTTAGATTTTGATGATTTCTGTTATAACTGACAGGGATCAATAATATTATATAGAAGGCTTGATCGACCGTTAATAAATGAAACTCGGCGGTGGCTCCAGTTCGATGGAGCCGAAATGGTTTTGCCCAAATAACATTTTGTAAAATAAAACTCCAGTGAAGCGCAATAAGTTTATTTTATTTTTTCAGTCTCATTTGTTTCGTTTACATGCTTTCAAAGGACTACAAGTTACTCGTTAACTGTCTATAGCTAGTTACTGTTTATAGGTAGTTACTCTTTATAGCTAGTTACTGTTTATTGTGCTTTTCACCTAGAAACGCCGGCTATAGACTTCACCTCTATATGTCCAATTGTTTTACTAACTTGCTTTGCAGTATATAAATTAAACTAATATATATGACGAGGTTTTGCATCCAAGTTAATCTATAAACTTGCCTGGTGGTACATAAATACTTACTTGAATACGTATATTTCCTCCGCTTCTGTTCAAGCCTCATTATCAATCATTAGCCATCTTTAGAATCCCCAAGTTCATTTAACTTAATTATTGAAAAATATTTTGTGCCCGTGCACTAATATTTCACAAAGGAGTAAGTAAACAGATTGAGCTGCAACAATCGTGACACTTCTAATGTTACAGCTTTCCCGCCCATTGGAAAACCCAGTCAAAAATGCTGAAATATCGAAATTCTAACCACTTTACTTCAAAAACTAAACGTTTGATCCAAAATCCAATTACATTCACTTATAAGATTTTCAAAGAGGTACAAATTCTTGCTTATTGTTTCTGGCTATCATTTTTAGTTTTTAAGATATAAGCATATAAGCATTATAAACTTTAAAAACATAATATGTTCATATTTCTTCAATTTGACAAGACGATTACTCGAAAACTATAAGAGCTTTTTTTAAAAAAATAAATATAGATTTAGAAACTAATTTCCTGATACATGTTTTTGCCGCCTACTATTTATATCTATATTTTATAGTTTTGAAGCTATTTCGAGTGAAAATATGAAAATAGAAAAAGAAACTCGTTCGGACAGATACAATTTTAAGTTTTTTTTTTTAAATAGAGCTCGATTCAAAATACAATTACATATACCCCTGCAAGGCTTTCATAGAGCTACAAATTCTTGCTTATTGTTCAACTACCTTAGTTTTTCAGATATAAGCATAATAAACTTGAAAAACGGAATTTTCAGTCTTCTTCAACTTGAGAAGACAATTACTCGAGAACTATATGAGTTTTTTTTTTTTAAATATATGTAGATATTTTAATACCAAATTTTCTAGTACACATTTTTGTCGTTTGTTATTTATATTTAACTTTTATAGTCTACTATATATTTTAAGTTAACTATTATTTCGTTTACTATCTATTTTAAGTTAAAAAATTTAAATAAACACTCGCTCAAAGAATATAAACACTCACTCACTTTTTGAATTTTTTTTGCGTAACCCCCCCCCCCCCCCCCCCCGAGTTCAGAATATTAAAATATTGAAATTATTTTTATATATTCATAATCTAGACCCTATTTCCTACAAAACAAGAAAAATTATTCACATTTTCATCTATTAGGTTCGGAGATATAATCGTCCAAAGTGTTTACATTTTTCATAACCCTCTGTTTTTTTTCCCTGCAGAGAAACCGTAACCACAAATGTTATTCACATCAAAATGCTCCAGAAGTATGTGAATTAGAATCGATCACATACCAAGTTTCAATTCAGTCGACGATAATGGGGAAATATGGCGTCTTAATACTATTTGAAACATTTTATAGAGAGGTGTTTTATAGATGTTATTTTATAGAGAGGTTTCTTATTTCCAATTTTTTTCACCACATATACTCGTGCAAGTTAATTTACTAGTCAGATTTATTTCAAAATTTATTAGCTGAGATATAAATCGCTCTAAAAATAAAAATATGGTGTGGGTAACATATGACTTTCCCTATAGATTCAAATTCATTTTATCATTTCTTTAATAATTCATTAATAATTTCTTTAGTAATTCATTAAATTGAGTTTCATTATATAAAATAACACGTATAATTATCTGAAACGACACTGAATTTGTACTTTTAATTCAATTTTCGTTTTCAACACTTTACAACAAAGTTGAAAAGTGTTTATGACTTTGTTCATTCAGTCTGTCTGTCTGTCTGTCTGTCCGTTAGCACGATAACTGCCGTAAAAATGACTTAATCAAAATGAAATTTTAGTATGTTGTTCAGACGGTCTGTAGGACCTATGGGAATATAAATGAATAATATCACCCAATTAGATTTGGATTGAACCCGGGTTGAAAAAATGAAATACATTGAACCCAATGGGACCAAATTTTTCAAAGATTTTTTAAGCGAATTTAAAATTCATAAATTGCTTCGAAAATTTTAAGTAATATTCAAACTGTTCCGTAAGATATATAAAAAAAAATTCAGCGAAATATATTAAGTAGTTTTTTAAATAAAAATTAAAATAATAATAACACCTCTTATATGAAGCGATCACGTGACCATGATATGAAAATATCACGTGACCCACTTCAAAATGATATATGGCATCCATCTTGTCTCAAAATCGTGATTTTTAAAGTTCTTTTTAATTCATATTGAGTGTTGTATCCGTCCTAAAACTACTTTATTTTTGCTTAAATTCTATACATCTACACACTGAAACAACGCAATTACAATATATTTGAGTTTAAATGCTCATCCAAATTTGATTATTTCTACAACGAAGCCTATTTTTCACCTATGTAAAATGTAAACAGAAAAATATGTAGAATGAGTTGTATTACAATTGCTGTATTTCTTTAACACAAAATCATTTAGTTCATGGAGTCTGCATAGATGATATGACTGAAATATTCACTGATTTTAAAAAGAGAAGGACGATTATTTTCGATGAAGTTTTACGCATAGAGTTTAATTACTTGTAGCTCCATGGTCTTAATTTTTAAATAAAATAAATTATTGTAGTATTGTGATGAATGACATGAATAGGAAATTATTTATGAATGAAATGTTGCTTTTATAGAGAGAGCCAGGCGTGTTATTTTTTTTATGACGTCATTTGAATGAATTTCAGTTGTTTTGGATGAAGTTTTCAAATATAATAAATTATCGTAGTATTATGATAATTCTAAAAGTATTACCGAGGAATGTATCACATTTTAGACAAGTTTAAACCAGGCAATTTATATTTCAATGCCATCATTTGAATGTAGTTCATTTTTTTCAATGAAGGTTTAAGTTTTCAAATATAATAAATTAATGTAGTATTGTGATAAGTTTTAAAATATTACCGAGGAATGTATTGCATTTTAGACATGTTTAAATAAAATTGCATTGAAGTTGGAAAGTGTTTCATAATCAATGCTTTAAGTATGATTGATCTTTCTTGTTATTTGTTAACGGGACGTATTTAAAAAGCGGCGTAACAAAAATATGAAAAACTAAAATATCTCGAGAATGGCTACTCCAATTGTAATGGGGCTGGTCTTATTATTTACATCGTCAAAAATTACGTACAAAACAAGCATTTAATGGGTACATTTTAGCATACGTAGTCTTTTATTTTAGATTTTGACAATTTTTGCGGGTCATTTAGCAAAATGAGGCAGGTTCTTTTTTTCCGAATCGTACCCAAATCTAAGCAGCACCAGGGTCACCCACAAATGAAAACCTACTAAATTTTATGAAATCTGGTTTATCACAAACAAGCACACACACACACACACACACACATACAGGCGTCATGCTAAAAATAGTTTTTATGTGTTCTAAAGGTTCCAAAACGTGTAGATCCGTCGAAAACTCGAGTTACGATTTTCGACACGATTCCAATACTTTCTCTATACATTACCGTGTATTGCAAGGAAAGTAAAAGTAAAATGGAGGTATGCCAAAAGATTCTGGGGAAGGAACATAAAATTTTTGTATGTGGTTATATTTGGCTCTATGGAATAGTTTTGAATGCGACGAAAGCAAAATTTGCGGTACAGAGTTTTCTTTAACAGTTATTTTATAAGTGTAAGCTCTGGCCCTTGTATCCCCTCATATGTTAATATTACTGGACCAAGTTATATGCATGTGCTCATAATAGAACGAATATTTTTACATGTGCACATTTTGCTACTATTACCGATATTAGACCAATATTGATTTAATATATACAGTATATAACCAATATTGGTTCTACATCGGGAACAGTTTAATGTTTCGCCAGTCTTGAGCCAATATTGCATAAAATTTAACTAATATTGGAAAGTAATAGCGTGATAACATTGACCAAGTATTGGAGATATTACCAATGCAAATCTAATATTATCGAAATATTGCATAGTACTATATCGAGATAATGGCAATCCGGAAAAAATGTTCAATTACCCAACATAGACTTAATATTGCACCTAAATAGGTTTTCTACTGACGTATATAAAAGCTAGTGCTGCTTTAAAAATCAAAATTCTTCTTACCTGGTTCCAGAGGTAAATCGCAAGCTTTGTCAGCCGTGCTGTTTATACCACAGACTTTAGCCTTGGCGTAGGTATCTTGCATATCCGCAACCAACGAGTTGAACTGAAAGCATATAACGTGAATTTGCATGGTTTAGAACAAAATAGTCATTTTTGGTGCATTATTTTAATACTTGACATTTATTGTTCCAGCTTAGTATGATTTTGTGTATACTTTTATAAATAAAATATTTTTGGGACTAATATTAGTATAAACGATTATAGCATAAGAAAAACTAATTATTAAGTACAAATAACACAATAATGCAGCATCAGCTGTTTTGAGGATATGCTGGATCCCCTTCGTCAGTGCAAGAGAACCAACAAACCCGAAGTCTAAAAGAGGAATGGACCATTCCTCTTTTGGACTTCGGTCTTGTTAGTTCTTTTGCACTGACGAAGGATATCCAGCGTATCCTCGAAACAGCTGATGCTGCATTATTGTGTTATTTGCACTTTTATACGTTGTTGAAGTTTTTCTTATCCATCGCACAAAGTATATTGTATTTATTGATTATAGCATAGTCTCCTTTATCTCGATATTGACATGCATAACTCTTGATTTTGGGATAAAAATGCTTTTTCGCTTTTCAAATGCCATTTTTAAACTTAAGAGAGATAATCACATTGTTTGTTATAATGTAATTATTAAATTATTCGTAAATTTTTTTACTAAAAAAATATCTAGCTTCTTTTCTATGCCGATTTTTTGCTCCTGATATATTAATTCAATTTGAAGTTGCAAGATATTTCTAATGAAATTTGTTTTAGAAAACTAACGTATTTTGTAAGTTCTTTGCTTATTACACTACTAAATCTCTACTGTAAGTTTATCTCAATAGTAAGGGGCTGTAGCTCCATTTCCAAAGAATTATTAAGTAACTCTAGCTAATTGATTCAATTGAATCCAATGTATAAAATAACTACAAAATTTATTATTTTCAAATGAACACTTAGCCGAACTGGGTTAATGAAAATAAGCAGAAAAATAGAAATTAATAATAGTATAATAGCAAAATTTTACTTTGCATTTCACAGGAGAATCAAGAAAAAACACGATTTTTTTTTCTATTTTAATTCTAATCATTTAACCTATGTACAATATAAACAGTAATTTATCTCCGTTGATTATAATCTCTCTCTCTCTCTCTCTCTCTCTCTCGCTGTCTGTCTTTTTGTGTGCAATCTTCGCTCAAATCTTACCGAATCATTGCAACCAAAAATTGCAAGAGCGGGGGTGGTGTGGCATTCCACTCACTTCCCCACGTACATATTGGAATACTTCAACTTGATTTGTCTATTCTATAAAAACGCTAGTTAAAATAATTTAAAACATAACGAAAACATAAAAATTTTGTTTTTCAGAATTTTTTTTTTATATGTTATTTAAGACTAAGTATTGCATTTTTCGATTAATCCGGAATTTTGGTTTGTCTGAATCCTACCCAGTCGCGCTTGATGCCGGTAAAAGGAATATCCTTTTAAGAAAGGTTTTCTTGCAAGGCATCATAGGAAAGATTCGCAAGTACGCATCACAAGAAATATTTTCTTGCGTGTCAAATCAAAATACTTACGGTTTTCAATTTCTCTTCGGACAAAGCTGCAGTCCCTAGAATAGAGAGCTTCTTGAACCACCGAAATATCGTCTCGTTCGTGTCTTTGAAGTCTCTCCATGAAAACGAAGTTGCGTTTTTCCATGTTTCCAGAGTAAATTTAGCCTCTTCTGCCTGGCTAGCAAGCTGTCGATGAAAACGAAACAGAACAAAAAATTAAATTTAATTAAAAGCACAAATACAAATTACATATTGCTTATAAGAATTGCGTAAATTCTGAAATATTTTTATTCTTTTAGAATTCTTGTTTGAAAAAAAATTTTGGAGAATCATTTAGACAGCCCTTTTGTTACTTAGATATTAAGGATAAATATTTCGTGCAAACACAATTTACGGTATTTTAGATAAGAATATTAAACTTGCATAATTGTTTCGCACTAAAATCATATCTTAATTGTATTCACAATTTTTACGAATAAAATTTCTTTTAAATAGCTAGGGGGTTAGATTTAATTGTTTTCTACGCTTAATAATCTCCATTTTCAATGTTGAAGACCCAGACCGTCCGACTCGTCCAGAGGACTAAGAGCAGCTATTTGGACGGCCGGGAATCCATTTTCAATGTGTAAACTTTTAACGCTGAAACTTGAAGATCAAGGAACTGAGTAAAAATAAAAGAGGAATTGTATTTTTAAAGGAAAATTTGAGCAACGTATTTAAGCGCAAATAAAATAATAATACAACATACAGCTGTTTCGAAGATACGTTAGATCCCCTTCAACAGTGATAGAGAACCAACAAGCAAGCGAATGGGCCAAATGGGCCTATTTCGTATTTTTATCTTAGGGCTTGTTAGTTCTTTAGCATTGACGAAGGGGATTCATCGTATCTTCGAAACAGCTGTATGCTGCATTATTATTTTATTTAAACTTAACTACGTTCTTAAGTTTTCTTTACCATTTGCACAAAGTGTGTTTATAACTTATTAATTGCATGCTTTGTTTGAATACAACAAAAGTTATAATTTTCACTTTAATCAATCGTGCTTTCTCGAGGACTACCATTAAACACAAAAAAATACACTTTTTATGCAAAATTATCTTTTAACGCATCTTAGTTCTATAGGTATGAAAATTAAAATAATTATTAAACTACTGTACTTTGATTTCGGTTCTATAGGCTAAGAATATTGAAATTATTACCATTGCTGCCTTATTCGCCTCTGTAAGATTGCTTGCGTAGTTCCAGTTCGCAATGGCTGCTTTATTTGAAACAACACTAGTCATCTGATCGTTGTCTTTGAGAAACTGCAGAGCTGCCGCGACATCTTTGTTGCTCCCACTGACGTACTTCTCGATGGGTTTCTCTCGGCTGTGGACTGGAGTGGCAAATAACAGGGACACCAGATGAAGAAGACCCCAGGCCAACATGATTTAATATTATTTTTCGCTTCTGTTTTCTGAAAATAATTGGAAATTTTTAACGAGAATATGAAAAAATATATTTTGATATTACATTTTTATTACATTTTTATACTATATTATACGTTCTTGATGCATGTGCAATTGAAATGGATGATTACAAATTTATACCAAATTCTTAAAAGTATTTGGGCACATCAACAAATTCGTATATTGTGGATTCAAGAATGCCTTGATCCAGCTGCATGATCCGTTGAGTCTTGTGCTTGCGACCTAGAATGTGACAATTTTATTAATATTATGAGTTATTCCCATTATACCACTTTTGTGGAGCAGATTTTGTGTCTTCTCCAACTCAGCAGAACTTCTTGTCAAACTTCATAGTGTAGAAGGCGCAGGCCGCCGGACTCACCCGAGGGTATGAGCAGCAAAGTGAGTGGCGGGGAAACTTCATAGTGTGCATATTATTGGTTTGTTAAAAATTGGTTTAGAAAATTGAAAATTTACATGGGCATTAAAAATTAATATGGACTAGCCTGCTCACAGTCCATACCTGAACGCTAAAGAACATTTCTGGAATAAAATTCAACTTCGAGATTCATTTCCCAATTAGACGATCTTCCAAATCAACTCCTAGAGATTATTTGTAAGAATACTGTTCCAGATGTGTATTTTAAAATGTTTTATTAGGTCACTGTGTGGACTGAAGACAATCCACCTTAACATGTCTTGCCTAATCTTCACAAATGACTCTTATTCACATCGTAAAGTTTCCACATGAACTCAGCGCAGCTGAGAAAGAGAGTGATCCGTTTCATGTAAGTGGAAATATGCACGACTTCTTTCTTTTGAGAACAGCACATGTAATATTTTTCTGTATCCAAATAGTGCAGGAAATAAAAGTAGAGGTCCAAAGAGACCAAATCAGACCCATTCATTTTGAATTAAGGTAAATAAAAAAAAGTTCATTATTGATAACTTCAAAAACATATCGATATGTACATCTTTAAGAATATAGCTCTGCTACAGAGTACTCTGCATGTCCAAAGTGGTTCTATCGACAATAACATAATAGCAACGTTTAAAACGGAAAAAAATGCACTCCATGTATGCATTATTTTAACTATTTTAAGACATTTTCACATCTTCAGAGATATAACATTCGAAAGTACTTTCATGCAAGGGCCGACATGTGAGCTTCACTTTATGTTATTGTATATGAGGGACACTTTATGTTATTGCATCAGTATTGTAAAGAATACAGTGTTGGGTCCACTTCTGAAATAGAAAAAAATACTATCGTCTCACTAGCTCAATGGCTAGATCGTCAATCGTTCAGGAGGGACTACTAATATGGATTCATGGTTCAAATCCCAATTAGTATATACGTTTCATTTTACAATTGTTATAATTAGACACAATGAAAGTTAATTGAAAATTAATAATTTGTCGATAGCCAGAGCATCTGAAGTAAAGACAGATAATTTTAGGTCAGGATAGAATATGGCCATACTGTCAAGAATAAATGTCTGTTGCCGGTGATTTTTTATAGAATTTTTTTTTATAGAATGCCATTTTTATGTTACATGCTAGAAAACACGAAAAGCTATAACAATGTCGTCTCAATTGGGGTGCTTCAAAAGAAGCTAAGTCAATGAGTGAAGTTATGATAAACTGAAACATAAATAAAAAAATAATTGCGTAATATATGCTTCCGTCGATAATAATAAGCATCTAAAGTCAATAAATTACAATTAATTAACAGCCGTGTCAATGACTGATAGTATTAGATGTCAATGACTGATAGTATTGGATGTTGTTTTTGTAAGTTCACTCACTCCCTTTGCTGGAGGGTCTTCCAAATTCTTCCTATTTCAAGTGGGTGTGGTTAAGTTTAATAGACAGGTAGATCCTCTTCCTGTGTGCTGAGTTTCTTGTTCTTCCGCTTCGAAAAAATAAATGAATAATTTATGCAAAGTGATTCTGGAGGAGATTAGATTTTGGCCTAAGGAACGCTGAAAACATGTTTGGAATTAAACAAAATAATTAGGATTTCAAAAGTTGTATGGGTTTTCTTTTGGAATTTATGTTATTTCGAACCACAATCACGTTCCAAGGGCACAATTTTTTTTCCTAACAGAATAAGTATTGTAAAAATGTTGAATGTGTCCACACGATGTTCTCTACAACTTAACAAATTTTTATGATGTGAGAAAACAATAACATAAATGAGTGCTTTCTTATAACTCAATTACAATAAAATATTATGTTTTTAGAGTCATCGATTAAAATAAATATATCAAATTTAATTAAAATTGTTTTTATTCATTTTACGGATTCCTTCCACATTCCTTGTAGCAAAGTTAACTTTCCAATATCTCGTAAACGTCTTCTGGTGATTCTTATACATAAATCTTACGGTTAAAATGACCTACTGTTATTTAGTTTTTACTAACGGTCGATTTATTATATCTTTTAAAAAACAAATCGTAATTTGATAGATAGATCTATTACGATTATCGATTACGAATTATCGACTACGAATTACGAATTATCGACTACGGATTACGAATTATCGATTCATTTAAAAAATAAATCGCAATTGATAGATAGAATGTATATATGACAGAGTAGCCAGAACAAGAACAAATATATTATAATTCATGTGCATTTTGGAAGGATTACAAATTGTTAAAAGCAGTTCGTGAGTGAAGCAGTGCTGCTGAGTACTGCTTTTACAGATTGGTAAAAGCAGTTCGCTAGTGAGATTGAACTGTACTCATAATACAGCAATATAACAAATGAAAGGAAATAACGTAGTTTTTTTAAAGTGCATTCTTTTGTTATTTGTATGTAACTGTATGTAATGTATGAAGATGTATGTATTACAATATATGCGACTTAAATGTATGAAAGATGTATGTGTTACAATGTATATAACTTAAATGTATGAAATGCAACGACATACTAAATTTGGATTATCCATCTACTCCGATTCTCGAGTTATTCCCCCAAAACAAGTATATTTCTATGGAGGGCTCAGAATGGGATATGTTGTTGTTGTTGAGACCCAGACCGTCCGATCTACCAGAAAGGTGTTGAAGACCCAGACCGTCCGACTCGTCCAGAGGACTTAGAGTAACTAGTTGGACGGCCGGGAAGCTACCAGAAAGGTGTAAGGTAACTGTTTGGACGGCCGGGAAGAGCCATCCAATTTAGACCTGAACCCAGTGGGGGAGGCATCCACAGGGGCCGTACCCTCTTTCCCCTACTACCAACCTCTCGGAAGGACTTACGGACCCATATGTTTAACATAATCGTACTCCGCGTGAACAGGGCGGCAGTTTTGGCAACGGAGGGAATCAACCCGGTCCTATCGAGTGCAATTCCCGCGCGCTAACCACTGGGCTACTGCGCCCCAGAATGGGATGTCTGGAAGACTCAGACCGTCCAACTCATCCGAGAACTTGAGCAGACGTTTGGACGGCTGGTAGAGAGAATGGGATGTGTAGAAAAGTTCAAAATCTAAAAAAAAAAAAAAAATGAAATATACCACGAGAGACAGCGTTATGACAAATATAATTTTTCTAACTGCACCGGATCTCAAATTAGTCTCGAAAAACGAGTATTATTCTATGGCAGGCCTAGAACGGGCTAACTCCATAAAGTTTTAAATCCCAGGAATTATAATATGCATGAAACAACGACTTACCAAATTCAGACTTTCTAGTTGCTTTGGTTCCCGAGTTCTTCCCAAAAAACGAATACATTCTTATGGCAGACCCAGAACTGGCTAACTCTTGATATGGTTCAAAATCCAAAGAATTAAATTATACCTCAAATGACAACGACGTACCAAATTTAAATTTTCTAGCTGCTCCGAGCCTAGAGTTATTCCCCCAAAACAAGTACATTCTTGTGGTGAGCTCAGAACAGGCTGGACTGATAAGGTTAAAAATAAAAAACATTAAAATGTACCACGAAAGACAACGATATACTAAATTCCATGTTAGTAGGATTTGTAGAACATGATTAGTTAGGGTCTTAAAATTTTGAAAAACGAGTATATTATATTGCGGACACAAGGAAAAGGATGGCTCGATAAGGCTGGAAATCAGCAGAATTGAAATGTACCGCAAAAGACAACGACATACCAGCTTACTCGCTATTATGATTAGTGGGACTTTATTAATTAAGGAGTTGAAATGTACCGCAAAAGACAACGACATACCAACTTACTTGTTACTATGATTAGTGAGACTTTATTAATTAAGGCCGCAAAGATTTTAAAAATACAATCTATGATGGTCCCAGGACGGGGCTGGTTCGATAGAGTTGAAAATCTAAAGTGTACACAAAAGACTACGACATATCAAGTTTCATATTACTGTGATTAATGGGACTTTATTAGTTAGGGTATCAAAGATTTGAATCACAGTGGTAAATGAACACCAGATCAAGTAAAATGAAATATTGTAAAAAGGTTTAATATTGGGAGAAGGTTTAATATTGAGGAAGGAGGGGACTGTCCATATCTCTTATAGAGATAGAAAATGTGCCGTTTAATTCTTGAATTATGCAATAATAAATTTATTTAATTGTATATTTTTTTCTATTTTTGGTGCTGGCACACACCGAATACTTTTGTAAGTTACCTGATAAGATAACTTCTATGACTACAACTAAAATGATCTAAAAGTATAGAAGCTTTTTATATATATTTTTTCTACTGATGTCGAATACATTGCAATTGGTCAAAGATGTTTGTTTGGCTTATTTTTGGTGAAATATTTTATTAAGCTATCTGATTATATTTAATGGAGATATGCTTTACTATAAATCTTTAAAATAAAACTAATACATCCTAATATAAACTAAAATATACTAACTAAAACATCCTTTAAAATAAAACTAAAAAAAATCCTAAGCTACTAACGAAAAAATTTGTAAAAAATGAACGAAAATATTGGAGTATTTTCGAGAATTATATTAAAATTTTGTTGAATAAAGTATCCCCCCTCTCTCTTAAAGTATATTAATTATTTGCAACAATGTTAATTTATCTATAAATAATCATTTCCAACAATATTAATTTATTTATGGATAATTATTTACGATAATATTAATATACGTGAAAATATTTATTTGCTATAATATACATTTATTTATAAATAATCATTTTCAACAATATCACTTTATTTGTAAGAATCTAAATTATTTCAAATTAGTAAATTAAAATTAAGAGTCCAGCGTTTCTAAACTACAATTTTTATGCAATCATTACTAAAGGGTTAGAACCTATATTAAGTTTTTGTTTCTGCATAAAGAAATAATGGATTTGCTCTTCATATGCATGTGAAGTTCATGTTCCAGACGAGGGAACTCTCACATGAAGTCCTTATATCTTACAGGTAGCGCACTCGGGTTCGATTCCTTTATAAGGGGCAGATATGTATAACGATCATGGAGATTAAGACTGGGGCCTCCCTGCACGGGCTCTAGGCTCCCACAAAACCGACTTATGTGAAAAAGAGCAAATTAAGCATCTGTTTATTTATTTTTATAAAAAAAGTTACGCTTTCATTCTGTTTACACTGTCAATACGAGTATAAAATGGAAAATTCTTATAATTCCTCGATGTTGGAGTTTATTTCACCTTTTTTGTTGATAGGTATATATACAAAAAAAAAATCGTGATGTGTTCAACATATGACTACAAATGAACATATTTCGAAATATTAAGCCAAAACATTAGAGCTTTCTTATAACTCAATCGTACCAAAAATAAATAGCCTTACTGTTGTTAAAGGGTTAAAATAAGCATATCAAAGATAATGATAATCGCTTGATTCTGTAAGAAATGTCGCACTCTATGTAGGGAAAGCAAAATTTCTAATATTTCTGGAACGACTTGTGATAACTCCTAAAACTAACTTCATGAATTTTTGGTTAAAACAACTTATAAAACATCTATTTATTTGATAATAATAATTATATCTAGTTTTGTATATATATATATATATATATATATATATATATATATATATATATATATATTCACTTTAAACACACACACACACACAAAAAAAAAACGCTATTTGGAAAATTGCGAATGTCAGCTTTTAAATAACGCCATTAGCTTTTAACAACTTTGAGAAAAATTTGTAATTGTTTTCAATTTGCAATAAACATGTTTGAAAAATTAAGGAACTCCTTGTCTGACCTTTCTGGAAAATCAATAGGTTCCTACGTTCATCTATGAAAATAATCGCTCGTTTGATTAGCTAAATTTGTTCATATATATGTATATAATGCCTACAGATACCCAGACAGACAGGCATTGTTGACAAAATTGTTAATTCGTATTCAGGAGTCCTCAAACGGGGAAAATGCATCAACATCTAAAGTTGGATTTTGGACCTCACCACAATACTCTTTCTTTATATGTAATACGTATTGTGTGGAAAGTAAACATGTTAAAGTTGTATTTAATAGATTAAAAGTATGAAATATCAATGCAAACAAAGGAAAACAGAAAAACACCCTTCAGGCTGGCTTCAGTCCGATGGAGCCGAAATCATTTCTCGTGAATATCATCTAGTAAAATTCCAATTAAATTCAATACGTTTATTCTTTGTTTTTAGTCTCATTTGTTTCGATGATAACATATAATAGGAACCTATGGTAACTAACGTTAGATACAGAAATTGAAACAACTCAACTCGGTTGTAATAATTCTACGTTACAACCGAATATGAAGTCTATACAGGTTTGACCGTGCGAAATACATTTTACAGGATATGATGTAAGTTTCAAGTTGAATATCGTCTGTATAACATTTATTAACATTACATTTTTTGTGGTTTCTTCATGTCTACGTGATAATCTCCAACTAATGGGCTTGTTCGGATCATTGACGATCTTCGCTATTGTAACCACAGTATTTTGAAAACTAAGAATGTGATCCAAAATCCAATTATACATCTATTTAGAGCTTTCAAAACGATACAAATTAATCACATACTGTTTATATCTAGCACTTTTAGTTTTCGATATGTAAGCATTATAAACTGTAAAAATAGGTTATTTTTGATGTTTTTCAATTTGACGAGACGATATTTCGAAAAGTGTAAGAGCTTTGTAAAAAAAATATGGATCGATAAACTGGATTTCTAATTGAACATTTATGTTGCTTATTATTTATATCTATATTTTATAGTTCAGAAGATATTTCGAGTGAAAGTGAGCAAAGTTAAGTAAAAACTCACTCAGACAAAAACTTTTTCTTTTTTTAAATATAAATTAAAAACTCAAAATATTAAAACATCGAAATTATTTTTATATATTCTTAAATAGAACCCTATTTCCGACAAAACAAGTAAAAATTATTTACATTTTCATCTATTAGGTTCGGAGATATAAGCATCCAAAGTGTTTACAATTTTCGTAAAGCTCCGATTTCAGTCCGACCCTAGACGATGCTCACGTTAAAAAAGTAACTCAAAACTGAGAAATATATACATTATATATATTTTTACACAAAATTATTTTCGTTCTAATGCCAATTGGCTTTATAAACAATAAATATTTTAAAAATCGTTATTTGATTTTGGGACTTAGGAAGGTATTAAGCTGGGCTTTACCTATTATATCTCCATCAGCTCTGCGACCTCGCTGTTCTTTAATGACGGCTCACACTGTTCTAACCCTTTATTGCTTTCAGCATTTACGCTTCAGCTGGTTCGCCGCTGGCATCGTTTTCTACTTTTCAATTCCAACCATGCATAAAGGTTCGGCCCAAGAATTAATTATCCTCCTGATTTGTTGACTCGTTCGGCCCTGTCTACTTTTTTTTTTTTTTTTTAATCTTATTTTGAACTTTAAATGAGATCTAAACAGAAGGAGCACGGACAATCGATACAACCTGAATATCGCGAGGTTTAAGTCAAGGAGCATAAAGAATCTAAAAATATGCAGAAACCGTGAACTTGGAAAGGCAAACTATGACATGTTTCAGCTGCAAGACTTTGGGTTCTTATAAAAGTCTTGGACAAATATTGTTTCTTTCCTAAATTATATAGCAGTGCTTTCAAAGTACGTTTATAATCGTATAATCGCACTCTGTATCCGTTAATTATGAGCCCTTTTTTAAGTTATATATATATATATATACCATTTTATTTTCATATTTGCTCTGCAGATCATTTTCAATAAATGATCAATCTCTGGTATTTATAATACAAGTAAATTAAAATTCTTAAAATAAATATAAACATTTTTAACACGTGATGATGAACACTGCTAAGTTTCTTGATAATGAACACTGCCCAGTTCCTCTAATCAATGGATATTTTTTTAAGATTTACCTCCATTGAAGTTGCTCATGGCGAGTTGAGAATAAAATCTTTTGCCCTCAAAACGAAGTTTTATATAATTACTTTTTGATTTCTACTTCAATACGTACATAAGTATGGTCAAGGTCTATTAACTTTAACGTCTATTAACGGTCTATTAACTTTTCATTGTTTACGTAAAAAGGGAAAGTATTGTGAAGGGGTCAAAATATGACTTTTGGATTTTCAAGGTTTTTACTTGTTCTGAGCATCTGTGAATACCAATTATGTTTATTTAATTTCTGTTTGACTGTCAGTAAATCTGGGGTCACGATATCTCTTTAATAAATTGAGCAAATCGAGTGAAATTTGGCATGGTTTAATTTCAATCGATGAACGTCAAAGTCTTACTGATTTTCATTGTGATAGGAGCAAGATGATTTATTTATTTTTTTAGCTTTTGTATCCTTCTCGAAAATTCAATAAATCAACATAAAGTATAATTATGTTAAAAATCGTTACATAAACAGTTATTTTGTATGATATTTAAAAGAGATTGTTTTCGAGATAATGCTTTTTTAATCTAAAATTAAAAAAAAAATCTCAGATATACTTACTATTATCGAAAAAGTAAATTAGTAAGAAATGGACTCCTTTGTTTATAAGCTATCACGCGCCGTTCTTGAGATACTATAAATTTAATTTTTCTACATGAAGTATGATATCTCTGGAACAAACTGGGCGAAAAGAATGAAGTTTGGTATGATTGTTTCAATCGCTGAGCGTCAGAAACATTGATTTTTGGGGAGAACAGAGTACGGGAAGGTCATGTTTGGAACATTCATTTTCGAAAATAGAAAAATAATTTATAATAAAATATTTTATAAATATTTATTCAATCTGCTGTCTGTGTTAATCTACAAAATATATATTTTGTTAGATAATAGCATACAGGGTTGAGTAAAATTATTTATCGGTTTCGGATGTAAGGATTATTCCCCTCTTCAGGATCGAAAAATTCCCATCCAACCTCTTAACACCAGCACCAAAGGTCGGAAATCGTCTGTCAATAAATAGTATCAGGAAGGAAGTCATTGTTGCCTGAAAATTCGAAGAAGCAGAAGAAAAAACCCAGGAGAAAAGAAAAAGAGCAGTGGAATGATTCAAAATACTTTCTCAGTGAATAAAATGACGAAAATGAATGACTCTATAATAAAAATAGAGACACAACCGGTTTGAAAAGTTATATCTACTTAATCATCTACTAAATTCAAATAATCTTCGATCAGATTAATTAAAAAATCCCAGCGAATAAAGGACTGCAGAATTAAAAATGCAACACAGAAAGGAAGTACACAACAGATATAACCCTTTCTGGTAGGTCGGACGGTCTGGGTCTCAACAACAACAACAACAACAGATATAACAAAATATATGAAAATTGTAACCGGTTTCGGAAGCTATATGAGGTAACATCAACTAAATTCAAATGAAAATGGCTTACATTTAAAATACCGGCGAATAAAAGAGCGAGAAAATAAAAATATAATAAAGAATGAAAGAAACAACCGGTTTTGGAAGCCACATAAGCTAATGCATCAACTAAATTCAAATAACATTAGATCAAATTACATTTAAAATAACAATAAATAAGACTGAACATTTATGAAGAATATAACTAACAATGATGAAAGCAACAAGTTTCGGAAACTATGTAAGCAACTTCATCAACTAAATACAAATGACATTCAAACAAATTATCTTAATACTTTTCAACAAAATATTGCAAAATCTGAAGGAAACAACCGCTTTCAGAAGTTAAATGAGCTAATTTCATTAATTTACTTCAAAAGTAGTTGTACAAAAAATACTGATGAAAAAGACCATGAAAATGTGTAGTGCGGTGAAAACAAAGATGACAGAAAATGGTTTCGGAAGCTGAATGAGCTAACTTCATCAAATAAGATACAGGAAACAACCGGTTTCGGAAAAAAACGAATCATAAAAAGGAAAAGCAAAGCAGATATAGAAAGAGGAGAAAAATTTAAGAGGGGGGAGGGGGAATAATGATTAAATGAGAAATTTTCAGGCGGAAAAAATTAATGAAGAATTATTAGTAACAAGTGATATCAATTGAGAAACGAACTTTTTTTCCAGATGAAAGTAAATGTTTTTGTTTTCGAATATTATTATATTTAGTCGATGAAGTTTTTCCTTCCTCCTATATTTTTCCTTTCATATTTTTCGAATTTTCGTTTGGTAAAGACCTTCATGGGTCGCGTAATAAGTAGAATCTAGAATTAGAAACAATTATGTAAAACGATAGTGAAAGTTACGTTTTTGACATATATTATTAATATGTTAGGGAAAATTAAATGATATTGTAAGAATGCCTTTTTTTTTTCAAGGCAAGTTTGATATACAATGTGTTTATTGACGGCTATAAGCGAAAACAACTGAAAGTTCACGCGGTTAAAGTTCATGATATACTGGCTTGACCTTTGTTGAAGAATAAAGTAAAAATAATCTGTATAACCTCGTCTTAAATAGAAAAGTCATTCAAGTTGTTAATATAGTTCAATAACTATAATTTATATGGACTAGGTATTCGTATGACTCATATGAAGCAAGGAATATTTTAATTTTATATAAGAAAATACTTTTCAATGAATTAATTCAGGAAAATAATAATGATGTATTTCAAAATTTACTTACACAATACGTTGGAATTCGTAGAGTTAGAAACAGTGTAAAAGTTACCAAATTACTTGTCTTTTGCAATTTCTGTAAAATGTATATAGTACGAGTTTCGTCTGCACCAAATTTCAGAAAAGTTGTTTGTATTTTATGAGCTATCCTCGGACATCACAGACAGACCACATGAAGTTCACAGCAATAATGTATATTAATTTACATCTATAAATTTATATTAAAATTAAATTGCATAATATACATGCTTTTTTACTATGTATCCGAAATGTCAGTTGAGATGTTGAAATACAAACCACACGATAAATTATATTGAGTGCATTTTGTAGATCTGAGTAGTACATTTATCTTTCCCTAAATCAGACTACTGGTTGCATTTTTATAAAGATTTTTTATAACTTTTAGAAAATATTATCTCTGAATGGTAACATTTTGACAAATACCCATTACTGCATGTGTTGTCAAATGAAAAACCAATTTTTACAGCGTTTGAAAAAATAATTTGCAGCTGAAAAAGCATTGTCCATTGTTAAAACAGATTTAGAGACATTTTCACATCACTTCTATGATAAAAGCATTTAAAGCGAGGTTGCATTATCTACTGCCGCCTAAAGAAAACTTAAGTTCTTTTCGCAACGCCTTGGTCATGAAATGACATTTGAATGTCAACTTGCTAACCAGGCAATCTTTCAGGACTTTTTGATCAGGGGGGGGGGGGGGGGCGAATAACACTTTAAGGAGGGGGCAAGTTTTCTACTTTCCCTATATAAATATATTTGAATGCTGTCACATAAATAGAAACTAAGTTAATATAAAATGACTCCGGGGACGGGGGAGGCGGATAATCGTGTCCAAGAGGGTTGCGCCCCCCCGGATGTATGCCTGAAAGAAACACTGTCAATAAACCCACCGAATTCTATCCCGTCTTTATCGCTATTAAATTTAAATGTTTAAATATTCAAGTTACGTAACTTAAATAATTCACATTTAAAGAAAGATAAATGAAATTAAAATATTTACTAGCAAAAGTCTTTGAATGGGCTCATGCATATGAAGTATGCGAGCTGCGAAATATTTCAAATTAAAACTTAATTTAACGATGATTAATTATGAAATTAGAAGAATAAAAAATTAATTTCAATATTTGATAATCCTAATACAAGAAAGTATATAAGTTTTTTAATTTTGAACAATAAATGAAACAAATTGGAATACAGGAAAACAATGAAATCAAAGTGACACATTTAAATCGCAAAACCGTATTTAATGTACAGGAGCACGTTTAAACCACAATGTATGCAAGTGCACAAAAGTTGTTGTTTACTTGTTATTTGTAGGAAGTGTAGTGAGTATGCGCAGTTTAAAAATGGCCGTTTCGCCCTTTTACATTTCGTTCTAATAATTGAAATTCTGATTCTGCAAATCTGCGTGCAATTTCCAGTATGTATGCAAAATTTCATCTTCCTACCTATTGTAATTTTCGAGTAAAAGGGATTACAAAATTCAGATAAACGTTGATTTCGCTTTGTTAGGAATGGAGAATGGACTTCGCCTCATTCTTTCTATAATAATTGTTAATATTGATAGTAATACTAGTTAACATCAATGAATAATTTATATAAACTAAAAGATAATAGTTAATAGTTAATCTTGACATATCATATTAAGAAAACAACAGTTTTCTTACGTTTACTTAGAATTATAATAATTAATATAAATATAATTGTTAATATTTAATCTTGACATATCATATTAAAAAACAGTCAACAGTCTTTCCACGTTAACTTAGAATTACCCATTGAAATATAAAACTGACACAATATTCCCAAGGAAATCATTGAAACACCTGTTAGAAGTGGCATGACAGTTGTTTAGGTAAAAATAAAATGTGGAAGGTTAAATTATTCTGAATGGCTTTGAAGGTTACAACTTGGAACACTTTAACTCCATTCATTAATACCTTTCATTCAACACTATGACCAGTTGATGTAATCTTACGAAACCTAACTTGTATTCAAGTAAAAGCAAAATGCATAGTTTTTAAAGTACACACTTTTATTATCTGTATGCAACTTAAATGCATGAAAATGGTATTTATTAAAACATATGTAACTTAAATGCACGAAAGGAAACGACATACCAAATTTGGACTTTCTAGCTGTTCCGTTTCTCGAGTTATTCCCCAAAAACGAGTACACTCCTCTGGCGGGCCCATGAAGGGCTAGCTCGATAAGGTTCAAAATCCAAAGAATAAATATAAACTAAAAAAGACATCGACATACCACATTTGGATCTTCTAGTTGTTCTGGTGCTAGAGTTATTCCACTAAAATGAGCACATCCATATGACGAGATCAGAACGGACTGACTCAATTAAATTTAAAATCAAAAGAAATAATATGTACCACATAAAACAACGACATACTAAAATTTATGTTACTATGATTAACGGAACATGATTAGTTAGGGCTTTGAAGATTTGAAAAATTAGTACAATCTAATGAAGATCCAGAAAGAACTGGCCCGATAAGGTTGAAAATCAAAAGAATTAAAATGTACCATAAAAGATAACGGCAACAAGTTTCATATTACTGTTATTAAGGGTCTCCCCCGGGGGGGCTACTCCTTGAAGGTGGTGTACAGATCTTATCTCTGTAGATCTGATTTTCCCTTCCTGGGGGTAAACAAATCTGTAGATTGATTGTTCCTGGGAGTTCTGAGTCGAGCTCATAAGTAGACTCTTCCAGGTTGCGGGTAGGAACTGACATATATAACCATAGCCCCAGATCCGATGGCGACTAGAGTCGAGACTCTTCGGGACCACTTACTGGCTTCCGTCCGGTGAATAGTTCCACTGATTTCAATCCCCGGGTTTCCTTTGATCTTTCACCCTGAGTCGGCATAAAATCCCAGGTTTATATAGTATATATATATATATATATATAATTGAAGATTTTTATGATTACTTGTGATATATATATCCGAGAAATACCAATGAAAATTGCTTGTAAACTGAAGGTTTTTGCAAATCAGAAGCCTAGTGTAGCACGATGAGCTATGCAAGAAGTTTGGAAATTGAATAAATGGAATCTAGTGATTATAAAAGGAATAAAATGAATATGAAAAGCATTTCTGAAACCATGTACGTTATCAAGGGCCATACATGTTTCATTAATGCTGATTCTACGTTTCTGTTTACACAACTGTAAAATGTATTACAGAAATAATGTAAATGGCCCGACGTAGAAGAAAAGACAAAGTGGATCAAATACACAAAAAAATCAAACATGAATATAAAATATTCTGTTACACCAGCTTGTGGCTAAGTATTGAAATGAGGATGCAAAGTAAAGTTATATATATATATATATATATATATATATATATATATATATATATATATATATATATATATATATATATATATATATATATATATATATATATGTGTGTGTGTGTGTATATGTGTGTATATATATATATGTATATATATGTATATATATATATATATGTATATATATATATGTATGTATATATATATGTATATGTATATATATATATGTATATATATATATATATATATATAAATATGTATATATATATATAATAAAAAAGTTTGAAAATCCAATGATAGAATAGAGAGAAGTTGCAACTCAACCCCCCCCCCCCCTCCAACATTAAAAAAATGCCTAACTAATAAAAAGTATCAAATAGTGAATCATCAATCATGTGAAACATAAAAGGCAAACCTCTAGTCATCAAGCTGAAGGCAAACAACAAACATCAATGGAAAGGAATCGATAAAAGAAAATCAAATAAAATCCAAGCATTAAAGCTCAAAGTATTTAAAAATAAAACTTAATCAATTTCATAATAATAATACGTCTACTAATTCTTATTGTGGGATATCTTTTAAACATCCAATGTATAATTCTATAAAGTTTGGACCTATATTTAACAAATTCAAACACTTATTGCCTACTGAGGATTTGAATGTCACTAAGACTTTTAAATACAACAAGTCTATTGGTAGATCTATTTTTAACTACAATGAAATTTCACAATCTCTCTCTATAGATAAAGATTCCATGTCAAATGTAGATAATGATTATATTTGTAAGGTAGAGGAATATGCTGAATATATAAATCCACACTTGGACCATATAGTTGCAGGAGACTTAGCAATAGTTAAAGACGAAACGTTAAGAACCATTACGTCATTTGGTACAAAATTCAGGTTACCATCTTGTAATAACTCTTAAAGTTTTAAAGTCAACAAATCTTGACCTTGATAAATATATTTATAAATTAGCTTCTAAACATGCTCTGCCTTTAGAGCCATTTAATATGTGGAAATTTAGTTTATATTAAAATTTATTAAAAATACTATTTGTAGTATTAAATTGTCTAGATTATATATAATATTGATAATTTTAAACATTCCATTAATGATTTACAAAGATCTTTTGTTATTACTTAGGTTGATAAAGCCTCTAATAATTATGCTATTGTCTGTAAAAAATTCTATATACAATTTCTGTTAGATTATTTAAAGAACAATAGTCAATTTAAATTAGATTCACACTCCATTAATAGTATCAAACTGAAAATTATCAATATATATAGTGATTTAAATATTAATTATAAATTCGTAAATTTCCATATATAGTGCTTATTCCTAAATTCATAAAAATCCTATTAAATTTTGAACAGTAACTAGTGGTCATAATACTTACTCTACTACTGCGAGTAAATTACTACTAAATTATTTAAATCTAATAAATGATAGTTTACGTTTTTCTAGCAATAACTACCTTCTTTTAAATAATAGTAAAGAATTAAAGAATAAATTAACATCACTAGGTAAACTAATTGGATTTCAAACTTTTGATTTTAAAGATATTTTTAATAATATTAAGATCTCTGATTTTTATGGTAATTTTAGCTCTATATAATGCTTATATTACTAATCATTCTACTCATACTATATTTACCAATTTTCCTAAACTTCTTCACTTTGTTCTTTTCAATAATTATATTTTTCGAGGTAATGAATTATACTTACAAGTCTCAGAGGTTCCACAAGGTGGCTGTAGTAGCAGTATATTAGCTAATTTATAACTTTATCATTATGAAAAATCTTTTACATCCACAGATTATAAAATTTACAGATATGTTGATGATCTGATTTGTTTGGTTTTTACAGACAACTGTGTCATAGATATAGATTTCTATCCGGATAATTTGGAACTAATTCCTAATGAAGCCACTATTAGTAATAACATTAATATTTGGATTTAAATCTAATTATTGAATCTACTAATAAGATAGTTACTAATTTATATGACAAAAAAGACTTTTTTAACTTTAACATTTATAAAAATTACCATTTAATTCCTGTAACTTGATTCAATTGTTTAGAAATATTATACTTAATCAACTTTTTAGAATTTATAGATTATCAGATAAAAAATTTCATGCTGTGCATATTAATAAGCTAAAAATTACCAGCAAATTATATAAATATCCAGAATATTTAGTAAATGGTATAGTTAAAAAGTTTGGAATGGTTGAATATACTTAAATTATCTCCTTAGTATCTTATATTAGCCAGACATCCACTTTCTCTTGAATAAGCATTACCACGTATTTACATCCCCTTATAATTCAGTCTCTATATTACTTTCCTTATATACATAATGTATAAGGAAAGTATTGTGACGGGGTCGAAAATTCGAATTCGAGTTTTCGACGGGAGAGCACGTTTCAAGCATCCCTGATCACGAATCAAACATTTTTGAAGTGATGTCTGTGTGTGTGTGTGTGTGTGTGTGTGTGTGTGTGAAAGTATGTGTGTATGTGTGTGTGTGTGTCAGTGAGTCTGTGGAGACGATAACTGACGAACGAATGGACCGATTCGAACCAAATTTGGTGCAAAAATCACAATCCGTAAACACTGGAAGCCTATTGTTTTTATACGCAATCGAATGTTCAGAACCCCCCTAAATTTTCGAATGAAATTTTGAAAAAATCGTCAAAAAATTAGAACCACTAATAAAGTTACGCAAATAAACATTTCTTATGTAATTTTTCATTAGAAAACGATTGACATAAATTTTAGAACGCTAACGTGAACCGTTCTCGAGATATTGTACATTTTTTAAAAAAATTATCAAAAAGTCATATAAAATAAAAAGAAAAATATTTCCTATTGAGAAACATGTTTACTTTTCATATGTAATACCATGCGATAAATTGAGTGACATCCTTCTCGTGGATCTAGCTCGTTCCATTCTTGAAAAAAGATACTTTGAATAATACTTTTGTATTTGAACGCCAATAGTCATTTATCTGCTTTAAGAAAAATTTATTTCTTAGTGCATAACGCTTGGCGAGATTTTGGCGACGAATTTGGCGAAATGTCGCCAACTTGGAGACTTTTTTGAAATGTTGCCAAATTAACGAAAATCTCGCCAAATGGATAAAAATGACGCTAAATCAATGAAAATGACTACTAATTGTCGAAAATTCAATATCTTGGAAAGAATATTAGTATCTACTACAAGAAAATCCTATTTTTTTACTGTAAAAGTAGTAAATTCATTACATTATATAAGGAAAGTCATGTGTTGCCCACATCAGATTTTTTTCTTTTATCATCTGCCCCTTTTTTTTTGTAGCTCTTACTGTTGAATATCACCTTTTGTATATAGCCTTTTCGTATTACTGTTATTTATTTCTCACAATTGGCAATAGCAGTTTTCAACTTTTTATTTTTTGCGATTGGCAACATTGGTCTCTTTATTCAAGGCTCCAATGGATCTAACATATGCAGTGTTTTTTCAGGTATTCTCGTTTCCTATAATTTTTTAATCTTTATGCATGTCGTCCAAGTTAACAGTGTTTATAGATATAATCTATCACTGATATCATAAACATGCATTTTGTGTTCATTTTGATGAAATACGTGGACTTGACGAAGAGTTTTATCGAAATGAACAATTCATTTGTTTAGGCGTAGGGCTTATCGACGTGTAAAGCTTTTATGCTTGGATTTTATTTGATTTTCTCTTATCGTATCCTTTCCATTGATGTTTGTTGTTTGTCTTCAGCTTGATGACTAGAAGTTTTCCTTTTATATTCCACATGGTTGATGATTCACTGTTTGATACTTTTTATTAGTTAGGCATTTTTTTAATGTTAGGGTTTTTTGAGTTGCAACTTCTCTCTATTCTATCATTGGATTTTCAAACTATTTTTATTATATATATATATATATATATATATATAATTGAAAATCTGTCTGTCTGTCTGTCTGTTTGTCCCATCATCACGGGAGAACGGCGGAACCAAAGTTGATGAAATTTTGTGAGTAGCCTGGAAATAGCCGCACTTAAAATTTAGTCTATGTTTGGAGTTCCTACGATAAGTGGTTCTCGAGATATTAGTAAAAAACAAAATTTTCGTTTGTCTCATCATCACGGGAGAACGGCTGAACCAAATTTGATGAAATTTTGTGAAAAGCCTTGAAATAGCCTCCCATAGGTTTAGCCTAAGTTTCGAGTATCTAAAACCAGGGGTTGTCGAGATATTAATGAAAAAACGTAACTTTTCCCTAGGAGTTCTACTCTTTAACTCCGTGATTTATCCAAACGAAAAGCTTGAAAATCGTTTGAAAGTGAATTAAAACTGATCGACTGACTCAGAGAACTGACTCAGAGAAATCAAAATTATCTCTGAGTTTGGTGGGAGATTTTTTGCGCTAATTAGTCACTTTCTGAAAACATGAATTGTTTGAAACATGAATTTCATTGGAAAATCTATCTCCATGGTTTATTTTTCACAAGCTTTTACTCAATAATGAAAAGTATAAAGAAATCAAAATTAATAAATAATGTAGCATCACGTCTGATGTTATAATAGCAAAAATTAAGCACACATCCACAACAGAAGGTCTTTATTTTACTTCCTATAAGACGTGCAAAAGTTTAAGAAAAGGGCCTTACTTACGCTTTCGAGCATAAGTACGCTCTTCATCAGTGGCTACACGGAAATAAAATTTGAATCGTTCATATATAGACCAGATTCTTTGACGTCTTCATCTTTGGGATTATGTTTTATTGCCCCGCCCCCCTTTTTTCGATTTCTGTAATTAAATTGTAATTTAATATGCTGTTCTTTTGTTGTTGATATTTTTGAAACTCTAAAAAAATTGTTTTATAGTTTGCGGTTTATCCTTGTCTAAACGTAGATCCTTTTGTAAATTGCATTTATGCAAATTTTGTCGCTATATCTGGTCTATATATGAATGATTCAAATTTTATTTCCGTGTAGCCACTGATGAAGAGCGTACTTATGCTCGAAAGCGCTCTGGCCCTTTTTTTAAACTTTTGCACGTCTTATAGAAAGTAAAATAAAGACCTTCTGTTGTGGAGGTGTGCTTAATTTTTGAAATCAAAATTGTTATTTAATTTCGCAGTTTATGAGGAAGATTCTATCTTATATCATGTTGCTCAGAAACGCAATTAAATTAAATCTGTCTGTTAATTTTAATTATTATTTTTTCGATTTAAATAATAAAGAAGTGGATATAAAAATATATTTTAGAAAAGAACGATTTAATTTTTCGTTTAATTATATTAATTGCGGACTGCGTACGTCACTCTCATTTATTTTGCCAAAGAGTTTTTATGATTATATATTGTGTTTAGCCAATAAATTTATTTATCCGATTGTTGAAACAGAAAAAGAGTAAGTAGAACGGGTATATCTTCTAATAAAATTTTAGTGTTTTCATTTAGTATTACAAACGGGATCAGGATGTTTTATTCTTCAGATCTGCAAATTCAGAGCTACGAATTTGGCGGAATATCGCTAACTTGGCAACTTTTCTTAAATTTTGCCAAATTGGCGGAAATGTCGCCAAATTGATAAAAACGACGCAAATCAATTGAATTAAATTCATTTTTGTAGAAGAGAGTACTGAAATGATGTTTCAGTAGTATTTATCGGTCAGTCCTACTTAGTAACACATTTAACGAATTTTTAAAATATCACCAAATTGATAAAAATATTTGTAAATCTATAAAAGTATCATGAAATTGATAAAATTTCGCTTAATAAATGAAATTAATTGTGTTTTGTTAGGAAATAGTATTGGGGTGATGTTTCGTCAATTTGTCGCAAAATGGGACTATCAGTTCCACAGTACCACTTGGCGATAAATTTGGCGATTTTTTAAATTGTCGCTAAATTGACGAAAATGTCGCCAAACCGTCCATGGAGACAGCATTATTCAGACGATATGATTTCCATCAATTTATTTGAAGCAAATGATATTACGTCGTTCAGCAACGGATGTAAATCCAAGGTGTTATGCGGCATACAATTTTTATTAAATCTTTTCCGATTTGAATAATAAAGATATGTATATAAAAGAATTTCATTTACATTGCATTTTTGACTGGATAATATCAATTATGGTCTTCAGGTTTAAACATTATTATTATTGATATTTTCTGGGATTATTGATTCAGGAATTATTGATATTTTCAAGTCATATATTTATGCCATTGTTTTATTATGACAAAAATTGTTTAAACTCATATATTGTACGTTGTTCGAGTAATCTTCTACAAATGCACGGGCATATCTTTTAATCTACGAGAATATAAGAAGTACAGGTATATTTGTATATATTTTGATATATATTGGCATATATTGGAATCAATTACGACCTTTTGGTATAAAGATTACGGGAATTATTGATATTTTCAATTTAAAACGTCATATTCTTTATTTTGGCGAAGATTTTTGAGACTCATATTATAATACGGGTAATCTTCTATTAACACACTGGCATATTTTCTAATCTGCGACAATATAAGTAGTACGGGGATATATATATATATATATATATATATATATATATATATATATATATATATATATATATATATATATATATATATATATATATATATATATATATATATATAGAAAAATTGAAATATAAAAAGTGAAAAAAACATGTGAAAAACATGTAAAAAAGGAAGGATGGCTCGGCAAAAAGCTTACATTATGGCGGTAAGGGGTTGTGACCTTACTCCCCAGTTCAACGAGCTCGTCAAAATCGCCGCGGCATTTTCACTCCTGGTCGCCAGCCCTGGCCCAAGCCAACCTCCGGAGTGACTTTGAAATCATCACGAGACCTGGATAGAGATGTGTACGAGAGTCATATCACCACAAACAAAGCCAACTGAATTGCCGACTCAAATGAAATGTAGTTCCAGGCAATTCAGGCAATGAGTCGGCAATTCAGTTGGCTTTGTTTGTGGTGATATGACTCTCGTACACATCTCTATCCAGGTCTCGTGATGATTTCAAAGTCACTCCGGAGGTTGGCTTGGGCCAGGGCTGGCGACCAGGAGTGAAAATGCCGCGGCGATTTTGACGAGCTCGTTGAACTGGGGAGTAAGGTCACAACCCCTTACCGCCATAATGTAAGCTTTTTGCCGAGCCATCCTTCCTTTTTTACATGTTTTTCACATGTTTTTTTCACTTTTTATATTTCAATTTTTCTATATATATAGTGTTTGGTATCCTCATGCTGCCTTGCGCAAAAGTTACTAAAACATTTTTATTTCCGATTTTTCAATTTCTATATATTTATATTTTATATATATATATATATATATATATATATATATATATATATATATATATATATAAATATATTCCCATATAATTTTAATGCTTCCATTCTGGCATATATTGGAGTCAATTACGGGTTTATTGATATTTTCAATTTATACATGTATTGTACTAAGACAGGTTATATCTTCTAATATTCGCGTATATAAGTAGTACGAGTCCCATACAATTTTAATGCTTTCATTTTGCATATATTGATTCAATTTCCCTTTTTTTTTTTTTTTGTAAATTTGCTTACAAAAAGGGCCAGGATGTTTTATTCTTCAGATCTGCCCGTGAAGATAATTTTGTATAGCGAGAACAGAGATTCTTAAATTTATTTCTAGGAGCATTAAATTAAATATTGTAACAGAATATTTTGATTAAAAATATCATTTAGTATACCATAAGAATTTGCACATGAGTGTGAATTTTAAGTTTCTTTATATTATATGCTCCGTACGAAGAACGAGTATGCTGCTAGTATACTATATAGCTGTACTGAAATGAAAATTCAAAAACCTGAAAATAATATAAAGATGCAGTAATCATCCTTATATTCTGTAAATTTTTGCATGGTATCGAAGTAGGATTATGTAAATAAATATTTTTGTATGCAGTAGGTCATCTGTGGGACTGGTAAGGAAATAAAAATATCGCCTAATGATATATATAATATTTCTGCTAAAGTTTCCGAACAGTTACGGAAGGTTTCGGCTTCTTCGCGCAACTAGCTATCCTCACTCATCTGAAGCTTTTTCGAAGAAATTTACGGAGTAACAATTTTTGATTATCTGAGTTAATTTATAGTTACCGTGAAACAAAAACACTAAAAGTTTAATCAAAAACATAGATTTATATAGGTCTCGGTTGAGAAGTTTTACACAGACGAGAAACATCTTAAACCGCTTTATTGTATTTTTTATAACATTCACTGGTTTATTAAAATAGTGTTCAAATAATTACTTTATTTCAGTACAGTATATACAACAACGGTGCTAAACAAAATATGTGCGAAAATACTCACCCGTATGTGAAGAAAGCTTAACTCATAATATTCTTTTTTGAGCTATGTCAGTAAACACGTTGATTATTAAAAGAAAAAAAAAATGCGCAAGAACATACAAACAACTAGGTTTTCACTTTCCTCTTACATAACACTCAAGATAATAAGTGTTTGAGACTTCGTTGCAAGGCATTATCTGAAACTTATCAGGCATGAAGTTTCTGCAGAGGTTTCATTTTGACTCTGGCACTTTTATTCCAGTGGCACATGCTTTTTTCAGTATTTAGAACAAACAGTAGTCTTCGAACTTTATTCATCGTAGTACTCCCCCAAATCCTGACCGTCCATTTCTTTCGATTGTACCACTTACTGCCAATGTTTACTTTTTTATACTATAGAATATAAAGTATAAAAAAGGTAATGTTTTCCCGAAAATTTTCAATTTCAATATCTGGATGTCAGTATATGTTTTAGGACCTCCTAAACAGATTTTGACTATTTTTAGGGTGATGTCCGTCTGTCTATGTGGTCGATTTTTTGTGTACACAATAGCTACCACAAATATTAATGGATTTTAACGAAACTTTTTATCCGACTTTATTAACAAAAAATCTAGGATTAGGAAGAATTTTTTGAAATTCTATTTTTCAAAATGTATTCGAAATACTATATATCCTTAACATGGCACCATAGGACGAAATCTGATATAATCTTGCATAAAAAGGGTTATTTATGGCTCAATGATAAAAAAATTAATAGTTTCAATTACTGTAGTGAACAATAACCGTGATATAATTTTTGTGTTCGTGACACCATTAGCCCCCCTCCCCACCCCCACCCTTCGAAGTCGACCTATTGTCAAACTTGGTATCGATGCGATCGAAATAGTTTTTCAAGTCTTTTAAAATGAAGGGTAGCATTCTATATTTGTGATCATTTTAGACCAACAATACACATTTTTTAAATTTTGTCTTGCAAAAATTGCAAAGAAAAATAGTTTATTAAAATTGGATTCGGGTATGAGAAAGTCGAGTTGTGCCACACTCCAGTTACATTTTAATTATACATTCTCCAAAGTTTTTTATATAATAATTTTACATTGCACATAATTTTGATTATTTATATATAATAGTTCAGTTAAAAATCATTTAAAATCATGAAAAGAATATAATTAATTTTAGTGAATTAAACAATTGTATCTTTAGTTTGGAATTTTTTAGAACAGACTCAAGAAGTGAAAATATTGAAAGACTTTAATTAAATACGCATCATGATATCTCGCAAAAACACCACTTTATGATGAAAAGAAAAAACAAAACCTCTCTGCCAAAAGTACAAGACAAAAACCCAAATTAGGGTTAGCATTTTTCAATAGGGTACACTAAACCTGAAAGTACAGCTTCATGACAGCAAAGGATATAACTTGACATAATCATACATATAAGGGAATTTTTATGGATCACTGATCACGAGACTTAATAGTTTCGATTATTGTTGTCAAAAATGGCTGCGATATAAATGTTTTTGTTCGTGCGGTCATTAGCCCTCTGTCCCCCCCCCCCAATGCACTCCCAGGGGGGGACAATGCACCCCCCGGGAGTGCATTGTCAAGTATTGTACTAATCGAAAGATGTTGTCGAGCTCTTTAAAGTGAAGAGTAACACGTTATAACTGTAATCATTTGGATCAACGATACCAAAATTTTACTTGTAAATATTTGGAAAAAAAAAAAAAAAAAAAAAAAAAAAACCCACAAGCTACTTAAAAATGGATTTTGGTATGAGAAAATCAAGTTGAGCCACACTCTAATTAATTTTTTTTAGCTTTGTGACGGCTTCACAGAGAAAAATAGAAGTTTTTAGCTTATAACAGGATCAGGCTGATTCATAGGCATGTTATTGTTGTTACCAATAGCAATAAACATACCAAACTGTACAGAAATCATTTGATTCTTTGAAGCGATATTTCGCTCCCCTTTAAAAAGAAATTAATATCTTTTAAACGGCTCCTTATGACTCCTAAACATTGGTGCTCATTCATTTCTATGTAAAAGTTGTTATAAATAAATAAATCATTTGAAAATGGTCAGTATATTTAATTTTTTTATGATTATGTTCAATTTTAATTTACGATGTGAAATATCTGGAGAATGGTATATTTTACTTTTAGCTAGCAAATCAAATATGAAATAATTGTTATTTGCGTAATATTTTTAATATAATTATTTCTTTAACGTCTTTTCGATTTTCCGTTGTATTAAATTGAACGCAATAGACACAGTGTTCATTTAAAAAACTTTTTACAGGAAAATTGCCTTAACGGACACTTTCAGTCGCGGGCACCTTTATTTAATGGGCATTTCTGTAATTTCTATTTCCAAAGTATATCCGTTACTAATTTATTTCTACAAAATTGGCAGTTTAAATAAATATTTTAAGCCTTTCACCATAGAAATACATATAATGCAGGGGCGTTTATCTTATTGCAGCGCTTGCAGCACTACTTTAATTATTGTCTCAAATGATATTGGCATTTCCTCAGTATGGAGATTCAACTCCTTACTTTATACTTCCATGGAAGGAACTTGGAAGCCGAAAGAGGAGCTTAGGAAACAGATTTGAAATTACCGAAAAAAGAAGAAGGAAGCAAAAACCAGAGATTTTCAAGCAGCCGAGAAGGAAAATTATCATTAATAAGGGAGTTTGACGGAGAAACAATGGAGAAATTTTAAAGAAAGTTTAAATGAAAAATGGAATTAGAACTAAAAATGATCTAATCCATTTTTGAATACAATAAATACAATGTATTTCTATCATTGCTTTTGTTTTCTTGTAATAGAAAAGCTTTAAAGTATGATTTATAATTTCTTTTGTATCGCTGTACAATGAAATTGAGATTGAATTTCATCATTCAGTTTTGTGAAAAAAAAGTTAATAAAAAATAAAATAAAGTAAAAAAAAAATGTTTCTTAATGTCCATAATAACAGCAGGAAATGGTTAACCTTGATTTGTTAATGGAAAGTACAAGAAGTGACGCATTTTTATTCCGACATAATATTTCGTAATTTAGAGACGGGAAAAAAATTAAGTTCACGATAATTTCCATATGTTATTCAATTCAGTAAAACTCATGCGTAAGTTTGGAAGATAATGAGCATTGCGTAGCAATTGTTAATTTCCCCACATACATAGTACAGGGTGTTTCACCACAGCCTCCTTTAGACGTCTAAAAGAGGCGGTGGTTTCACTCGCTCTCGGTCCCTGATTTTCCTTTATAAATTTCAAAATAATAGATACAATTTAATAAAATTTCACATGGATATACATTGGTATAGGAGAAGCGTGGTTACGGAAAGACACGAGTGGCGGCACTGCTCTCTAGCCCCAAAGTGAAAAACAGACTGATGGCCTTCCCACAGAAGTCATAAGGACTTCTGTACTTCTGTGGTTCTAAACTGTCGCAGGAGGTGGGGGATTTTCACAAGCACATGTTAACGGGCTACAAAAAAGGCAAAGCTGCTTCTTACACACCAAGCTATGTCCGTGTCAAATTTCACCAAATGACGTCCACTAGTTTGAAAGTGATAAGAGAAAATCAGAGGCCGAGAGCGAGTGAAACACCCTGTATAATATATTGGAAAAATAGCGCTGACGGGGTCGAAAATTTAATGATGCCTCCTACGTTTGCCGATTGAAATAATCATCAATAAATTTTATTTGAATCGTTCAATTTGCTTAAGAAATATTGCTCCCATAGTAGTATTTTCTGACCACACATTATGCTGCACATATGACACTATGCTGCATATTGTGGAATTTTATTCAGATGTCACTGGTCATACAGTTAAAAAATAAATTCTGATTTGGGCCGCGCATGATATTCCTTACATAATACAAAACTTTACTTCTTTCATGACAAAATAATGGTGTACAAGAACATGGTGTACAGCACAAAGCAATCTTTTCGGCCATGCATTAGCACCATATAAATTTAAATTGAGTACTTTTGGCAAATTATTATTCCAAAAAGAACGACTTATTGTATTTTACACACACGTGCAAAATGCAATTGGCATTTAATTAATATCTCGCGAATTTGATGAAATCTTTGTCCATATCTTTGTCCATGTCAAAATACAAAACTATTATAAAAAGTATCTTCTCTAATGATTGGAATGGACTAGATTGATCCACGAGAATGATGTTAACAGATTTGTTTCATAATATTGCATATGGAAAGTGAGCACTTGTGATAATATTTATTACAATTTAAAATTTATTTTTTATTTGATTTTTTGATAAATTTATTTGAAAAAGGTGCAACATCTCAAGAACGGTTCAAACTATAGTTTTCTAAAATTTCTGTCATTCGTCTTCAAATGAAACATTACGTATGAAATGATTATTTATTTAATGATGATTATTGATGATCTTTATTTTTTTATTTATTTATTCAAAAGTTAATTTGAAAACGGTGCAATATCTCGAGAACGTTGTATGCTATCATTTTAAAGTTTATATAATTCATTTCCTAATGAAAACTTACGTCTGAAAAGGTTATTTATTTATCATTATTGCAAATCCTGAATTTTTAATGATTTTTTTCAAAAATTCATTCAAACATTAGTGGGTGTTCCAAACATTCATTGCGTTTAAAATCAATAGGGTTCTAGTATTCACACACATACACACAGAAGACATCCATTTAACAATGTTAGATTCGAGTTCAGGGATAGTTAAAACGTGTTCTTCTGTCAAAAACTCGAATTTTCGATCCCATTACAATACTTATACCCTATAGACTTATTATGCTATGTATGTAGAGAAAGTCATATCTGAAATGTGAATCTCCCCTCGACTTTCTCATACTTTTATATACTGTTGTCTTTAATTTCACTTGTACCACAATCATTAGAATGAAAATAATATATGTATCACTTTCATATTTCGTATGTAAGTTATTCTTTAAAATATTTAGTATAAACTATTTAAAAGTTTTTCTCAAGATGGCAACAGCTTAATGACGTGGATGAAGTAGATCATGTGCATTCATAGCGTACATAGTTCAAATTTTCATTTCCCCCCATATAAAATATACTACCATTATTGCTCCAGGAATAATTTATTTTTATAAGAAATAATTCTGAGAAAATCGAACATAACAAACAATTTGGTTTTAATAATGAAAATTATTAAAAATTCCATTTTCTACAAATATTAATGCTTAAAATTTACAGAAAGGTCCAACATCATATTTATTTTAACACTAACTCTGAAATATTCCAGGAAAATTGATGTTATTATATATAATAAAAATAATTTGAATATCCAGTGATAGAATAGAGAGAAGTTGTAACTCAAAAAACCGTAACTTTAGAAAATGCCTACATAATGAAAAGCAGTATTAAATAGAGAATCATCAATCATGAGGAAAATAAAATGGAAATTTCTAGTCATCAAGCTGAAGATAATCAACAAATGTCAATGAAGTGGATTCGATAATAGAAAATCAAATGAAATCCAAGCATTTAAGCTATACACGTGGATAAGCATTAGGCTTAAATAAATTAATCATTTCGAAATATATATATATATATATATATATATGTATTAAAGATATTACATGAAGTATCCTCGTCAGATGAAATCTCAAATAATTGTCATATTGTAAAAAACAGTTTTGAAGTAGTTAAGAAATTGAAAACTCTTACTAATATTCGTAGTATTTATACCTTTGATTTCAAAGATTTGTTTAATAATATTAATATAGATGATCTGTATAGAAATATTTTAGGAATTTTTGAAAAATATAATATCAACCTAAAATATTCAAATTTTATTTTTAAAAAATTACTTAACTTCACTCTTTATGAGAATTATATTCAACATGGTGGTACTATTTTTAAACAACAGGTTGGTATCCCACAAGGGGGGTGTGCCTCATCATTGTTAGCTAATCTGTATTTATTCTTCTATGAAAAAAACATTAATCCAAGCTTGCATAATATGCACATGTTTAGATATTTAGATGACATTTTATGTGTATTCCCAAATAATATCTCTATAGTATTAAACTTTTATCCAAAAAATTTACAATTAAATGCAAGTAATAATGACACAAATGTTGCAAACTTTTTAGATTTAAATTTAAATTTACAAAATTGTAATATGGTTATAAACTTGTATGATAAAAGACAGGATTTTAAATTTAATACATCAAAAATTCAACATTTTGACTCTTGTCTGCATATATCTGTATTTAGAAATATTATAATAAACCAGGCTCTTAGAATCAATAAAATTTGTGATGAATATTATAAATTAGCGCACTTTATGGAATTATTGAGTACAGCGACTAATAATGCATATCCCCCCAATTTTGTTATTAAAATTATCAACTCAGTGTATCAAATTTCACTCGATAACATCCTAGAAAACATTCCCAATTATAGTGACTAACATACAGGGGAAAATATATATATATATATATATATATATATATATATATATATATATATATATATGTGTGTATATATGTGTATATTATATATAATTATTTATTAATTATATAAATAAATAAAAATGAAAAATAATAAACTAAGTCAAAAACATTAGAAAAATCAAAAAATCGGAAAATAAGATGCATTAATGTTTTGAATTTTATTTTCGCAAAAAAATGTAACTTTTGTCAGTATTGAAAGTACGTTTTGAGCGCCCTTATAATGGTGTATAGTGGCATTCTCGATTATCCAGTTTTCCTATGAATTACTTGTTTAGTAGGAATTTTCATCTTTGATTCATATTCATATTCAGTTCTGCATGTTTGGGAAGTTGTATTCTGAATTGCTTGTCCAGTCTCCAGCTTAGACTCACTGGACGGGTTTGGGAGTATTTCCGTGAACGTTCGTACTGCCTCCCTGGTAGAATTTCGACTTGCTCATTCCGGTGCTTCTAGATTAAGCTGTTGAGGTTGATCGTGTATACACGTGGTAGAAGAAGAAGGGTTCATGCCGCATGGTAATACAATTTTCTTAATGTATCCTTTTTTCATTTTTCATTTTTTGATGCCTGTAGTCTGAGTTTAAGCATTTATAGTAATGTACTATTGCTTAATCTGAAACAGGCATTTGTTTGGGTTAATTAGAATTAAATACTCGGACCTGAAGATGAATTTAATTCTGATTAATCATCGAATTTGGGAAGGTTCTGTTCTTTTCTCTTATCGGCATTATGGCCGTGAATTTGCTTCTATGGCGATGTTAATATTACTTGAATTGTATATTTATTTTTTTTATTTTTACATAATTCTTATTATTACATTTCAAATATATATATATATATATATATATGTATATATATGTATATATATATATATATATATATATGTATATATATGTATATATATATATATATATATGTATATATATATATGTATATATATATATATATGTATATATATATATATGTATATATATATATATATGTATATATATATATATATACAGGGTGTCCAGTGCTATCGGTGCCCAATGGCTATTTCCTCAACCGTTAGTTACAAAGATATACTTCCAATCGCAAAAATGTTTTAAATTTTAATATCTAATATCTTAGAAACAATTTAAATCAATAAATGTATTTCTAAAAGAAATACGAAATATAAATTTTTATACGGCCCCTTGGTCCTACCAGTTATATTTAGGAAAATCATCTTCATATAATTTCATGCAAAATAAAAGAAGAAAATCATCTTTTTACGACCAAAATTTACGGAAGTATGAAGCATTAAACTTTATGACTTAAGTCGCTTTTCCGCGCACAAAAATGTCCCGTTTCAGGCTACCTTTAAGGGACCGTATAAATATTGTAATTTCGTATTTAAAGTATTATGTTTCGATTGCATTTGCTGACATAATGTCGAGAATGAAGCAAAGCTATTTATCGAATATTTTTTATATTTATGTGTTACAAATAATAAGTATAACTTTAATATTGTTTAGTGTAATGTATATTGCTGCAAAAAATAATGAAATTGCTGCGAAATATTTGTCTCTCGAATTATTTTGTGTATAACCCCCATTTCTCAGCACAAAAAGTGCTCCAACTTTAAGCAGATATAACTCGATGAATTTTGGTCGTAAAAGGATGATTTTTTTTTATTTTGCATGAAATTGTATGAGGATGATTTTCCTAAATATAGGGGGCCGGGGTAGGACCGGAGGGGGGCCGTATAAAGATTTATATTTAGCATTTCTTTTAGAAATACATTTATTGATTTAAACTGTTTCTAAGATAATAGATTTTAAAATGTAAAAATTTTTGCAATTGGAAGTATATCTCTGTGACTAACGGTTGAGGAAATAGCCGTTGGGCACCGATAGCACTGGACACCCTGTATATATATACCGGGCGATTCAAAAGTTCGGAGCAAAAGTAAAACGCTATAAAAAATATTTATGGGTCGGAGAGACATGCGGTTTGCAGATTAATATTCACCGTGGTGGGGGATTTTGTGTGGCATGAAAAAAAATTAGTTCAAACTCTCGACACTCGGAGGGCTGCGGCAGATAAAGCCATGGAGATGACTTATGCATGGAGGTGATTGCACACATGACTGGCCTGCGAGATCCCCTGATCTCACACCCTGTGATTTCTCGTTGTGGGGATACCTAAAATAACGGGTATGAGATCCGGGGATCTCGCAGGCCAGTCATGTATGCAATTACCTCCATGCATAAGTAATCTCCATGGCTTTAAATGCCGCAGTCCCCCGAGTGTCGAGAGTTTGAACTAATTATTTTTTCATGCCACACAAAATCCCCCACCACGGTGAATATTAATCTGCAAACCGCATGCCTCTCCGACCCATAGATATTTTTTATAGCGTTTTACTTTTGCTCCGAACTTTTGAATCACCCGGTATATATCACCCAAATTGGAAAATCCATTTAACATTAGGATCAGCAAATGGATGAAAAAATCTTTAAAAATGGATAACTGTTTTTTAAAATCCGTTTAAAATTTTCTACAGAATCTGAATCTGAAATGATCAATTGCGTTGGCCCTTGAAAATTTTGGAGTTAGTGCGAAAATAACTATGAAGATGACCCCTCAAGCAAATTTTAAATATTGAATGTTATCTTTCGTTTTATTCTGCTGTGACAATTGCGCAATTGTGGTCGGGTGTTTTGTTTCTCTTTTGACGGCTTTACACTTTAACGCGTATTATACTTTATATGTACACTACATAACATTCGCCAGGTGCAAGTACATTCTTTCTTGATTTATCCCTATCTACACCTCACACACGGATATAGTGTTTGAAATAGGTTCAGTAGAACGACTTAAAACGTTTTTGTCCGTGAAAATCTCGAATTCGAAATTTTTTGGGGAAAATAATGTTTCGAAATTTTTTGGGGAAAATAATGCCTCGAAATTTTTTTGGGAAAATAATGCTTTTTCTAAACAATTGTAAGCGGAAATAAAAAAAATCTGATGTGGGCAGCATATGACTTTTGCTACAGACTGAAATTCATTTTCTCTTTATTTCTTTACTAATTCATTGAATTGAGTTTAATTACGCAAAATAACAAGCATGATTTTTTGAAATTACACTGAATCTGTACTAATTCAATTTTCGTCTTTTTTTTTTTTTTTGGGGGGGGGGGGGGGTAACTGGACGTATTTTCAAAAGCGGCGTAGCAAAAATGCAAAAAAATAAAATGCGCCCCGATGTATACTATTTTGCGGCCCCCGACATCTTCCCCGTAATTATGATGATTTATAAAATTTTATTCTATTCACTCACAAGAAAAAAAAATGAATTATCAAACCATTCACTTGCTGGCGCCACTAGGTCAGGAAATCCACTAGGTCTGGCTACTTTCAGAAAAGTTCAGTGTTATTGTTGCTTTTCTCCGAGGGGGAGGTGTTAGAGAGAGAGAGACAGTTTTTACGAACTTTTAGAAAGTCAGTAAATTATATTTTGGAATTTCAGTAAATTACTGAATTTTAGTAGTTTTTGCCAACATTGTGCAAAATGTGGGCGGAATTTTTGGGAAAGACCTGGCAACACCAGTGGAAAGAGAAAATTTTGACGTCGATTTTCTGGCAACAGGCCCTTTGTTGTTTGTAATCTTCGATGGTGTGAACCGAATTTTTTAGGTCTTCTCTAAAACGTTTGTATTAAAATTTGAATTTACAAACTGCATTTTTGTTTATTAATTTGTTTGTTTCCAATAAAAATCTCTTTTTCTAAGCCGAGTTGCTGTAAAAAACAAAACATTGAAGATGAAAACAGGGTTTTTAATAAGAAGTGGGAGTTGCAGTATTTTTGTTGTGAGAGTAATGGCATTTTATATTACTCTCAAATAAGGTGACTTCGCTGTGGATGGGTATTGAAACGTTTTTGGGATCTGAGGCGTGAAATTAGGATCTTCCTTGAAAGTAAAAATCAAGATATCTCACTCTTCGATGACACTAAATTGCTATGTGATATAGCATTCAGCACAGATATAATTGGCTATTTAAATGATTTAAATGTCAAACTACAAGGCCAAAATAAGCTAGTCACTGGCATTGTTGATAATGTGAAAGCATTTGTTAGAAAACTACAACTTTGGGAAGGCCATCTTAAAGCGGGAAATCTTGTTTATTTCCCAACTTTACAAACCATATAATTGAAGAAGAGTAGGAAATTGACTTTACTGCGTTTTCTACAAAAACTGCTATGTTAAAAGAGGATTTTAACAGGACGTTTGAATTTTTCAGGGATATGGAACAAAGTTTTAATATATTTGTTTCACCATTTTCCTGCAGTATCGATAGCGCACCTGAAGAACTTCAACTGGAACTAATTGACTTTCAATGTGATTCTTTATTAAAAGAAAAATTCAACAGCTGCACCTTTATAGAGTTTTACCAGGTTGTTTCTAAAGAAAAGTATATAAATATTTATAATCGAACTGCAAGGGTCTTATCCATGTTCGGAGCAATTGTTTTCCGGAATGAATCAAGTCAAATCTCTTCAAAGAAATAAATAAAGTGACACCCATTTGTCATCAACTTTAAAAGTAGCTTGTGCCAAGGACATTTCTCCGAACATTGATAAACTGGTATTACAAAAGCGTGTCCAAATTTTTGGTCAAAAAAAATAGTCCTTCAGAATTGAAGCCGTCATTGTTAAAAAAGGATATGTTCCTATCAAATACCATGGCACATATCCCTTTTAAAATGTCAATATTTTTACCACCAAAATTAAAATTCGTATGTTATAAAATTAAAATAACTTGTGTGTACTTTTTTTCTACCATATTTCACTGAGTACTTAGCCGTAAAGACGTCAGTAATAGTTTTATCATATAAAAATTAATCATAGATAAAACAATCCATTTTCGTAATTGTACGTAGTTTCGTATTTTGTAAAATTACGTAATGGTAGGCATTAATTATTCTTGCGGCCCTCCAAAACCCTAGAAATCTACAAAAAGGCCCTCCAAAGGATCTGAGTTTGAGACCACTGGTCTAAAGGGATGAAATTGATCTTATTCTTTTAGAGTGGATGCATACATTGCACAGATCGACACACACACACACATACTTCACGCTAAAAATAGTTTGTTTGTGTTCTAGAGGTCCCAAAATGTGTAGATCCATTGAAGATTCGAGTTGCGGTTTTCGACACGATCCCAATACTTCCCTATACAGTGCCATCTATTGTAGGGAAAGTAAAAGTCAAGTAATCTGAATATAAATCTTACCTGGATGTTGCGTTCAAAAGTTCATAAGATATATATGTATTTGCCAAGTAAAATTTTATAAATTAAATAAAACCTACAGAATTTTAAAATGTCACTACACATTTTAAACACCCTTACATCAATGTACTTACTCTGAACTGCAGAAAATCATATAGTAGAGGTTTTCATAAACAGCTGTTTCAGAAGAACACCTGTGCACGATTCGAACACGATTCAATGCAGGTAGCTTCAATAAGATTCCAGTACTTCTTTTTCCACGCTTATAATATATTTCATAAGCGATATTTGTTTAAAAATTCTAAACCCATGTGTTAGGATTCACTTGGCTTTTTCATATATTACTATTTCACATTCACTACAGTATCAGTAATTCACAAAATTGGTGATACTGTATTTTAGCGAGTGTGATACTGTATAATTATGTGATACTGATTTAAATTAGTGCGGTACTGTATTTTTGTAAATTGCAGTTAGTAATTCTCAAAAGTAGTGTTTTCATACTTAATAGAAGTTCCTACAATAGAATCTATTTACGCATATCACGCTACTATAAGTATTTGTATTTTGAACTAGCCATTGCCACCTGCGCTTCGCGCGCAAGAAATGGTTAGTGGTCATTAAATGTGGCACCTACATACTTAATAAACGTTGTTGATAACGTCTTTAACATCAAACACCCTTTCAGATTTAAACATAAAAATCTGTTGTGGGCAACACATGACTTTCCTTATATAATGTAATGAATGTACTACTTTTACAGTAAAAAAAAATAGGTTTTTCTTATAGTAGATACTAAAATTCTTTCCAAGATATTGAATTTTCGACAATTAGTCGTCATTTTCATTGATTTAGCGTCATTTTTATCCATTTGGCGAGATTTTCGTTAATTTGGCAACATTTCAAAATGTCGCCAAGTTGGCGACATTCTGCCAAATTCGTCGTCAAAATCTCGCCAAGCGTTATGGACGAAGAAATAAGTTATTCTTACAGCAGACAAATGACTATTGGCATTCAAATACAAAAGTATTACTCAAAGTATTTTTTTTTCATGAATGGAACAAGCTAGATCCACGAGAATGAGGTCACACGATTTATCGCATGGTATTACATATGAAAAGTTAACATGTTTCTCAATAGGAAATATTTTTATTTTTATTTTATATGACTTTTTGATAATTTTTTTGAAAAATTTGCAATGTCTCGAGAACGGCTCATGTTAGCGTTCTAAAATTTATGCCAATCGTTTTCTAATGAAAAATTACATAAGAAATGTCTATTTGCGGAACTTTATTAGTGGTTTTGCTTTTTTGACGATTTTTTCAAAATTTCATTCGAAAATTTAGGGGGATTCTGAACATTCGATTGCGTATAAAAACAATAGGCTTCCAGTGTTTACGGATTGTAATTTTTGTACCAAATTTGGTTCAAATCGGTCCATTCGTTCGTCAGTTATCGTCTCCACAGACTCACTGACACACACACACACACACACACACATACTTTCACACACACACACACACACACACACACACACACACACACACAGACATCACTTCAAAAATGTTTGATTCGTGATCAGGGATGCTTGAAACATGCTCTCCCGTCGAAAACTCGAATTCGAATTTTCGACCCCGTCACAATACTTTCCTTATACATTATGTATATAAGGAAAGTAAAAATCTGATGTGAGCAGCACATGAATTTTCTTATATAATGCAATGAATTTACTACTTTTACAGTTAAAAAAAATCTGATGTGGGCAACACATGACTTTCCTTATATAACGTAATGAATTTACCACTTTTACAGTAAATTAATTGGTTTTTCTTATAGTAGATACTAATATTCTTTCCAAGATATTGAATTTTCGACAATTAGTCGTCATTTCATTGATTTAGCGTCATTTCAAAAAGTCGCCAAGTTGGCGAAATTCCGCCAAAATTCGTCGCCAAAATCTCGCCAAGCATAATGGACAAAGAAATAAGTTATTCTTACAGCAGATAAATGAATATTGGCGTTCAAATACAAAAGTATTACTCAAAGTAGCTTTTTTCATGAATGGAACGAGCTAGATCCACGAGAATGATGTCATCCAATATATCGCATGGCATTACAGAAAAGTGAACATGTCTCTCAAGAGGAAATATTTTTTTTTATTTTATATGACTTTCTGATAATTTTTTTGAAAAATGTGCAATATCTCGAGAACGGTTCATGTTAGCGTTTAAAAATTTATGTCAATCGTTTTCTAATGAAAAATTACATAAGAAATGTCTATATGCGTAACTTTATTAGTGGTTTTGATTTTTTGACTATTTTTTCCAAATTTCATTTGAAAATTTAGGGGTGTTCTTAACATTCGATTGTGTATAAAAACAATAGGCTTCCAGTGTTTACGGATTGTGATTTTTGTACCAAATTTGGATCATCGGTCCATTCGTTTGTCAGTTATCGTCTTCACAGACTCTCACACACACACACACATACTTTCACACACACACTCATACACACAGACATCACTTCAAAAATGTTCGATTCGTGATAAGGGATGCTTGAAACGAGCTCTCCCGTCGAAAACTCGATTTCGAATTTTCGACCCCGTCACAATACTTTCCTTATACATTATGTATATAAGGAAAGTAATAGGATTTTCTTATAGTAGATACTAATATTCTTTCCAAGATATTGAATTTTCGACAATTATTCGTCATTTTCATTGATTTAGCATCATTTTTATCCATTTGGCGAGATTTTCATTAATTTGGCAACATTTCAAAAAAGTCGCCAAGTTGGCGACATTCCGCCAAATTCGTCGCCAAAATCTCGCCAAGAGTTATGCACTAAGAGAAAAGTTATTCTTACAGCAGATAAATGACTATTGGCGTTCTAATACAAAAGTATTATTCAAAGTATATTTTTTCATGAATGGAACGAGCTAGATCCACGATAATGATGTCACTCAATTTATCGCATTGTATTACATATGAAAAGTGAACATGTTTCTCAATAGGAATTTTTTTTTTTTTATGTGACTTTTTCATAATTTTTTTTTTAAATGTACAATATCTCGAGAACGGTTCATGTTAGCGTTCTAAAATTTATGGCAATCGTTTTCTAATGAAAAATTACATAAGAAATGTCTATTTGCGTAACTTTATTAGCGGTTTTGATTTTTTAACGATTTTTTCAAAATTTCATTCGAAAATTTAGGGGGTTTTGAACATTCGATCACGTATAAAAACAATAGGCTTCCAGTGTTTACGGATTGTGATTTTTGTACCAAATTTGGTTCGAATCGGTCCATTCGTTCGTCAGTTATCGTCTCCACAGACTCACTGACACACACACACACACACACACACATACTTTCACACACACACACACACACACACACACACACACACACACACACACACATACACACACACAGATATCACTTCAAAAATGTTTGATTAGTGATCAGGGATGCTTGAAACGTGCTCTCCCGTCGAAAACTCGAATTCGAATTTTCGACCCCGTCACAATACTTTCCTTATACATTATGTATATAAGGAAAGTAAAAATGTTATTCTTATAGTAGATACATATATATTCTTTCCAAGATATTGAATTTTCTTCAATTAGTCGTCATTTTCATTGATTTAGCGTCATTTTTATCCATTTGGCGAGATTTTCGTTAATTTAGCAACATTTTAAAATGTCGCCAAGGTGGCGACATTCCGCTAAATTCGTCGCAAAAATCTTGCCAAGCGTTATGGACGGAGAAATAAGTTATTCTTACAGCGGATAAATGACTATTGGCGTTCAAATACAAAAGTATTACTCAACGTATCTTTTCTCGTGAATGGAACGAGTTAGATCCATGAGAATGATGTCACCAAATTTATCGTATGATATTACATATGAAAAGTGAACATGTATCTTAACAGTTAATATTTTTTTTTAATTTATGGGATTTTTTGATAAATTTATTTGAAAAATGTTCAATATCTCAAGAACGGTTTATGCTAGCGTTCTAAAGTTTATGTCAATCGTTTTCTAAGGAAAAATTACATAAGAAATGTCTATTTGCGTAACTTTATTAAATATTTTTATTTTTTGATGATTTTTTCAAAATTTCACTCGAAAATTTAAGGGGGTTCTGAACATTCGATTGTGTTTTAAAATAATAAAGTACTTCCAGTATTCACGGATTGTGATTTTTGTATCAAATTTCATTCGAATCGCCCCATTCGTTCGTGAGATATCGTCTGCACAGACTCACTGACACACACACACACACACACACACACACACACACACACACACACACACACACTTTCACACACGCACACACACACAAACAGACATCAATTCAAAAATGTTTGATTCGTGATCAGGAGTGTTTGAAACGTGCTCTCCCGTCGAAAACTCGAATTCGAATTTTCGACCCCGTCACAATACTTTCCTTATATTATGTATATAAGGAAAGTAAAAAGGGTGCTCATTTAATAATTCTGTTAACATGTTAAATGGGAAAATATATCGAATCTTATCTCCACGCGCGACAAAATGATTTAATTATTTAATTTTTTCTGGTTGGCAGCGAAAGGACATAAAATGGTGATTTTATTATATCTAGCCAGTAAATATCTTGAATATCAGTTATACGCGACAATACTTGTATATAATTATAGTGAAACAATTAACAACTAGAAAAATTATATTGCGTAATATTTATACAGTTATTTATGTTTTACTATTTTAATTGTTGGCAGTGAAAGGATATCAAATTGTGCATTCACTCTTTTTGAGAGACAAAAGTGGTGTAGTTACTTTCATTATACTATAGAGTTACTTTTATGGTTACTTTCATTATATACAATAATGTATAAGGAAAGTATTGTGACGGGGTCGAAAATTCGAATTCGAGTTTTCGACGGGAGAGCACGTTTCAAGCATCCCTGATCAGGAATAGAACATTTTTGAGATAATGTCTGTGTGTGTGTGTGTGTCAGTGAGTCTGAGGAGACGATAACTGACGAATGAATGGACCGATTCGAATGAAATTTGGTTCAAAAATCACAATCCGTGAATACTGGAAGCCTATTATTTTTATATGTAATCGAATGTTCAGAACCCCCTAAATTTTCGAGTGAAATTTTGAAAAAATCATTAAAAAATCAAAACCTTTAATAAAGCTACGCAAATAGACATTTCTTATGTAATTTTTCATTAGAAAACGATTGATACACATTTTAGAATGCTAGCATGAACCGTTCTCGAGATATTGCACATTTTTAAAAAAAATTAGCAAAAAATCATGTAAAATAAAAAAAAGTATTACCTATTAAGAAACATGTTCACTTTTCTTATGTAATATGATGCGATAAATTGGGTGACATCATTCTCATGGATCTAGCTCGTTCCATTCATGAAAAAAGCTACTTTGAGTAATACTTTTGTATTTGAACGCCAATATTCATTTATCTGCTGTAAGAATAACTTATGTCTCCATCCATAACGCTTTGCGAGATTTTGACGATGAATTTGGTGGAATGTCGCCAACTTGGCGACTTGTTTAAATGCTGCTAAATTAACGAAAAACTTGCCAAATGTATAAAAATGAGGCTAAATCAATGAAAATGACGACTAATTGAAGAAAATTCAATATCTTCGAAAGAATATATCTATTATAAGATTAAACTATTGTTTTTACTGTTAAAGTAGTAAATTCTTTGCATTATATAAGGAAAGTCATGTGTTGCCTACATCAGATTTTTTTAAAATGCCTTTGCATCGTTACATCCTAATTCGAATTTTCGGAATTATTTATTTTTCCGCTGATATGGAAACTGGGGCGAATCGAATAAGGCTGCAACCAAAATTCCAACCAGTTCGGAAGTACTGAATAATTTAAATATGTTTCAATATATCCTGGCACCGTTTCCCGTAACTCAAATTTTAAAAATATTAGATTTTTCAGTTGACTGAGAAGCTGGGACGTATCGAATGAGACCTAAACCAAAACCAAAATTCGAGCCACAGTGGAAGTGCTTGATACTTTTGATACATCACCCACTCAGTCAGTTTACTGCATGTTACACAATATTCATAATAGCTGCTAGATATGGAAAAACTTTGCACAAAATTGAATCACCGTGCTTGGTTTGAAATGTCACTGTCAAGATATTTAACTATTTAAATTTTATTTCAGACAATTAACTGTTCCAAATATTTTTGGATAGTTAAACACGTAGTAATGCTTACAATTATAGACTTTGTTTTTTCTTGCTCTACGCATTAATTTGAAACGGTTTTAGATATGTAGAATTTTTATTAAGATTATAGGTGTTACATTCTCTGGCCACTAGCCATTTCGTCCGAGCGAAGTGGATGTGGAAATGACTTCATACACACAGAAAGTAAATATGAAATTTCTCAGACTTCACATCACCAAAGTGTAAAATTAGATACTTATTTCACATGAGAGGTTTCGCTGAACGTGATTTTCACCGAAATCTAAAGCGAGTTTAAAAAATAACATCAAGGGCACACGTTTAAATTATGGAAGTAATCGTGCTTCTGGAAGTATCTCGAAACATGACCTTGTTTGTATATGAAAACAAAGGGGATAATCAGATGTCAAATTCTGATTATTTTATCTTCTATTATTGAAACTGATAGACCCAGAGAACGAATTAGTTGTCTTAAAATTTAAAAATAATTTGTGCTTTATAAATAATATTAATACTTAGGCCTGTTAGAAACAGGTAAACTAATAATCTTAAAAAAATTGAGTTACAACTTTTTGTTAATAATTTTTATTTTGTTTAACAATGTAAGGTACTTTGCGTCGAAAATAGTTGTCTTAATGGAAAAACCCAGTTATGTTTTGCGCTGGGATCGAGTTTCAGCATTTTATGTCCCCCGTGGGGGAAGAGTGGCTCGCGGGTGGAGGGGGGGGGGGGGTTGAGAGTATCCAGGGTCTGAGCGTACCCATTAATTATGCCCACTCCGGGAAAAAAATCGAAAATCATTCTCTATTTGGTTCGGTCCAGTGGTCGATACTATAAATGTACACAGAGTCAGCCTTCTAAGCCACCGAAGGGCAACTTGAAGTTTGAAAAGTCTTTTTAAAAATTCCATAATTTGCGCCCTTGAAAAAAAAAAACATTTTTTTTTTGTTGTTCCCTGGAGAAGGAGGACGGGTTAAATCGAAAGTCTGGCTCGCTCTATTAGATTCTGTTCCGTTATCGATACTATAAGAGTGCAAAAATTCAGCCTTCTAGGTCACCTGCGGCTTCTGAAAGGTCAGATTTTTAAAGGAAAATGTTGGAAAGAAATAAAAGAAATTCATTTTAAGACAGAAAATACTTTGGTTATCGATTTTTAGTGCCCAACATAATTATTCGATAGACATTAGTATAACTTTTTACGGCATTTTGAGAGACACTATCATTCCCACTGTCGGTTGATTCCATAAATTTAAAATTGCTTATTATTAATTACCTTGTAAAAGCCAGCTCTAGATTAAAGAATTCTAATTACCTTATCGGATACAGAAAGTTATGTTAAGGAAATAATTTATACGTTGGTCGACGCATTGGATTTTTTGACTCTCTATGGCCGGTCTATGAACATTAGCATTGCTTTCCCAAGGACCTACAATTTAGTCATCGGGGTCTACTTTCAAAAGGTTGTTAAAGTCTTTCCTGTATCCAAAGGTTAGAACACTCCTTGCAATTCGTGAAAAAAGCCACATTCAGTAGAACCTGATTATTATTCTCGAAACTTAGCAAATGCATCCATGACGTCTCTTATAACATTCAGTTCCAGTGTTACAATAAAAATGTGAATAATAATTACCAGAGAAATTAATAGTGCAAATACTCTAAACACTAAAGTCCATTTCATGTTTTCTGGAATATACGGATCTAACAATACCTCGTATACCTAACAATATCGTCATGCAATTATCTGAGGTGTTGTGACAATATCTTCATCTAACTTTCTGGGCTGTTGTAACAGTATCCTCATCTGAACTTTATTGCGGTTTGCTAATAATCGAATATAAAATATTTGCAAAATTTTAAATAAAATTCTTCACTTAATTAACTTATAAAAACTTTTTTTGATATAAAATTTGCATATGTACATTAACTGAATGCAACTTTATATAAACTGTGCTATATATTATTAAATACCAATATGCTTGCTCAACTAGGGTTCGTAAAATATTCTATATCCCTAATATAGAATAATCATAATTGTCTATCTCTCTTAAGAGACGGATTTTAAGATAATTCTTCGTTTCCACTCTCTGAAGTCAATTTGGTTTCCTATTCAGTATCATGTAGATAATAGTATTAAAAAGATATATATTTCAATATAGTGCTTAAAATGTTGTTAAATAAACTATATGATAAATTGCAAAAAATAGTTTTAATTCAGTTGATTTTTAGGACTTTTTAGATTGTGGGATCTAGGGCATAATGCCCCCTGCCTGTTCTTCCAGTAATCAGGCTCTAATGATGGGTTTAATTACTGCATTCGCAACTGCGTAGAAAATATCGTGTTCATCGAAAGTGTGCGTTCTGACAGAAAAATTGATAAAACGGAAAATTTTCCTTTGCAGAAAAGAAATTTTAAAAGAATATTTTACAATGTATGGAAAACAATCAATTTTATAAAAATGATTGTAGTTGATTTATGGAGAAAGGAAAATATTTCGTGAATGTATTTTAAGTAATTGGAGTTTCTAATGATTCCACAAACTTTGAAAATACAGTGAAGTTCCCTTATAACGCGTTTGGATGCAGCAAAGTGTTGGTTAATACGAAATTTTCCTGGATCTGCAGTATTTTTGTAATGTTAAACGTATCTCTTATAACAAACATTTAGGTACCTGTACATCGGATATTACGAAGTAAGGAAAATCCAAGGAGCAATTATTAGTTTAGTAATACAGATTTATCTCCAGATACATTGAACCTAAATACTTCCCTAAACATGTTCCCGGATGCGTTAAGATAGTCTAAACACTTGAAAATTGCCTCCGAATTTTCAGATGATGCCTGGTGTTATTTTCATCCTCAAACAAAAATAAAATTGCTGGAATAATTCTGGGTTTTTAGGAGAAATCCAATAATCCTTCATTTCTGATTCTGTGTATGAAGCTAGATCAGTGTGAAATAAGTTACGACACAGGTATTTCAGAGTATCCCCGTGGTTTGCGCGCTAGATTTGCACGCTGCCACAAATGCCGCCGTGTTCATGCGGAGTACGATCACGTTAAACATGTGGGTCCGTAAGTCCTTCCGAGAGGTTGGTGGTAGGGGAAGGAGGGTACGGTCCCTGTGGATGCCTCCCCTACTGGGTTCCGGTCTAAATTGGGTGGCACTTCCCGGCCGTCCATACAGTTACCTTACACCTTTCTGGTAGGTCGGACGGTCTGGGTCTCAACAACAACAGACAGAGATCATATAAACAAACATTTACAGGGGCTAGAATAATATTTCCCATTAATTTTTATACATAAAGTTTTACACGTAAATTTAACACTTTTAACATCCTCACCGAGAAGCAAATGTGATTTATGAAAAAATTCAAAGTTTCCAAAATATTCGAATTTCCCTCCCAAAATTTCCGAGGACAAAAAAAAACCTTTTTCAGAGTGCTTTAAAATTTCCAATTTTTTAGAACACTAAATGTAGTAGACACTATTTCGATGCTATACAAACCGAGGAGCATAAGCAACGGACGATAGTCGCATTTTTATTTTTAGGAACTGTAAATTTATCTTTTATGCATGTAAATACTATGACGAAGAGCACTAACGACGGACGATGATTTATTTAAAATTTTAAAATTTTTATTTTGTGTATATAAAGATTAGCACTTTTCTCCTTCAAATATGTCTGATACTTATTTAACCTAAAAAGTTTTTCTGAAAGTAATAATTAATTTGTAATTAATTGTGTGTGTAATTAATAAGTGTAATTAATTTTAATTGTACAATTTAAAATTCTACAGCATTCAAAGTTGAGCATTCAAACTATATAAAATGAAATATATTGATTATATCTATATAAATACTTCTGTTATAAATGGGAGTCTGTAATGGTAAATACTATGACGAAGAGCACTAACGACGGACGATGATTTATTTAAAATTTTAAAATTTTTATTTTGTGTATATAAAGATTAGCACTTTTCTCCTTCAAATATGTCTGATACTTATTTAACCTAAAAAGTTTTTCTGAAAGAATTATTCGAATAATTTTAATTGTACAATTTAAAATTCTACAGCATTCAAAGTTGAGCATTCAAACTATATAAAATGAAATATATTGATTATATCTATATAAATACTTCTGTTATAAATGGGAGTCTGTTATAAATGGTAAATACATGGCCGCTGTCAGAAAGTTATTGAAAAGCAGTACCGAAAACAGCTCCATTTAGCATGTGAGAGACGTAGCCTACTTAAGTTAAAATTGTTTCATTTGAAACTATTATATTTTGTTAAAATTAAATTACCAAAATGAATTTTTCGAGTATTAAAATATCTGAATTATCAGTTTGTAAAATATTAAAATCTCAGAAATATTTCTTACTTAATCCAGATAAATTTCTGTTTTCCGAGCTAAAGCTGTCTATACATCAAGAGAATTAGTATACTTATAAATTGTTTCAATCAAGGCAGAAATGTTTTCTTTTAATAAGTGAGAGTAAGTACTTCCCCTCTTTCAGCCATAATAATTATTTTTTGATGTCTCAATAAGGAAAAAGTCATTCTTTTCACCTGTCCTTAACACTTGTCATCTCCATTGTGAAAGTGGTAGCAGGTGCAACTGTTTATTCAAGTTAAACTACCTGAGGTACCAGCAGCTAGCGGTCACTAAATATATCGTATAGATTTTATAGCAATCTGTTTTTTAGTAAGAACTTGTTAAAATATAATTGTAAATTATCCTCCCCCTCTCCCACATTCTTTGTTCTATTCCTATGCGTTGTTTTAAACCTATTTTTCGTCTTGGTGGGACTCTTTCATTCTTATTCTGACTTGAGACGTTGTGTCGGGATATTCCGGTTGTGTTTCGGCTCACGCCAATCTTGTGTTGTTGCTTCTCGCTTCGGATTAGCTGGGCTATTCTTCATGCTGTTTCTGTTTGGCTCTCTCTTAATTCAGATCTTGAGTATGTAATCCCCCCCCCCCCTTGTATTTTTTTCGCTCCCTTGTTTGGACTTTGGGTTTGTTAGTTCTCTTGCACTGACAAAGGGGATCCAGCGTATCCTTGAAACAGCTGTATGCTGCTTTATAGTTGTTATTTGTGCTTTTATACGTTGATTAAGTTCTCCTTATCCATTTATAACTTTCTGAGATCGTCAGAAAAATAGAAAAAAAAAAGTAAACAGAAAAAAAGAAAGATTTAAAAAAATTGGGAAATAGGAGTTCTACATTCCACGTAAAATGTGACTTCAATACAATAAAAATTCGGTGAATAGCGAAACATTATTTTTATTTTATTTGGGATTTTTTACTTTCTGATCAATACATAGTTATGTATAGGGAAAGTATTGGAATCATGCCGAAAATCGCAACTCAGGTTTTTGATGGATCTACACGTTTTGGGACCTCTAGAACACGAAAAAACAGTATTTAGCGTGATTGCTGTGTGTGTGTGTGTGTTTGTGTGTGCTTGTGTGTGTGTGTGCGTGCGTGTGTGTGTGTGTGTGTGTGTGTGTTTGTGTGTGCTTGTGTGTGTGTGTGCGTGCGTGTGTGTGTGTGTGTGTGTGTGTGTGTGTGTGTGTGTGTGTGTGTGTGTGTATCCACTCTATCAGAAAAACTAATTGACCAAATTTCATAAAATTTGGTAGGTAAGTCCCTTGTAAATGACCCTGGTGCTGATTAGATTTTGTTACGAATCAGGATAAAAAAAAAAAAAACTACCTTTTTTGCGAAATGTCCTGCAAAAATCATCAAAATCGAAAATAAAAGATTACGTATGCTCAAATATATCAATTAAATACTTGTTTTACACGTAGTTTTTGACGATGAAAAGAATAAGACCAACCCCATTGCTCTAGAAATAGCCGTTATCGAGATATTTTAGATTTTTCGCATTTTCGCTACGCCACCTGTGAAAATAAGTCTAGTTACCAAATGTAAACGAAAATCGAATTAAAAGTGCAAATTCAGTGTCATTTAAAATAATTATGGGTTTTATTTTGTACAATTAAGCTCAAGGAACTATTGAAGAAATAAAGATAATGTGAATATGAGTCTGCAGAGAAAGTCATGTGCTGCCTACTTCAGATTTTGTTTTTTATTCTTAGGTGAAGGAACTTTTTCTCTCTTTTGCTACTTCAAGTATTTTCATTGTGTTATTCTGCTGACGATCGACGATCGAATGCTTATTCAGCGCGTATCAAAGGAGCTTATTTAGGGCATATTACGTCCGCGTTGTACGATTCGCATGGTTGCTCATGGGAGAAAATGGAGAAGGGGAAATATTTTAGTTGAAAACAGGCGATATGGACACTGAGTGGTGTTACCTTTGTGTGCATTATTCAAGTAGCCAGTGCTTATTTATGATCCGGCCAACGTCAGATAATTCGTTCCAGTAGCTAATAAATGGTTTTGCAACACAAAATATTACTCTGAAATCTATATTTATTTGAAAATACATAGACATGCTTCTCCAAAAGAGTTTAGCACATGGTGGTGCAATGTATTACTGAGATGAAAACTCCAGAACTTATGGCAGGCTGTCATGAGTTGATCGGCAACGGGTTGATGTCTTCGATTTCAATAATATGACTTGAACTGAGATGGACATGTGAACCATTTCCAGATAAATAGAACCTTTTGATTTTAAAATAATGCAAGTTAAGAGATGTAGACTGGTCGATTAGGACGCAAAATATTCAAAGTGTTTTCTGTGTAGCTGAGTGTACATGAATTTTTTGAAATAGAACATGACTTTATGCACAAATAATGAATTTCTGGATCTCAATGTAAAATGCCGCACAAATAAAATGTAGACAGCAGACGATCGTTGCAGAAGTACTTGAATTTCTCTCTTTCTTCAATGCATGCAAGCCTAGAGATGAACGTCAATTCAAACATTAACTCAAATCACAGGAAATTTTAGTACCATGGAATTGTAACTCATTTGATACAATTTCTGACACCATTCAAATGTAAATAAAATCAATATACAAACGAAATATTCAAAATTATTTTATACATGAAATATTTAAAAATTACTTTGATTTACTTAAAATTACATATGGTATTATAAAATATACTTGTTTAAATTATCCAAAAATATTTTGTTTTCGCAAATGTATGTTATACAATGACATGGAAGTAAGAAAAAAGCACTATAAATATTTAAAATACTTTTAATATTTAATTTACGATTATTCAATTTATTTTTAAATAATAGTAACACACACACACACAAAAAAAAAAAAATTCTAAATGTTTCAATTATATAAAAGTAAATAAAGCATGAATGAGAAGTATGAATCAGTAAGAAGTAAATGTATGAATCAGTTATAAACTAAAAGGATATAACATTAGAAATCTGTGTAACGTCCCAAGAAAACTGATAACGCGTATGTTAGGTTCAATGAGTCAAATGTTCACATTGTATAATAACAATACAGTTTGCTTTACATCTTCTTGTTCTTTAGGTGGAGTGTTCTGTTATTGGACATAAATTTAGAATGTAACAATGCCAACAATGTTTTACTGTCGATATTATAAAACCAACTTTCAAGAAACAAATCAATTTTCTTACAAAATTATTTGGAAGTGTAAAGTTTGCATGATTGACCGTGCCATATAAATACATCTCTCTTACCTAATTTTCTTAAGAACGGTTCGATATTGGATTGAAAAATGCCCTTCACAATGACTAAGAATTTCTCAAAGTGAGAAATCTATTTTATATACATTTTTATTTGTTTACGTTCAAACTGTGGTGAAATATATGTAGTAGTTACACTGTAAAACATTTGCAAGAATGTTACTGAAAGTTTCAGGGGAATCAGTTGCCCGTAATGGGGACTAAGATTCCTGATAGTTATGATAATATATATATATATATATATATATATATATACATATATATATATATATATATATATATATATATATATATATATATATATACATATATATATATATATATATGTGTGTGTGTGTGTATATATATATGTATATATATATAAATACAAAAATGAAGCTTTGGCAGAAGGCAATTAGCTGATTATTTCAAAAATGAAGCTGGAATCTTCATGAACGCCTGCAATTATGGCTTTTCTTATCAGTTTGTCGAAATTATTTACAAAGTAGCTGAAAAAAATCTGATGTGCGCAGCACATGACTTTCCTTATATAATGCAATGAATTTACTAGTTTTACAATAAAAGAAATAATGTGTAAGATCCACGACACTGTGTTCTTTTCGTTGAATTGTACATTGGACGGTTTTCAGGATGGCATCATGTAAAACTATTTCAAAATACTCAATTAATTTATACTTCGCGTAACTCTAAACAATCAATATTGATAGCATCCTCAATAAGCTATATAGTCCATATATTAAAATGCTTTAATAATTACTTCATAATCTAGTCATCATTTTCATTGATTTAGCGTCATTTTTATCCATTTGGAGATATTTACGTTAAGTTGGCAACATTTAAAAAGTCGCCAAGTTGGCGACATTCCGTCAAAATCTCGCCAAGCGTTATGAACGGAGAAATAAATTATTCTTATAGCAGATAAATGACTATGGCGTTCAAATACGAAAGTATTACTCAAAGTATCTTTTTTCATGAATGGAACGAGCTAGGTGAACGAGAATGACGTCATCAAATTTATCGCATGATATTACATATGAAAAGTGAACATGTTCCTCAATAGGTAATACTTTTTTTTTTATTTTACTTGATTTTTTGATAATTTTTTTGAAAAATGTACAATATATCGAGAACGGTTCATGCTAGCGTTCTAAATTTTATTTTAATCGTTTTCTAATGAAAAATTACATAAGAAATGACCATTTGCATAACTTTAATCAAGGTTTTAATTTTTTGATGATTTTTTCAAAATTTCACTTGAAAATTTAGGGGGTTCTGAACATTCGATTGCGTATAAAAACAATAGGTTTCCAGTATTCATGGATTGTAATTTTTGTACCAAATTTCGTTTGAATCGGTCCATTCGTTCGTCAGTTATCGTCGCCACACACACACACACACACACACACACACACACACACACACACACACACACACACACACACACACACACACACACACACACACACACACACACACACACACACACACACACACACACACACACACACACACACACATCATCTCAAAAACGTCCGATTCGTGTTCAGGGATGCTTGAAACGTGCTCTCTCGTCGAAAACTCGAATTCGAATTTTTGACAGGGTCGAAAATTCGAATACTTTCCTTATCCATTATACATAAGGAAAGTAAATATGAGCAAAGGTTGCAGAATGTTTTACAGTGTAGAGAGATAATTATTTTATAAGGGCTATAAAAATAAGCTGTTACGGAGGTTTGAGCAATTAAAATTGTCTTTCTTATTGTTCCTAGATATTTCTTTTTGTTTTCGAGATATAAGCTTTACAAACTTAATCTCATTCAAACAACAGTTATTTTAGTTTTTTCGAAAGAAGTAATTCAAAATGTTAAAATATTGAAATTATGTGTGTATATTCATAAATGATATAGCTATTTTGGAGAAAGCAAGCATAAAATTGTTTCAGTTTTATTTACATATTAGGTGTGGAAATACAAGCGTCCAAAATGTTTGTATTTTTGGTAACATTCTGATTTTAGAAGGATGCCTTGAAGTTATTCAAGCTAAACGATAGAAACCGAAAAAATTTCACATTAATATCAGGAATTATTATTGATTCGGTTAAACTTTCTTCTTAAAAGTAATGATCATAAGGAGAACTCATAGGATGAATCACACACACACATCGGTCCGAATAAAAATAAACACAACTTAACACATTAGATTATTTCATTCATTATTTTCCCTACATACATATTATAATGTAGAGGGAAAATATTGTTGAGGGATCAAAAATTTAGGCATCCCTTAACTCGAATAGAATGCTTTTGAGGTGAGTTCTGTGTGTTTCTTCATATTATCGTGTGTATGTTGGTGTATGTGCCCGTGAATTTGTGGAAACGATATCTGACGAGCGAATAAACCGTTGATATATTTCGTAACTATTATGAAACCCTATTAATTTAAAAAGCAAACAAATTTTTTGAAGACACCAATTTTCAAAGGAATATTTGAAGAAAACACATAATATCTGAAATAAATATCTAAATATAAAAATATTTGAAATAAATATCCAAATAGTAAAAAATATCTGAAATAAATAATCAATTTAGATGTAAAATTTCATTAGAAATCTAATGACACCAAATTTCTAACGGTAGCATGAACCGTTCTCGAGATATGGAACGCTTTTCAAACAAAGTTATGAAAAATTACATACAATTAAAAATATTAGTAAATATATATCATTGAATAGGTTCTTTTCTACGACAACTGTTTAATAACATTCTCGTAGATCTAGTTCGTTTTATTCGCGTAAGAAGATATTTTTGTAATGTTTTTGTATTTTGTCGCTGAAGTCAATAGTCTTTCATGAAACGAGATAGTGTTTAAGTGTCAATAATATATTGATGAGAATTTTGCAGGTGAGTATGAATAAGCTATTTTGTTTGGACTCTAAGTTGGCAAAAACGAGAAATTTCGATTTATGTAGGGTTAATTTAATGCCAAAAACATTGTGCCGTGGATGGATCTCGTACACCATTATTTCGTCAATGGAATATACAAATATATATATCCAGTGCTATCTGTGCCCAATGGCTATTTCCTCAACTGTTAGTCACAGAGATATACTTCCAATTGCAAAAATGTTTTAAATTTTAAAATCTATTATCTTAGAAACAGTTTAAATCAATAAATGCATTTCTGAAAGAAATACGAAATATAAATTTTTATACAGTTCTTATGTCCTACCAATTATATTTAGGAAAATCATCCTCATGCAATTTCATGAAAAATAATAAAAAAAAATCTTCCATTTACGACCAAAATTCACCGAGTTATGAAGCATTAAACTTCACGACTTAAGTCGCTTTTTTGCGCATAAAAATGTCCCGTTTCAAGCAACCAACCAATCAGGGACCGTATTGACCATTTCTCAGCACAAAAAGTGCTCAACTTTAAACAGCTATAAGTCGGTCGTAAAAGGATGATTTTTATTTATTTGCATAAAATTGTATGAGGACGATTTTCCTAAATATATTTGGTAGGACCGAGGGACTGTATAAAAATTTATATTTCGTATTTCTTTCAGAAATGCATTTATTGAATTATACTGTTTCTAAGAAAATAGATTTTAAACTTTAAAACATTTTTGCAATTGAAAGTATATCTCTGTAACTAACCGTTGAGGAAATAGTCATTGAGCACTGATAGCACTGGACACCCTGTATATATATATATATATATATATATATATCTATCTATCTATCTATCTATATATATATATATATATATATATATATATATATATATATATATATATATATATATATATATATATACAGGTCCTAGAACTTTAGAACACATAAAAGCCTAGAGCTCTTCCACGTGCAAGCTTTTTAACAAAGTTGAAAAGTGTTTATGACTTTGTTCATTCTGTCTGTCTGTCTGTCTGTCTGTCTGTCCGTTAGCACGATAACTGCCGTAAAAATGACTTAATCAAAATGAAATTTTAGTATGTTGTTCAGACGGTCTATAGGACCTATGGGAATATAAATGAATAATATCACCCAATTAGTTTTGGATTGAACCCGGGTTGAAAAAATGGAATACATTGAGCCCTATGGGACCTAATTTTTCAAGCATTTTTTAAGCGGATTTAAAATTCACAAATTGCTTCGAAAATTTTAGGCAATATTCAAATTGTTTCATAAAATATATAAAAAAAAATTCAGCGACATATATTCAGTTGTTTTTTAAATAAAAATTAAAATAATAATAACACCTCTTATATTAAGCGATCACGTGTCCATGATATGAAACGATCACATGACCCACTTCAAAATGATATATGGCATCCATCTTGTGTCAAAATCGTGATTTTTAAAGTTCTTTTTAATTCATATTGAGTGTTGTATCCGTCCTAAAATTACTTTATTTTTGCCTAAATTCTGTGCATCTACATACTGAAACAACGCAATGACAATATATTTCAGTTTAAATGCTCTTCCAAATTTGATTATTTCTACTATTAAGCCTATTTTTCACCTATGTAAAATGTAAACAGCAAAAGATGTAGAATGAGTTGTATTAGAATCGCTGTAATTCTTTAACACAAAATCATTTAGTCCATGGAGTCTGCTTAGCTGATATGAATTCATTGATTTTAGAAAGAGAAGGACGATATTTTTCGATGAAGTTTTGCGCATAGAGCTTACTTACTTGCAGCTCAATGGTCTTAATTTTTAAATAAAATAAATTATTATAGTATTGTGATGAATGACATGAATGGGGGAATTATTTATGAATGAAATGTTGCTTTTATAGAGAGAGCCAGGCGTGTTATTTTTTTATGACGTCATTTGAATGGATTTCAGTTGTTTTCGATGAAGTTTTCAAATATAATAAATTATCGTAGTATTATGATAATTCTAAAATTATTACCGAGGAATGTATAACATTTAAGAGATGTTTAAACCAGGCAATTTATACTTTAATGCCGTCATTTGAATGAAGTTAATTTTTTTCGATGAAGGTTTAAGGTTTCAAATATAATAAATTAATGTAGTATTGTGATAAGTTTTAAAATATTACCGAGGAATGTATTGCATTTTAGACATGTTTAAATAAAATTGCATTGAAGTTGGAAAGTGTTTCATAATCAATGCTTTAAGCATGATTGATCTTTCTTGTTTGCTTGATTTTTTTGTTTTCCGATTTTCATTCCTCTCCTTTGAAATTTGTTGATTGTCTTTGTCTTTATGATCTGCATTAGGTATTATAATTTGCTCTTTATGGTTGAATTTCTATTATGTCATTATATTTTGTAGGGAAATTTTAAGATAGTGTATTATGAGTTACTACTTACATTCTACCATTGGATTTACAATTTTATATATATATATATATATATATATATATATATATATATATATATATATATATATATATATATATATATATATATATATTAGGAAAGAACAAGTTATAAAATTCGATGCTGATACATGACGTCAATAAAATACTAGTTGCGTATATCTTTTATGTCAGACCTGAAGCGTTCCCTGTTTTCATTGAATACTTTTAACAATGCAGAAAAAGTAATATTGTGCATATTTTAATTATTTGTGCGGGCCATTCGGCTTGTTTAACAACAATATATTCTAAAAATAACGAAGCCAACAATGCCTTATTTTGGAGATAATTAAATTGAATTTCAACAAATTAACCAGTTTAACGATATTTGCAAGTAAATATAATTTTCGCCTGCTTATCGTGATACATAAAATACGACTGCTTAATTTACTTATACAGGTACTGTACAATTGATTAATATTGGATTGAAAAATGCCTTATACAACCACTAAGAATTCTCCAAAGTAAGAAACCCGCTTTTTTTTATTCTGCTTAGAGCTTAAAGCGTTATTAGCTTAAAGAGTTCCCGATTTCTGTTGGTTTTCTTCTAACTTTGTGTAATGTTCCAGATGATATAAATGAATATAAAAATCATTAGCAAGTCGTCAAAATGCTATATCTCCAAGAAAACATCTTCAAGTGAAATATTCCTTGTTTTCATATTGGTGAAAATCCAAAATTACTATTATTATAAGTCTATTTACCAAACCAATGTGTTCTAGCTTAAATTTGTTAAGTAACGTTAAGAATCGACCTTTCAACATCCGAAGTTTCGCTTCTTATATGAAAACACTATTGCGAGAAAAGTTTGTTTTGCGGAACTTTTATACAAAGAGAGAGTTCGAAGCAACCGGAGTAGGGGATTAGGGAGAGTTCAGCGGCACTTCAGAGGCGGTGAATCCCTATACTTTAACATGGGAAACCCTCCGAAGCCAGAAAATGAGTGCATCAACAGAGGCGGTGGTAAAGTCCCATGCTTTAACATAGGGGTTCTCAGAAGTCGGTGTGAGGCAGCACAGTTCCATAAGGTGACGTCACAGAAGAGAATGGAGTTTATGACGTATATTGTTTTTCCCTTTTTTTTTTTTTTAAGTGTTAATGTTTTAAAAATTTCGTAAATGTAAGTTTTTTTTTTCTTATAATTTTTCTAAAATGTAAGTTTTTTCAACAAGTTGGATTTTGAGGGTTGTCGGATTTCTCTATGGGAAATAACATGAATTTTAAGAATGTGCCGTTTTTAGCGTTTTTTTTACAAAAAGTTTTAAAAACGTTAAAAAAACAACAAAAATGTACGTTTTTTCAACAAGTTGAAGTTTTGAAGTTGTTGGATTTCTCTATGGGAATTAACATGGGTTTTCGCACTTTTGTGAATTTTTTGTAAAAAAAATGTGGTTTTTCGCAAAAAAGCGGCCAAAATGTGTTTTTTGAAAAACGCGGAATCGGCCGATTTTTTTCAAACTGTCGGATTTCTCTATGGGAATTAACATAGGTTTTCACACTTTTGCAATTTTTTAAAAAAAAATGTGCGTTTTTGCAAAAATGCGGCCAAAAAAGCGTGTTTTTAAAGTAGCAGAATCGCGTGAATTGGGTGTATGGGAATCTCGAGAATCTCGGAGGGTTTAAAGGGTGTGTTTCCTCAACAATTTCGGTCTCGGATTTTAATATTTGTAAACAATAGCAGATACTTGTTTTCAACTATCCAAATGCAGTAATGTCTCTTTAAGAAATTAGATGCTGTTAGAAAAATATATTATTTTTTTTTTATTGTGGTCCCACCTCCACCCGGTGTATAGGATACACCGCCACAATTTCTATTTTTTTCTTTTTCCTTCTTTTTTTCCTTCTTTCTCTTTTTCCTTTTTTTTATTTTTTTATTTTAAAGTGTCCGTAGGCATAACTTGTAATGCCGTCCTCGAGTAAATATCTTTTATCATCAATGGGTGACAAAGCCACCTTGTTCTGGCATACAGTGAATAGTTTATGATGGCTACTATCTATTCTAATCTGTTCTTCCATGGTAGGTCTAACACTCAACAAGCACTGTCTATAGTCATTGTGTGTAATTTTCCGTGCAACCACATGTGTAGAAACACCTTTAGCTCTTTTCTTTTCTCCAGCAGCTGATAGAATAGAGTACATTTTAGGTCTAAGTCCTATAAACTCTTGAATGGGGGTTGAATTCAGTTCATCTTTAAAATATCCAATACGCTTTTTATTGTCTTCACTGAAGAGGGGATGATCTTTGGGATAGTCAGAAAAATCATACAGGTGTTTATGCTGGTTCATATCTTCATAAATATCAGCAGTTTGGATTTCATAAGCCAATGAATCAGTATCGGTGAAGAGAAGCGAAGCTTTTTCACCATATTGGCTTTTAATATGTTTATAATGAAACTCATACATCAGGAGTTTAGATAACTCCAAGATAGCAAACCCAACGTATATAGGCCGGTTCATTAAAATGCAATTCCTTACACGTTCAACACCCACCAGATCTTCGCTAAAAATCCTGATAGCTCTATAAGCTGGAGATGCCACCACCTTCAGGGCCCGCTTTGAAGAATTCACTAGTTCAATATTCACTCGATTTCGAAGATTCTCCATCGTTTTTCCAAACACAGCGTTATTAAGCAATTTAAAAAAGTCTTTCTCAAAATTAGTCTTTGCCTTCTTTCTTTCTTCTGTGTTAAATTGGATGTATTTCTCCAACCAAGGCTTCTGATTAAATTTTAAGGCCTTGTGAATTTTCTTGAGTCTTAAACCTAATGATAGGTATAGCTGAAGGTTGCGATAGTGAACAATATAATGTTTCTTGTCATGCAGATTGGGTACCAATTTCATAGTACTAACAAAATGTCCATGATGTAACTGTTGAACCAGTCGTTCAGCATAGGGGGAGAGCATTTCTCGTTCAATCTTCACCCTTTCAGGGGCTAGAGGGTATTCATTATGATAATCATGTAAGGATTCAGGATACTCCAGATCCACTTCAAATATATATCCTTCTTGGGTATTATCTTTTAGACTCATTATCCAGGATTCATTCAAATTTTCTGTAGATATCCATTCAAAGCCACCATAGGGCAGTGGTTGAGACATGGCCCAACCATATAGGTTATTAGCATCAAGATAGATAATGTGCTTATCAGGCTTAGTAGAATCGTAATTTTCCAAATAACGATTATTAGCCTCGGATCTACGCTGACTTATCATACATATGCCACCGCGGATTCCACGTTCTATAAACAGTAGCATATTTTCATCTGTGAGTAGTTCTAGGGTTTGCTCAGTCATTTTTAAAGAGGCCTGCCAAGCCAGTCCAGGGGCGGTCATCATATGGGCGGCATCTAAATCATAGTTCCTCTTGCAAATTTTTCGAAAATTCTCAAATACATCGGCCAGTTGCAAAACATCTGTCTTGACATACAGGTCGTGATATTCTCCCAAGTTCTTTATGTTAAAGGTATCCCATACAGTTTGGGCATGCCGATAATCTTCACTCTTAATATCTTCGCCTTTAATATCATTATGAAATGCAGAAGGGGGAGGGAGTACATTTTCATCAAATTTTTGAAAGGATGTCATATAGCTATAGGGATATACTCCTTTCCTAATAAGAGCATTCTGTTGTACTATATCAGGGAAATGTTCTCTGAGAATATGAAATTCACTCAAGTCTAAATTGGAAACTAGCTTTTCCAGGGAAGCATTCAGAAACTGTAGGCTATCAATAAATTGTAAACAGACACGGGGCCCCTCTTTCTTTGAAATCTTAAAAGATATGTATTTTTCCATATTAGTGGCAATCACATCAATTTTATGGTCTTGCAATTTCCCAAAACTCAGCATAATATGATGAGAGTCATAATTTTTTAAATTATGAAACACTACAGGGATATTAATACTTTGCCTATAGTTAAGATTACAGGCATTATGCAGGGCACCTCTATAGGCTCCAGTCACGTGATTATGATCACGCACACGATCTGTTTTCAGTTCACGATGGCACACGTTACAATGGGTAGCTCTTTCAAAGTCAACTTCATTCTCTTTAGTCATTCGCAGTGGTTTAACATAACGTAATTTTTCTCCAAGATACTGTTTCTCCATTATCAAGTTGTTAAGAAAATGATTCACAGGGTCGATACCTCGATACACAGTAGCTTGTTTCAGGCATTTTCCATCAGGTCCTATGATAACATAAGCATATCCACAAGGTTCATGAATTGCTAGTCTATGCGTGTAAGATCTAATATTCGAGGGTTTTGTAGTGTCTTTTTTAACGATCAGGGCTTCAAAGTCAGCATAAATGATGAAAGGGATGGAATGCTGATACTGTTTGTTCGTGAATTGGAGATATTTCTGATCTTCCGAGGGCATTTTAATGCGCTGAGGTGCATGTTCTTTACAATATTGAGCATGATCTTGCAAAAGATCGTCTCTGCTGTAACGATGTAAACATCTATAACATATATATTGGGCTCCATTGTGCTTAGTTATATCTCCCAGCAAGCGTGACATATTCCTAATTAAAGTATAGTGTTGCTTATCTTCATCACTAATCAACAGGAGATTCACACAGTCTTCATCTTCACGTTTGGATATATGCAAAGGAAAAATATCTTCATCTTCATATCCATATACATTTATTCGTATATTATTCAATTTTTCAATCTGAGGAATCTTCACAACTGAGATAGGGTATCGAATATCTCCAAGTTTAATGTCATTCTCAAAACTTTTATAATGTGACACTCTTTCAGGCTTATATTCACGGGATATATAGTATTTGTGGGCTAATAGGCACCCCATCAGGCATTTCTCGTCTTCATTTCGAATATTGAGTAAAGCTTTCTTGGCTGCAAGTTTTGTTGGCAAAGGTATATAGCTAGAAGCTGCAAGAGGCTTATACTTTGCACAGAAAACATCTATCTTTCGCATCTTTTGTAAAGTCCATCCAGATCCTCGGCTGACAAATTCTTCGAATAACTTCAAGATTTGAGAAAAGGCTTCTTCAACATTGTTGGGAGGGGTATCATCACGAAGTTCTGTCACAACATCTGTTCTAAAATATGAGCTGGATACCTCTTGGCCATTTGCAATGTCACGAATAAATTGCACATCCGCAATAAGATACCACTTAATAGATCTGTATGCATCAAGTTCGTCTTTTAATATCTTCAATAGCTGAGGGCGAATCTCATCAAAACATAGCATAAGATCCCCCTCTACACTTTCAGTGGGTTTCAGAGTGTGTACAGAGAATACATCTAAACCCTTCTTCTTCTTCGCTGCAATCTTGGGGCGTTTATTAGAAGTTGAGGGTAAAGCAGGAGCTTTTCTCTTTTTAGAGCCATGTTCAATACGCTGGTGGCGCAGGGCGTCACTTTTCTTGCTGAATATAAGTTCACAATGCTTGCATTTCATACCACCCTTCAGATGAAGTAACAGGTGGCGCTTCAGGTTATCCCGTCTGGTAAACTGTATGAAGCATTGAGTGCATTCAAACACTTTAACGGGAGAATGCGTATTCGCATGTCTAGCCAAGTCTTCCTTACGAACAAATGCACGTTCGCATACTTTACATCGATAATTCAAGACATCATCGTCAGAATGAATCTTCATATGTCTTGCTAAGGCATCTTTTCTGGAAAACTGCATATCACAGGATAGACACACCTGCAAAAGATAAAAAAAATAAAATACAAGACTTTAGTATAAACACGCTATTCTCGGTAACAATGTAATACATGTCTCAAGATGTATATAAAGAAATCATGAATCCATTATACTATCCCCATTAGAAATAATAAAATTCCTGAATTAAAGAATATATCCAGATACAACACATTTCATGTAAGACCCCCAAGACATTTCATTAAATTCATAAAAACACTCATTAAAAAAGTTGTTACGCATCATAAAAATACAAAGTTTAATAAAATGAGAGAATAAAATCACATTAAAACAAGTACTTACATGCCCAATCCTGTTCAAAGAGGGTGCATTAAGCATAGGAACATCAGTAACGGTAGGGATAGTACCTCCGATATTACTTTCTAAGGCAAACATACTCGCAGAAGAACTTGAAACGCGTCTTAACAACACGAAATCCACAGCAGAAATGATAAAATCGCTGCTTAAAGACCACCTACACCATTCATAAAAAAATAGTTCTTGGTGTATCCTTCCGCCAAGGTCACCCCAAGGTTATCTCTAAAGAGTTCTTGATGTATCCCTCCGCCAAGGTCACGTGATAGTTATATCACGGTTACCGTTAAACTTACAACACACAAATGTAATTATGCACACATCCGATAAAAAAATAAACAATTCGTTCAACATCGCAATCGATCCTTTTTAATAATCGTAATCGATACATTAAATAAATTCAAATCTTATAAAATAATAGATTTTAATAAAATAATGAAAGAAAATCCCTTTGCGAGACCCCTTAAAACCTCCAATCCTTATGTAATACAACAGCGCGCTATCCCTTGCAAGCATAAAAACCCTGAATAACATACTCCTCTCTCCCCCTCCCTCCCCGAGACACCAACACTCACTTCACCCGGGGCTATCGTGATTCCTCTTCTCTTCTTCCTTGGGCCTGGCCCTAGATAAGGGGTGTCCGCTCTGACGTCATTGTAAGCGCTGGCGTTTTGAATCCTCTCAGTTCCCCTCTTGTCTTTGTGTGGGAGTTTGAATACGACATAAGCCCCGTTCACATGCACAATTTAAAGCCGGTATCATAGCCGCATTTCGACTGTGTCACCGTTCACATGTCCAAGCGGGGAAAATACCGGTTCGAAAGAGGGTTGAAAGGAGGTATGATTTCCTTCCTTCTTATTTGAGGGAACGAAGGGGGTAGATTGGGGATTTTTACCCACAATTCCATTCGCGCAACTGCGATTTCTTGAAAAACATGGCGGATACTGAGATACCGCGTGGACCTTGTTTACAAATTCTATCTGAAGATTGTACAATAATGATGAATTTATAGCTTGTTATAGAGATTATTTTGCATTCATTACACGGACTTATTTACGAATTAAACGGATTGATCCTTATTATACCTCAGAATTTAATGAATGGAGAATCCTACTGAAAAAGACTGATGCGGGTATGTACATTTTGTTTATTTGAACTAACTGTTATTCATGAATTAGAAATATTTGTTCCTCGATTTCAGGATAATTTTTATAGAAATGTTTGTTTCTTAATTACAAAACATATACACTGACCGTTGTTTGCATTTTACAATGTGCGGATTTTATTATGAGTTTTACTATGCTACGAGTAAATTAAGATTATAAATCAGATATTTATTAAAGTTTAAAGATTAAGTTTTACATAGCAATGTAGTTTTAAAATGATTATGAAGGCCAGGCTTTTTAATATATCAAATTGATGTTCAACGTTGTGCTTACTTGGATATAATAGAAAACTGAATGCTGTAGGAGGGTAAGCTAATTAAAGAATTTCTTCTTTATTGTAGTTTTTACGAATTATATTAATGAGTATTAGGCTAAACTGGTTATTACTAAGATATATTAATGGATATATTATATGCTATTACACATTAATATTCATATTTATATTGAAATTTTCAATTAAATACTGTAAAATTTGCCGTAGATTTAATGTTTTTGTAAATTTATATATATAAATACTTATTCTTAAATAAGAAAATGACATTTATATCAATATTGTCAGTTAAATATTGTAAAATTTGCAGTAGATTTAATGTTTTTGTAAATTTATATCTATAAATATCTATTCTTATATGAGAAAAAAAAGCGAAGGGGTCAATACATAAAAATTAGTTTATTGATACGGATAAATAAGATGAACGTTATCTACTTATTATTCATAGTTCTAATATAAATTACTGTATTTGAATATAAAAAATCAGGGATCTTACATTTAATTTTTTTTTCTGATTTATAACATTTCATTTTGTTTCATTTGTTCTTCAAATAAATATTGTAAAATTTGTCGTAAATTTAATGTTTTGCAAATTTATATCTATAAAGTAAGGAGTCAATAAAAGTAAAGGAGTCAATATGGTTACATTAAAATTAGTTTCTTTATATAGATACTAGCCGCCTTTGGCGACCAGCCTGTTCGCTACCCTTGAAAATTCTGACCTTGGCAAATTCTAACCGTGGCACACTCGCTGGCGCGACCTACCAGTAAAGTGTAAGGTAACTGTTTGGAGGGCCAGGAAGTGCCACCCAATTTAGACAGGAACTCAGTGGGGGAGGCATCCACAGGGACCGTATCCTCCTTCCCCTACCACCAACCTCTCGGAAGGACTTACGGTCCCGCATGTTTAACGTGATCGTACTCCGCCTGAACACGGCGGCAGTTTTGGCAATGGCGGGAATCGAACCCGGACCTACCTAGTGCAAATCCCGCGCGCTAACCACTGGGCTACCGCGCCCTCCGCGACAATCTCCATAACCTTCTTTTTATTCACCCAATTTAGACCGGAACCCAGTAGGGGAGGCATCCACAGGGTCCGTACCCTCCTTCCTCTACCAACAACCTCTCGGAAGGACTTACGGATCCACATGTTTAACGTGATCGTACTCCGTGTGAAAAGGCAGCAGTTTTGGCAGTGGCGGCAATCGAACCCGAGCCTACCGAGTGCAATTCCCGCGCGCCAACCACTGGGCTACCGCGCCCTCCGCGACAATCTCCATAACCTTCTTTTTATTCACCCAATTTAGACCGGAACCCAGTGGGAAAGTCATCCACAGGGTCCGTACCCTCCTTCCTCTACCACCAACCTCTCGGAAGGACTTACGGACCCACATGTTTAACGTGATCGTACTCCGCGTGAACACGGCAGCAGTTTTGTCAGTGGAGGGAATCGAACCCGGGCCTACCGAGTGAAATTCCCGCACGCTAACCACTGGGCTACCGCGCCCTCCGCGACAATCTCCATAACTTTCTTTTTATTCACCCAATTTGGACCAGGACCCAGTGGGGGAGGCATCCACAGAGACCGTACCCTCCTTTCCCTGCCACCAACCTCCCGGAAGGAATTATCGACCCATATGTTTAAGGTGATCGTACTCCGCATCAGTGGCGGGAATCGAACCCAGGCCTACCGAGTGCAATTCTCGCGCGCTAACTTCCCGCGCGCTAATTTAAATTTATAATGACCATATGCTAGGCTCTTAATTCCACCATCCTCGTTCCATCGTTCTATCATTTAAAATAGCCATAAAGTTAAAATATCCATTTAAAATATCTATAAATTAAAATATCCATAAATTAAAATATCCATTTAAAATCAAAAAATCATCCATATCGTTCCACCAATCCATAAATATAATAATTTCAAATACATCACCACAATTCAAACCACCATAATTCAATCATTTAAATTATTTAAAATATCCATTTAAAATATCATATAAATATAATAATTTCGCCCGATGTATACAACACTTATGCTCGTAATTCATTTAAAACCGAAAGCGCGGTCTCCATGGAGACGGGGAAGAAACTACTGCGGATGGGGGGAAAATGCCGTTGAAGAACTGAGCCGGTAGCCGACAAATTTAAAATCATGGCGTCTTTAAAATTGCGATCCTGAAGGCAATTTTCATTATTTCTGGACCAAATTAGACTTGTAAGAATGCCAGATATTTCAGCTTTCTAAAAATGTAAATTATTAGTCGAAATTATGAGTACTTTTCACTATGCGAGAATTTAAAAACCAAAAATCGTTTTTTTGAGCCAAAAGTGACTTTTGTTTTAAAATCTTTAAAAAATATTAGAAATCGAAGTCTCCGATTGCCAAATTTCGTAGCTCTCCGACGCGCGGTCGCGAAACGTATAGTGTATAAGACAGACACACACACACACAGACATTGCCTTTTATTATATAGACTAGGCGCCTTTGGCGACCAGCCTGTTCGCTACCCTTGAAAATTCTGACCGTGGCAAACTCGTTGGCGCGACCTACCAGAAAGGTGTAAGGTAACTGCTTGGAAGGCCAGGAAGTGCCACACAATTTAGACCGGAACCCAATGGGGGAGGCATCCAAAGAGACCGTACCCTCCTTCCCCTACCACAAACCTCTCGGAAGGACTTGCAGTCCCACACGTTTAACGTGATCGTACTCCGCGTGAACACGGCTGCAGTTTTGGCAATGGCGGGAATCGAACCCGGGCCTACCGAGTGAAATTCCCGCGCGCTAACCACTGGGCTACCGTGCCATCCGCGACAATCTCCATAACTTTATTTTTATTCGGCAATTTTGGGAATCGAACCCGGGCCTACCAAGTGCAAATCCCGCGCACTAACCACTGGGGTACTTCACCCTCCGCGATATTCTTCATAACTTTCTTTTTATTCACCCAATTTAGACCGGAACCAAGTGGGAGAAGCATCCACAGGGACCGTACCCTTCTTCCCCTACCACCAACCTCTCGGAAGGACTTACAGACCCACATGTTTAACGTGATCGTACTCCGCGTAAACACGGCGGCAATTTTGGGAATCGAACCCGGGCCTACCGAGTGCAATTTCCGCGCGCTAACCATTGGGCTACTTTGCCCTACGCGACAATCTCCATAACTTTCTTTTTATTCATCCAATTTAGACCGTACCCTCCTTCCCCTACCACCAACTTCTCGGAAGGACTCACGGACCCACATGTTTAACGTGATCGTACTCCGCGTAAACATGGCGGCAATTTTGGGAATCGAACCCGGGCCTACTGAGTGCAATTCCCGCGCGCTAACCACTGGGCTTCTTCGCCCCCAGCGACTATCTCCATAACATTCTTTTTATTTACCCAATTTAGAACGGAACCCAGTGGGAGAGGCATCCACAGGGACCGTACCCTCCTTCCCCTACCACCAACCTCTCGGAAGGACTTCCGGACCCACATGTTTATCGTGATCGTACTCCGCGTGAACACGGCGGCAGTTTTGGAAGTGGCGGGAATCGAACCCGGGCCTACCGAGTGCAATTCCTGAGCGCTAACCACTGGGCTGCCTCGCCCTCCGCAACTTTCTTTATATTCACCCAATTTAGACGGGAACCCTGTGAAGGAGGCATCCACAGGGACCGTACCCTCCTTCCCCTACCACCAACCTCTCGGAAGGACTTACGGGCCCACATGTTTAACGTGATCGTATTCCGCGTGAACACTTCGGCAGTTTTGGCAGTGGCGGGAATCGTACCCGGGCCTACCGCTAACTTCCCGCGCGCTAATTTACAATTTAAAATGACCATATGCTCTCTAAGCTCTTAATTCCATCATCCTCATTCCATTGTTCCATCATTTAAAATATCCATAAAATTTAAATATCCATCGTTCCATCATTTAAAATATCCATAAAATTAAAATATCCATCGTTCCATCATTTAAAATATCCATAAAATTAAAATATCCATTTAAAAAATCCATATCGTTCCATCATTTAAAATATAAATATAATAATTTCTACAGTGCATATGTTAAGCTCTTATTTCATTTAAAATCGGAAGCGCGGGAAACGGAAAGTAAAAACTAATTCGGTTTCTTATTGTCCCACCCATCGCTATGCATATACAGAACCGTGACGTCACCTCCACCTTGACGTCCCCACCCACCACCTTCCCTGCTTCAGCGGGGGAGAAATGAAGCGGCACGCCGAGCGGAACGCCGAGAAATTTAAAATTGCGATCCTGAAGGCAATTTTCATTATTTCTGGACCAGATTAGACTTGTAAGAATGCCAGATATTTCAGCTTTCTAAAAATGTAAATTATTAGTCGAAATTATGAGTACTTTTTACTATGCGAGAATTTAAAAACCAAAAATCGTTTTTTTGAGCCAAAAGTGACTTTTGTTTTAAAATCTTTAAAAAATATTAGAAATCGAAATGGAGATTTGAAATTGATATATTTTTACTCGCAATTGTCTGCTCTTTCCGATGGTGTGAGTTGTTTTTTTCTACGACGTCTGGATCGTGGAGAAAAGAGGGCAAAAAGGGCAAAAAGAGGTCGAAATCGCATAAAACATTAAATAAATAAAAAAATAATTAGAATTTTGAAAATCGGTTTTCACGTGTCCCTTTCCCTCCCCCCCAGGTCTCCGATTGCCAAATTTCGTAGCTCTCCGACGCGCGGTCGCGAAACGTATAGTGTATAAGACAGACAGACAGACAGACATTGCCTTTTATTATATAGAAGATAAACGAAGAAAATTATATACTTATTGTTCATAGTTCTAATGTGAATAACTGTATTTAAATGCCTAAAATCAGGAATCGTACATTTATAAATTTTTTTTTCTGATTTATGGCATTTTATTTTGTTTTATTTATTCTTAAGTTTTATACTAATTATTTTATGTATATATCTTATCTTTCGCATAATGAAATATAGTTGCAAAAGTTGTACAGAGCAATTTTACTGATATACAAACTGCTACCTGTTTTAATTGCTATGAGTGACATTTAATATACTTTCAATTCATATATTCTAATAAAGTTTAAGGTGTTTATAACTGAATTTAGAGAGTTTTTATTTTAAATGAGAGTTTATATTCAACACTCAGGATTTCAGGAGTAAAGTACTCATATGTTGAATTTCTGTAATTATGTACGCGATTTGTTTTTAAAAACGATAAATTGACTATTTATATGTCTATATTTCACAAAAAATGAACATCAGTATTTTATTGGCATCATACACATAAATTACAGAAGCTTAGGGTTATACAAGTATAGCTATTTTTTTTATAGATGTAATCAAAAATTAACTGCATAAGATAAAACGTAAGAATAAATTTAATTTTTTTTTTTTTACAAAATTATAGCATAAAAATTTATAATTTCTCCTCCTGGTTGTTCCTGAGATTGTAACATTTATTGAATCTGTAACTTAAAACTGTGGGATTTTTCCATAGCGTATAAAGAAAGTGAGAAAATATACAGTTTTGGCATGCAATGGTAGTTAATGTTTATAGAACTTGCCTCTAATTCAAGACAAACAACTATATAGTCAATAAAAAAATTTTACACTTAAAACAAATTTATCGAGTCTATTATTTTTTCTAAATTTTAAAAATATAAAAGAATTTTTTTTTAAATATTTTATATATTATTTAAGTTGATTTATTTAAGGAATTCCTTTCTCAGTAATATTATTACATCGTATTACATATTTGATGATAAACTGGAACTTATGACATACTTAATAATAACTTCCCGAGTTGCAGAAAAATTATGTTAAATATACGTTTTTATTTATTTTTAAATTTTTAGATACAATTTTCCTTGCGATGCACACTTTAATAATTATGTTTCGATATTGAATTGCATTTCGAACATTTCCATGCATTTGCAAACATTGAATTGCATTTTGTTTCAGTGAGGATTTTTCTAAAATTTCAATATTACTTTACATTTATAGTCAATTTCAAATTAATTGCTTTCTCTTTGACAGCGATTATTCTACATACAAAATTTTGTATTGAACATTCAAAGACATAATTTTTACATCGGGTGGAACAATGCAAAAAATAAAAATGCCTGTTATTTGCTATATACATATATGCTTAATTTGTAAAGTTATATATTATATGTGCAGTTTAAATTTTATGCTATTCTACTATTACATGTTTGATATTATTTTAATGGCTCTTTAGAAGTGTATATATTTTATAATGGTTTCTGTTTTTCATATTCTCTTTATATACAAGTTTTTTCGTTTACTTTGTATACAAGTAACTTGTTATAAATATTTTTTGTTTAATTTTGTGAAAGCAAAATTTATATTAATTATACCTGCATTTTCAAGCATTTTTTTAAAGTCTAAAAGACATTGAATTGCATTTTATTTGCTAGAATGTTTTTAAACTCGATATAATCTTTCCATTTTACATTTATAGTTAATTTTTGTTCAATTGTTCTCTCTCTGTCAGTGATTATTCTATACACAAGTCAATTTTTAATATACTGTGTATATTCTTTTCATGCGCCATATAGCTTTTCTACGGCTGTATTGCATTTTCTTGTGTGATAATTAGTGCTTAAAACAGGATTCTTAAAATTTTATTTAAGTATTATATACTTTCTCTGTATTAATGCGCTAGATTTATTCTTAAATTATGTTATACATATATCTTTAAATATAATGTCTACAAAATCCTTTACGAGAAACGTCATTTCGCTAGGATGGCTGGGAGAAAAGTCCATCGTTTATCCAAACGCCCAAAACTGAAGGGCCAGGCCCAGTAAGCGAAGGGGAAAAGAGAGAATCCCGAGGGTCCCGCTTCACCACACGCTAAACGTAACCCATAGCAACCGGAATCCATAATAAAACATTCACCTTCGCCCCCAACATACATCCAAATACACAGTCATTGAACGTTAAACCCGTATTTTTACAGCAAAAATCACTTTACAGGGATTCATAGAACAAAAAATCCTAAAAAATCATAAAAAAATCAACAAATTCACCCAGAAACTAGCTAAAACCCTCAAATTACTTATAATTATCATCTACATATGCTATATAACATTTACAACCTTAAAAAGGTGAGTATGCTAGTAGTAAAGGAAGGAGAGTTCACCGGCAGTGGCTCAGCGATGCTCAGCGCTCAGCAAAATGGCCGCCATCTTGAATTCCGTAATCCTGGACGGGGGTGTAAAAGGGGGGAAAATGGAAAAAAGTGGGGGTAAAAATTTTGGAGAAACTTTTTGTCGGGTGGCAACGATGTCGTAGTCTTGTACGAGGGGTTCAGGGGGAAATAAATTTTTTGGAATGAGATTTTTTCTAAGTAGGGAAGAAACTTTTTGAGGGATGGCAACACCGGCAGTGGCTCAGTGACGTTTAGCGCCCCCTAGCGGCGAAAAGCGGAACTATCAAGGATGGAACTTAGAAATATTTTTCTGTTTCGGTTGCCATAGCAACACCTGTGGGGAAGAAACTTTTTTAGGGGTGGCAACGGCTGAGGTTCTGCGACAAAGGCGGTATGGAACCATCAGCGTCCCCTAGCGGCGAAAAGGGATACTAGTAGGGAAATTAGGAATTTTGTGAAAATTAATAAAATTTTAAAATTTTTTAAAAAATTTTTTAATTTTACCAAAATATTACATAGAGGTTACTTTCTGGAAATACTAAAAAATATTTATTTTTTCTTTCCAGAAACTATTTTTAGGCGGCATTGCTCTAACCGCATTCTGGCGAACTCTCCTTCCTTTACTACTAGCATACTCACCTTTTTAAGGTTGTAAATGGTTATATAGCATATGTAGATGATAATTATAAGTAATTTGAGGGTTTTAGCTAGTTTCTGGGTGAATTTGTTGATTTTTTATGATTTTTTAGGATTTTTTGTTCTATGAATCCCTGTAAAGTGATTTTTGCTGTAAAAATACGGGTTTAACGTTGAATGACTGTGTATTACTTTCCTTATATACATAATGTATAAGGAAAGTATTGTGACGGGGTCGAAAATTCGAATTCGAGTTTTCGACGGGAGAGCACGTTTCAAGCATCCCTGATCACGAATCAAACATTTTTGAAGTGATGTCTGTGTGTGTGTGTGTGTGTGAAAGTATGTGTGTATGTGTGTGTGTGTGTGTCAGTGAGTCTGTGGAGACGATAACTGACGAACGAATGGACCGATTCGAACCAAATTTGGTACAAAAATCACAAGCCGTAAACACTGGAAGCCTATTGTTTTTATACGCAATCGAATGTTCAGAACACCCCTAAATTTTCGAATGAAATTTTGAAAAAACCGTCAAAAATTTAAAACCACTAATAAAGTTAGGCAAATAGACATTTCTTATGTAATTTTTCATTAGAAAACGATTGACATAAATTTTAGAACGCTAACGTGAACCGTTCTCGAGATATTGTACATTTTTTAAAAAAATTATCAAAAAGTCATATAAAATAATAAGAAAAATATTTCCTATTGAGAAACATGTTTACTTTTCATATGTAATACCATGCGATAAATTGAGTGTAATCCTTCTCGTGGATCTAGCTCGTTCCATTCTTGAAAAAAGATACTTTGAATAATACTTTTGTATTTGAACGCCAATAGTCATTTATCTGCTTTAAGAAAAACTTATTTCTTAGTGCATAACGCTTGGCGAGATTTTGGAGACGAATTTGGCGGAATGTCGCCAACTTGTCGACTTTTTTGAAATGTTGCCAAATTAACGAAAATCTCGCCGAATGGATAAAAATGACGCTAAATCAATGAAAATGACGACTAATTGTCGAAAATTCAATATCTTGGAAAGAATATTAGTACCTACTACAAGAAAATCCTATTTTTTACTGTAAAAGTAGTAAATTCATTACATTATATAAGGAAAGTCATGTGTTGCCCACATCAGATTTTTTGGATGTATGTTGGGGGCGAAGGTGAATGTTTTATTATGGATTCCGGTTGCTATGGGTTACGGTTAGCGTGTGGTGAAGTGAGTGTTGGTGTCTCGGGGAGGGAGGGGGAGAGAGGAGTATGTTATTCGGGGTTTTTATGCTTGCAAGGGATAGCGCGCTGTTGTATTACATAAGGATTGGAGGTTTTAAGGGGTCTCGCAAAGGGATTTTCTTTCATTATTTTATTAAAATCTATTATTTTATAAGATTTGAATTTATTTAATGTATCGATTACGATTATTAAAAAGGATCGATTGCGATGTTGAACGAATTGTTTATTTTTTTATCGGATGTGTGCATAATTACATTTGTGTGTTGTAAGTTTAACGGTAACCGTGATATAACTATCACGTGACCTTGGCGGAGGGATACATCAAGAACTCTTTAGATATAACCTTGGGGTGACCTTGGCGGAAGGATACACCAAGAACTATTTTTTTATGAATGGTGTAGGTGGTCTTTAAGCAGCGATTTTATCATTTCTGCTGTGGATTTCGTGTTGTTAAGACGCGTTTCAAGTTCTTCTGCGAGTATGTTTGCCTTAGAAAGTAATATCGGAGGTACTATCCCTACCGTTACTGATGTTCCTATGCTTAATGCACCCTCTTTGAACAGGATTGGGCATGTAAGTACTTGTTTTAATGTGATTTTATTCTCTCATTTTATTAAACTTTGTATTTTTATGATGCGTAACAACTTTTTTAATGAGTGTTTTTATGAATTTAATGAAATATCTTGGGGGTCTTACATGAAATGTGTTGTATCTGGATATATTCTTTAATTCAGGAATTTTATTATTTCTAATGGGGATAGTATAATGGATTCATGATTTCTTTATATACATCTTGAGACATGTATTACATTGTTACCGAGAATAGCGTGTTTATACTAAAGTCTTGTATTTTATTTTTTTTATCTTTTGCAGGTGTGTCTATCCTGTGATATGCAGTTTTCCAGAAAAGATGCCTTAGCAAGACATATGAAGATTCATTCTGACGATGATGTCTTGAATTATCGATGTAAAGTATGCGAACGTGCATTTGTTCGTAAGGAAGACTTGGCTAGACATGCGAATACGCATTCTCCCGTTAAAGTGTTTGAATGCACTCAATGCTTCATACAGTTTACCAGACGGGATAACCTGAAGCGCCACCTGTTACTTCATCTGAAGGGTGGTATGAAATGCAAGCATTGTGAACTTATATTCAGCAAGAAAAGTGACGCCCTGCGCCACCAGCGTATTGAACATGGCTCTAAAAAGAGAAAAGCTCCTGCTTTACCCTCAACTTCTAATAAACGCCCCAAGATTGCAGCGAAGAAGAAGAAGGGTTTAGATGTATTCTCTGTACACACTCTGAAACCCACTGAAAGTGTAGAGGGGGATCTTATGCTATGTTTTGATGAGATTCGCCCTCAGCTATTGAAGATATTAAAAGACGAACTTGATGCATACAGATCTATTAAGTGGTATCTTATTGCGGATGTGCAATTTATTCGTGACATTGCAAATGGCCAAGAGGTATCCAGCTCATATTTTAGAACAGATGTTGTGACAGAACTTCGTGATGATACCCCTCCCAACAATGTTGAAGAAGCCTTTTCTCAAATCTTGAAGTTATTCGAAGAATTTGTCAGCCGAGGATCTGGATGGACTTTACAAAAGATGCGAAAGATAGATGTTTTCTGTGCAAAGTATAAGCCTCTTGCAGCTTCTAGCTATATACCTTTGCCAACAAAACTTGCAGCCAAGAAAGCTTTACTCAATATTCGAAATGAAGACGAGAAATGCCTGATGTGGTGCCTATTAGCCCACAAATACTATATATCCCGTGAATATAAGCCTGAAAGAGTGTCACATTATAAAAGTTTTGAGAATGACATTAAACTTGGAGATATTCGATACCCTATCTCAGTTGTGAAGATTCCTCAGATTGAAAAATTGAATAATATACGAATAAATGTATATGGATATGAAGATGAAGATATTTTTCCTTTGCATATATCCAAACGTGAAGATGAAGACTGTGTGAATCTCCTGTTGATTAGTGATGAAGATAAGCAACACTATACTTTAATTAGGAATATGTCACGCTTGCTGGGAGATATAACTAAGCACAATGGAGCCCAATATATATGTTATAGATGTTTACATCGTTACAGCAGAGACGATCTTTTGCAAGATCATGCTCAATATTGTAAAGAACATGCACCTCAGCGCATTAAAATGCCCTCGGAAGATCAGAAATATCTCCAATTCACGAACAAACAGTATCAGCATTCCATCCCTTTCATCATTTATGCTGACTTTGAAGCCCTGATCGTTAAAAAAGACACTACAAAACCCTCGAATATTAGATCTTACACGCATAGACTAGCAATTCATGAACCTTGTGGATATGCTTATGTTATCATAGGACCTGATGGAAAATGCCTGAAACAAGCTACTGTGTATCGAGGTATCGACCCTGTGAATCATTTTCTTAACAACTTGATAATGGAGAAACAGTATCTTGGAGAAAAATTACTTTATGTTAAACCACTGCGAATGACTAAAGAGAATGAAGTTAACTTTGAAAGAGCTACCCATTGTAACGTGTGCCATCGTGAACTGAAAACAGATCGTGTGCGTGATCATAATCACGTGACTGGAGCCTATAGAGGTGCCCTGCATAATGCCTGTAATCTTAACTATAGGCAAAGTATTAATATCCCTGTAGTGTTTCATAATTTAAAAAATTATGACTCTCATCATATTATGCTGAGTTTTGGGAAATTGCAAGACCATAAAATTGATGTGATTGCCACTAATATGGAAAAATACATATCTTTTAAGATTTCAAAGAAAGAGGGGCCCCGTGTCTGTTTACAATTTATTGATAGCCTACAGTTTCTGAATGCTTCCCTGGAAAAGCTAGTTTCCAATTTAGACTTGAGTGAATTTCATATTCTCAGAGAACATTTCCCTGATATAGTACAACAGAATGCTCTTATTAGGAAAGGAGTATATCCCTATAGCTATATGACATCCTTTCAAAAATTTGATGAAAATGTACTCCCTCCCCCTTCTGCATTTCATAATGATATTAAAGGCGAAGATATTAAGAGTGAAGATTATCGGCATGCCCAAACTGTATGGGATACCTTTAACATAAAGAACTTGGGAGAATATCACGACCTGTATGTCAAGACAGATGTTTTGCAACTGGCCGATGTATTTGAGAATTTTCGAAAAATTTGCAAGAGGAACTATGATTTAGATGCCGCCCATATGATGACCGCCCCTGGACTGGCTTGGCAGGCCTCTTTAAAAATGACTGAGCAAACCCTAGAACTACTCACAGATGAAAATATGCTACTGTTTATAGAACGTGGAATCCGCGGTGGCATATGTATGATAAGTCAGCGTAGATCCGAGGCTAATAATCGTTATTTGGAAAATTACGATTCTACTAAGCCTGATAAGCACATTATCTATCTTGATGCTAATAACCTATATGGTTGGGCCATGTCTCAACCACTGCCCTATGGTGGCTTTGAATGGATATCTACAGAAAATTTGAATGAATCCTGGATAATGAGTCTAAAAGATAATACCCAAGAAGGATATATATTTGAAGTGGATCTGGAGTATCCTGAATCCTTACATGATTATCATAATGAATACCCTCTAGCCCCTGAAAGGGTGAAGATTGAACGAGAAATGCTCTCCCCCTATGCTGAACGACTGGTTCAACAGTTACATCATGGACATTTTGTTAGTACTATGAAATTGGTACCCAATCTGCATGACAAGAAACATTATATTGTTCACTATCGCAACCTTCAGCTATACCTATCATTAGGTTTAAGACTCAAGAAAATTCACAAGGCCTTAAAATTTAATCAGAAGCCTTGGTTGGAGAAATACATCCAATTTAACACAGAAGAAAGAAAGAAGGCAAAGACTAATTTTGAGAAAGACTTTTTTAAATTGCTTAATAACGCTGTGTTTGGAAAAACGATGGAGAATCTTCGAAATCGAGTGAATATTGAACTAGTGAATTCTTCAAAGCGGGCCCTGAAGGTGGTGGCATCTCCAGCTTATAGAGCTATCAGGATTTTTAGCGAAGATCTGGTGGGTGTTGAACGTGTAAGGAATTGCATTTTAATGAACCGGCCTATATACGTTGGGTTTGCTATCTTGGAGTTATCTAAACTCCTGATGTATGAGTTTCATTATAAACATATTAAAAGCCAATATGGTGAAAAAGCTTCGCTTCTCTTCACCGATACTGATTCATTGGCTTATGAAATCCAAACTGCTGATATTTATGAAGATATGAACCAGCATAAACACCTGTATGATTTTTCTGACTATCCCAAAGATCATCCCCTCTTCAGTGAAGACAATAAAAAGCGTATTGGATATTTTAAAGATGAACTGAATTCAACCCCCATTCAAGAGTTTATAGGACTTAGACCTAAAATGTACTCTATTCTATCAGCTTCTGGAGAAAAGAAAAGAGCTAAAGGTGTTTCTACACATGTGGTTGCACGGAAAATTACACACAATGACTATAGACAGTGCTTGTTGAGTGTTAGACCTACCATGGAAGAACAGATTAGAATAGATAGTAGCCATCATAAACTATTCACTGTATGCCAGAACAAGGTGGCTTTGTCACCCATTGATGATAAAAGATATTTACTCGAGGACGGCATTACAAGTTATGCCTACGGACACTTTAAAATAAAAAAATAAAAAAAAGGAAAAAGAGAAAGAAGGAAAAAAAGAAGGAAAAAAGAAAAAAATAGAAATTGTGGCGGTGTATCCTATACACCGGGTGGAGGTGGGACCACAATAAAAAAAAATAATATATTTTTCTAACAGCATCTAATTTCTTAAAGAGACATTACTGCATTTGGATAGTTGAAAACAAGTATCTGCTATTGTTTACAAATATTAAAATCCGAGACCGAAATGGTTGAGGAAACACCCGAGATTCTCGAGATTCCCATACACCCAATTCACGCGATTCTGCTACTTTAAAAACACGCTTTTTTGGCCGCATTTTTGCAAAAACGCACATTTTTTTTTAAAAATTGCAAAAGTGTGAAAACCTATGTTAATTCCCATAGAGAAATCCGACAGTTTGAAAAAAATCGGCCGATTCCGCGTTTTTCAAAAAACACATTTTTGGCCGCTTTTTTTGCGAAAAACCACATTTTTTTTACAAAAAATTCACAAAAGTGCGAAAACCCATGTTAATTCCCATAGAGAAATCCAACAACTCCAAAACTTCAACTTGTTGAAAAAACGTACATTTTTGTTGTTTTTTTAACGTTTTTAAAACTTTTTGTAAAAAAAACGCTAAAAACGGCACATTCTTAAAATTTATGTTATTTCCCATAGAGAAATCCGACAACCCTCAAAATCCAACTTGTTGAAAAAACTTACATTTTAGAAAAATTATAAGAAAAAAAAAAAACTTACATTTACGAAATTTTTAAAACATTAACACTTAAAAAAAAAAAAAAAGGGAAAAACAATATACGTCATAAACTCCATTCTCTTCTGTGACGTCACCTTATGGAACTGTGCTGCCTCACACCGACTTCTGAGAACCCCTATGTTAAAGCATGGGACTTTACCACCGCCTCTGTTGATGCACTCATTTTCTGGCCTCGGAGGGTTCCCCATGTTAAAGTATAGGGATTCACCGCCTCTGAAGTGCCGCTGAACTCTCCCTAATCCCCTACTAACCGGTATAAAATGTATTCTGATATTTCATGGAAAATATCTGTCGTATACCGTCGTAATACTTATCACATTACGACAGTATTATTGAACATTAATTATGGTAATAGTTTTGTAATTTGTATCTATTTCTAATTCTGCTGAGAACACTCTGAGCTAAATCTTTGGGCTCTTAGAACAAGAATAAAATATATGTATACTGTTAAGTCTTGTTTATGAGTATAATTTATTATTTTCACTATGTTGAGGTCAGTAGAATAACTGCAATTTTAATTAAATGATGAATTGCCCATAACGTGATGGAAACAGTTCAAAAATCTTAGTAATTGGAATTTAATATATTATTTTATAAATTATTATGTCATATTAAATAGTAACATCTTTTCCAGGACCAAAGTGTTGAAACAATTCGCAACCATCTTTTATGAGACGGATGGAAGTGACTCTGGAAGTTACTTTAGGCTCAACAAGGTTATGAAGTATGACAGACCATCAGTCATTTCTGTGAAGTGCCCACCCATAGCTGACGCACTGGAAGATTGGATCTTAAAAGGGCAGAAATACAAATACCGGACCTGCACCATGATCTTGTCCTCGCATATGTTTTCTCAACTTGAATGGCCTAAAACTTCACTGGCCATGATCTCAGGAGGACTTCGATTGAGCTTGTTCCACAGTTATGTTTTTGGACGTGAGAAACTCGCTGGTTATGTAATGCAAGAGTTGGCATGCAGACCCATGAACCTAGAGGCTGACGGATTGCCCCATGAAGTGGTTTTTGTACGCAAATCTGACACTGGATCCTGCATAGTGAGAGCGGCTTTGACCTTGTCGGCTGTGAGGGTGAGCGCCTACTTGTATTGGAAATCTGTGAATTAGTGGTGGAAGAGTACGGTCTTTTGGAATTCATCTCAGAAAAGCATTCGACATGTTTAAAACTCTATTTTAAAAGAAATTGAGAGAAAATTTATATTTTTATGAGATAATAACCGACATTTAAAAATGATTCAATTTCAAAATATTCTATTGTGATGCTGAGTTCTGTTAATGGAAAACAAATTACTTTTTTATACGAAAACTGTGAATATATTATTTTATGCTAAGTATAAGAAAAGTGAGTACAGCTAAAGGAACAGGAAAACATGAGTACATATGAATGAGAGTACAGCAGGCAAAGGAACAGAAAATTGTGAGTATATACGAGTATAAGTACAGCATTGGAATAGGAAAATAAGTGTATATACGAGTATAAGTACAGCCAAAGCAATTGGAAAATAAGTGTGTATACGAGCATGAGTATAATCGAGAAGTAGCATAGATTTATTGCATACAAATCGGACTATTCCGAAAAAAAAACCCTATGTTGCGATGACTAAAGATAATAGGCGACGATAAAATGCGATAATAGGACATAAAAATCCACGTATTGAGCGCAGCTTTCACATGTGGCTTTTGAAATTACTTAAAGATGTAAACATGACTTTTAATTGTTTATACGGTTTCTTTGTATTCGATTAATTGAAAATTAAACACTTTACAATACTCTTACTGACATCTTACTTGATTTTTTCTCTTTTTACTTTTCTTTCAATGCATAGTGCAAGTAATGGGAGAATATTGTGAAGGGGGTCCAATATCGAACTATATTTAAATGTATTTACAATTTCTGAGCAATTTTAATCACAAATCATCCATGTTTAACACTTTACATATAGTTGAAAAGTGTTTATGACTTTGTTCATTCTGTCAGTCTGTCTGTCTATCCACTCGCACGGTAACTGTCGTAAAAATGATTTCATCAAAATTAAATTTTAGTATGTTGTTCAGACGGTCTGTGAGTCCTATGGGAACATAAATGAATAATATCATCCAATTAGTTTGGAATTGAACCCGGGTTAAAAAATGAAATACATTGAACCCTATGGAACCTAATTTTTCAAACATTTTTTAAACGAATTTAAAATTTACAATTTGCTTCGAAAGTTTTAGTAAATATTCAAATTATCCCATAAAAAACATAAGAAAAATTCAGCAAAATACATTCGGTGTTTTTTTAAATAAAAATTAAAATAATAACGTGGCAACCGAAAAAGTAATAAAGCTTAAGTTAAACTTTTAAATATTAAATTCTTTAAGATGACCTGGCCGTTAATTCTCATATAGTGGATTTAGTAATTAATCGTACATTGCAAGTTGTGCCGCTATAAACCTTCCAATTATTTTACCTTTCGTGTGAGTCCTGTAAAGGAAGAATTAATTAATAAAATGCTAAATGGATCACACCATTTAAACTTAAACAATAAAACATTTATTAACACATAAATCTTAATTAAATTCAATTACATTATTATTCATATTATTTCAGCGGAGGGGACATGTGTGAGACCAAAACGGAAAATCCAAATATTGGTAATGACCAGATATCATTTTAATGGGCACATATCTTTGATTTCTGCCTTGGGCTTTGTTCATATCTCAAATGCTTGCATCAATTATAAGAACTGGCCATAACTCTTTGGTGTGAAAGCCCCAGGCCGTCCGGCTCGTCCAGAGGACTTGGACTAACTCTTGGATAACTCTTTGGTGTGTGGCTCCTCCTCGCACTCTGATTGCACTCACACATTAATATATCTCCATTATTTTGGAACCTCTACGGGACACTCTACAAGTCTGTTAGGTTTTTTATTCTTCTCTAGTCGTGCTCTTAAGTTGATATGCTCTTAAGTCAAAATCCCATATCTGTCTGCCTAGTATGCTCCTAAGTCAAAATTCCATAGTTGTCTGCTCTCGTTCTCGGGTCCCAGGCTGTGGTTCCCTCGGTGTGTGTGTGTGGGGGGGGGGGGGGAGGAGTAACTCCGCCTTTACTTTTTTCTGGCGCTTATTGGTTACTCCTTTACCCAATGGCACCATTCCACATCTCGTAAGGCCCAGCTCAGCCGCTCTGTCATGGCCCCCTAAATTTATGGTCTTCTGACCTTTAGGTTCACGGAGTGATAAACTTCGGTGCCAGCCAGTCTACACGCTTTGTTCGCCGTCTTGCTCACAATAAACTTCTACATAAAAGTGTCTCATCAAATGTGAGATCTATTTCTGGTCTAACAAATAATTACATCCATATCATATAAAGAGATCACTTGACCCACTTCAAAATAAAATATGGCATCCATCTTGTGTCAAAATCGTGATTTTTAAAGTTCTTTTTAATTCATTTATAGTGTTGTATCCGTCCTAAAACCGTTTTGTTTTTGCTTAATTTCTGTGCATCTGTATTCTGAAACAATGCAATTAGAATATATCTGAGTTTAAATGATCATCAAACTTTGAATATTTCTACAACGAAGCTTAATTTTCACTTATGGAGAATGTAAACACATGAAACTGTAAGATGAGTTGTATAAGAATTGCTGAATTTCTTTAATGCAAAATTATTTAGCTCTGGAGTCTGCAATATAGCTGATATGAATGAAACATTCATCGATTTTACATATACACGCAGACGATTTTCCCGGTCACTCAAATACCTGCTATAAGCCTTAGGGCCAGCCGAGTGGTCTGGACCTTCAACGCAGACGATTTTGTAGCAGACTTTTCGATGAAGTTTTAAGCATGGAGATAAATTACTTTTACCTCCATGGTTAAAAGTTTTTAAGTAAAATAAATAATTGCAGTATTGTGATGAATGAAAGGAATGGAAAAAATGTATGATGAAATATTTACTACTTTTTCATAGAGAGCCAGGCGATTTATATTTCAACGACGTCATATGAATAAATTTAATTTTTTTCGATGAAGTTTTAAGTTTTCAAGTATAATAAATTATTGAAGTATTGTGATAATTTTAAAAATATTACTGCTGAATGTATCGCATTTTAGAGATGTTTAAATAAAATTGCATTGCAGTTGGAAAGTGTTTCATAATCAATGCTTTATGATTGATGGATCTTTCTTGTTACTTTGATGTCTGTGAATCTGAGCGTGATAATTCTAGAAAAAAATGAAATTGAATGAAATTCGCCATGAATATTTCATATTGTGGAGGCGAAAAGCCTATTGATTTTTGGGATGAACCGAATAGCAGAAGATTCAATTTTTAAAATATGTTTTTTTCTAAAAACTGAAAAACCGCTCAAAAATAATTATGTGAATTGATAATTTAAACGTGTACGAAGAAATTTACGAAGAAATTGAACAGATATTATTTTGAGTAATTCTCACAATTAAATTTGGAATCATTTGAATTTTAAAAACTATTATTATACGTAAACTATTATTTCCTGTGGAAAAACAAGGATCATTCCTTGAATACAATGATGGTAGTTTATAATATACAGTGGGAAAAAAGTTTAAACATGTAATACTACACATAATAATTTAGCTGAGTTAGTAAATACATAAGTTTAACGTCGCTAAATTACAATGTCTAAATCGCATTTTCAGATCAAGATTACAGATACCGATAGCACCAAGCATTGTGAGATTACATTGTTGGAAAAGTGGTTAGTATATAAAGGTATTTTTTCAGTTCGCGTAATCAGGTTAATTAACTTATCTATAAGCATGATGGCCATAATAAAACTTTCTCTATTATAATCTACATCTGCTGGGAAAACAAGTGTATATAATAGAACCTCAATTGGTACCGAAACTGTTTGTGCGTCAGTGAACACGATATCTCTACAATATTGAGAAATTCAAATGAAATTCGGTAGCATTATTGAAATTGGCAGACTTAAAGCTCTTTCAATTTTTTAAAAGTTGAATTTGAGCCAGTAGACCGTCCTTGACGTCTTGCAGGAAAAGCAGCCAAATTTTTCAAAAAATTAAAGAATCATACCCAAAACATAGGGAAAAAAAATAGGATTGATAAATCCCCCAAAACAGGAAAAAATAGTAATAAATATAACATATATACGTTAAGAATAACATATTTTATTTTACGCTGAAAACTCTATATTAAACAGGGAAATGAGTTGTTCATTTTATGCAACTCTTTACCTGTTTGAAAGGTTCCCATTTAAGTAGGCAAAAGTGGGTAAAATGAATATCGCATGTTACCTCAAGATACGTTTAAAAGGGTTTGTTCAGTAAAAAATGAAATATATCTATTATTATGTGCAATTTTCATACAAAAATAAATAAATAAATAAATAATACATTCACATAGATATAATTACCTTCTTAAGTATGTAACTGGAAGTTTACCTCTATAAAAGTGTCATTCAAATGGCAGTAAACCCAATTTTTGGTGTGTTTTAACCCATATTTTTTAGAGTGAGGGCATATCTTCAGAAACTAATGGATTAATCTAGAAAGTTGCAATGTCTTTGGAAACTTTCGAAATGTCATCAAGTTGGCAACATATTTCTAAATATGGCCACCAAGGCCACAAGAAATATCGCCAAGGTCATACAACCCTAACTTCCTATAAGAATAGTAGTTGCGTGTAAATGTTTTATTTCCTTGTTGAGAGACGGCATATTAATAACAATATCCTTATTTATATCATCATTAAGTCTTGCATGAAGTTAATATACAAAATCTTTCTTCAAGATTAACCAAAATATGGAAACAAGAAAGTTCAGTCAGCTTATTTTGCAACAATTTAAGGACGGAGATGTGTGCAAAAAGATACTTGTCGACTTTCAGTAACGCACGAAAACACAAAATGAATAAAGTAATAGAACTATTTATGTGAAAAATTGTCTGGTTTCGTAAAATATTTATTAATTTAAACTCTTATACTAGGGCACTATAAAAAATAAAAAATAACCGTATAATGATACTTAAAACGAGTCACTTTAAAAATAAAGCGCAATTAATGCATATAGTGAGCATGAACAGAAACCCAATTATTCAATCTCATTACGATAGTTAACCCCCTTTAATCCCATCAATTCATCTTCCAGATCCCAAACCACAGAACTTACATTTCCCTTCAGTATTTTGATAAATGGATCAAGCACTTCGTGAAAGCCAAGCACTTGATTAACTCTAGAAAATATTGTTTACACAAATGAGGAGAGGAAGGTAAAAAAATCCTAGTTTGAATGATTATATTTAGAAATATTGGTTTTAGAGCAAAAATCTTAAACAGTTTAAAATGTTAGAAATTCTTACCCTAAATTGACACCAAACAAAGGATAATTTAATAAAACGTAAACATTGTAAAGACAAAGAAACTTAAGGGAGCACTATTCAACAATTTTCCTGTCTCTTTTTACTTTGTTTATTTTAGGAGAGATATGAAAGTGGAAGTTTTGCTTCTTTCTTTTTTACCATTAATTTTTACTACTAATGAAATACCGATATGGAGGCAAAGGAATATACAGGGGCTCCCAAAAGTGTTTGTACACTTATGAATTTCAATGAAATACTGTTCTATCCCTTAATAAAAATTAATATTTCAGAATGGGAATTTTTTAATAATATCTATCACATGTTCTTAACAAAACTACGTAAAATATTTTAAAAACATAGTAAAACTTTTTTTTTGAAAAATTAATAATCAATAAGTAACCAAAAAGTTACGTCACAAAAGTCTTCGTACAATTTAAAAAAAATCTCTACATACAGTAAATATTGTAATATTTCGGTAAATTAGTACTTAGTAGGATATCCTCTAGCATCCACAACAGGTTTTAAACGTCTGTGAATAGAGTTTACTAGTTTTCTTGTAATTTCTGCATCAATGTTCCTCCATTCTTCGATCATTACTGATTTTAGTTCGCTTTCCATTTTAATGTCGTGTCTTCGAACTCTTAAGTTCTAGTTCATAACCTCTAGTTCTCTCCAAATGTGTTCTATTGGGTTTAAATTCGGCGAGTTAGGTGGTGTTTTCAGAACTTGTGGGCAATTATGGAGATACCAGAGGCGAACATTGAGAGCAGTGTGATTAGGATCGTTATCTTGATAAAAACAAAGTTATTTCCAATACTCAAATTTTGGGCTGATAATTTTAAATTGTCTTTTAAAATATTTAAATAAAGAGCATGATTTATTATGCCATCAATAAATACCAAATTACCTAATCCTGATGCTGACATGCACCCCCACACAAGGACACCTCCACCGTCATGCTTTACTATTCCAACTAAGTTCTTGGAATTAAGTTCCTCATTTTTTCTACTCCATACAATCATACGCTCATTAGAACCAAAAACATTAAAGTTGCTTTCATCTGCAAATAAGACATGATTCCAATACGTTTCGGGCTTATTTACCATTGATTTTGCGAAGGAAAGAATAAGCTTTCTATTTTTCGCAACTGCAAAAAATTTTCTTCGGGCAGAACGCCCATGTAATCCAGCTGATCTGAGCACTCGTCGAACAGTTTCAGCTGAAATTGACGTAGAAAATTTTTCAGTCAATTCTGTAGAAATTTTGACAGCATTCGAACGGGGATTTATCACAGATTTTCTAACTACAAAACTCTGATCACCTTGAGTTAACTTCGCCGGGCGAACTTTTCTTACCTTGTTTTCGATCCGATTTTCTCCTTTAAAGCGTTTTATCATATACTGCACCGTAGAATGGGATAAATTTACTACTTTAGCGATATTACGAACAGATTCACCACTACTATGATGAAAAATGATCAATTTTTGAATGCTGTTTGCTGTTTCCTTACGACTACGAGCCATATTTAAAAAGTACTATAAATATTATGAAGTAAGCAAGCAAATATTAAAGCCAAACCCTTTTTTAAATGTCGCTACAATGCAAAAATAAATAAGAAAGATCAATCATGCTTAAAGCATTGATTATGAAACACTTTCCAACTTCAATGCAATTTTATTTTAACATCTCTAAAATGCAATACATTCCTCGGTAATATTTTAAAACTTATCACAATACTACATTAATTTATTATATTTGAAAACTTAAACCTTCATCGAAAAAAATGAACTTCATTCAAATGACGGCATTGAAATATAAATTGCCTGGTTTAAATATCTCTAAAATGCGATAATATCGGTAATATTTTTAAAATCATCATAATACTACAATAATTTATTATATTTGAAAACTTCATCGAAAACAACTGAAATTCATTCAAATGACGTCATAGAAAAAATAACACGCTTGGCTCTCTCTATAAAAGCTGCATTTCATTCATAACAATTTTCCCATTCATTTCATTCATCACAGTACTAAAATAATTTATTTTATTTAAAAACTTAAGACCATGGAGCTACAAGTAATTAAACTCTATGCTTAAAACTTCATCGAAAAAAAATCGTCCTTCTCTCTGTAAAATCAATGAATATATTATTCATATCAGCTATGCAAACTCCATAAGCTAAATAATTTTGCGTTAAAGAAATATAGCAATTCTTATACAACTCATTCTACATATTTTGCTGTTTACGTTTTACATAATTGAACAAGAAAGATAAATCATGCTTAAAGCATTGATTATGAAACACTTTCCAACTTCAATGGAATTTTATTTAAACATCTCTAAAATGCAATACATTCCTCGGTAATAGTTTAAAACTTATCACAATACTACATTAATTTATTATATTTGAAAACTTAAACCTTCATCGAAAAAAATGAACTTCATTCAAATGACGGCATTGAAATATAAATTGCCTGGTTTAAACATCTCTAAAATGTGATACATTCCTCGGTAATACTTTTTAAATTATCGTAATACTACAATAATTAATTATATTTGAAAACTTCATCGAAAACAACTGAAATTCATTCAAATGAAGTTATAGAAAAAATAACGCGCCTTGTTCTGTCTATAAAAGCAGCATTTCATTCAAAAATATATTCCCATTCATTTAATTCATCACAATACTATAGTAATTTATTTTATTTAAAAATTAAGACCATGGAGCTGCAAGTAATTAAACTCTATGCTTCATCGAAAAAAATCGTCCATCTCTCTGTAAAATCAATGAATATTTCATTCATATCAGCTATGCAGACTCCATGATCTAGATAATTTACAGCAATTCTTATACAACTCAGTCTGCATATTTTGCAGTTTACATTTTACATAAGTGAAAAATTGGCTTCGTTGTAGAAATAATCAAATTTGGATGCTCATTTAAACTCAAATATATTGTAATTGCGTTGTTTCAGTATGTAGATGCACAGAATTTAAGCAAAAATGAAGCTGTATTAAGACGGATACAACACTCAATATGAATTAAAAATAACTTTAAAATTCACGATTTTGAGACAAGATGGATGGCATATTTCATTTTGAAGTGGGTCGCGTAATTTTTTCATATCATGGTCACGTGATCGCTTCATATAAGAGGTGTAATTATTATTTTAATTTTTATTTAAAAAACTACTCAATATATTTTGCTGAATTTTTTTTTATTATATTTTATGGAACACTTTGAATATTACCTAAAATTTTCGATGCAATTTGTGAATTTTAAATCCGCCTAAAAAATGTTTGAAAAATTAGGTCCCATACGGTTCAGTGTATTTCATTTTTTCTACCCGGGTTCAATCCAAAACTAATTGGGTGATATTATTCATTTATATTTCCATAGGTCCTACAGACCGTCTGAACAACATACTAAAATTTCATTTTGATTAAGTCACTTTTACGGCAGTTATCGTGCTAACTGACAGACAGACAGACTGACTGAATGAATGAACAAAGTCATGAAAACTTTTCAACTTTGTTGTAAAGTGTTAAAAAAGGAACAGACAATAATTTTATTTGTGAGTTTATCCAAAAATGTTTCGGTGTACGATCACTTTTGTAACGTGTTCTTTCTCTGCCTCCTTGCATTTTCATTTTTATTAAAAAAAATTATCAATATTTAAAAAAGAAAATTTAGGTTTTATTCAGAATCACAGAGATAATATGAAAAAATATTGAACTTTATATTCGAAATCAATTCCAGGCGACAGCGCTTTTTCTTCAAAATTTTAAAGTATACGAACACTTTTGGAAGCCATTGTATATGTTTTTACTGTCTACTCTGGGACATTCTCTATTGGACGGGTGGATAAATTACTCTCCATAGACATCGATTTATGACTCCCTTTCTGAGATAGTCCAAAAAATAAGAGAAAACAGGAAAAAGTAAGATAAAAAAAAATAGGAGCTCTGCGGTCCCTGTATGCAGATGGGGAAAGTGAAAATGTCTATAAATATGCATTTCAGTACTTACCATACAAATGCTACCTTGATAGTTCTAACTTCAGTAAGAAAAGTCGTTTTAGTGTGTTCCTTATCTGTGTTGACAATCATATATATCTGCGATTCAATTCATTATGTCTGTAAATATACTTTGCACATATTTTTGCTGAGTAAGTTTTAGATTTTAAATTCGTACTCTTCAAGTATTGTAATCAATGAAAATAAAATAAAATACACAAGTTATCTTTTATAGCTATCGGTAGTCAAAATTTTATTATTGTCCTTGTGCAGTAGTAAAAAAGCAAAGGTCTTCAGAATTCTAGAAATCGAAGCTCTTGATAATTTATAAACTTGAATCGTTTAATTTGGTTGCCATATATACGGAAATTATAAAAGTAAAAATAGAATTAAAGAAAATTATCGTCTGCAATGATATCTTTTATTATGAAATGCATGTTTGTTTATGTAATAATATTTTCTATAGATGGCAACAATTTTTTTTATTCTGTACAATGAAGTTATAACAGTTGCAATAGATATATATTACACACTGAAGATTGAATAAAAACTTTACCACTAAAAATTGAAAGGGAATGATAAATCTCATATAATGATACTTAACAAAGAATAAGATTTCAAACAATTTTTAGATATTAATAATCTGCTGATATTTATAAAATTAATGTATGAAATCAATTGAAAATTCTAAATAAGTGATAAAGGCGTATGAGTGTTCCAAGGGATTCCAGAAGTTGCAGCATATTAAACAAGAAATTTACGAAACCTTCATATAGTGACAAGTAGTATGCACACTTCATTTTCGTCAGAACTATTAAAATTTTTATACTCTTTTGCATGATCATTCAAATTTTCGGGAAAACAGTATATTTTTTAATTACAGTCATTTAAATAGATCTATACTGCAGTAATTTTTACAATATATTTCCATCTGTCACCGGCAAAATGATTTTCATAGAGAATTCTTCAGCGTATTCTACCCTCATCCACATGTTTAGCAAAAGGCAATGAACACTATATTTTCAGCTTTTTAAAGATTTAAATCTGTATTATCTTGATTATAGTCGCTACCAAGTTATATAAGAGCACTGAAATTATTTTTTGAGTTGGCGGATTTTCTTTTGAGACAAGACACTATATTTTTTAAACAGTCGTAAATGTACATACCTTCTTCTTTGGGTATTCATTCATTCTTTTTTTTCTAGTTAAAAGTAATGCTTGATGCTTTTCTCCTTTATTATTAATAATATTGCTTACTTTGCATTTAGAAATGTGAATTTCATGGATTTCACAGCATTTCTTAATTACAAAATAAGAGTATTTCTCTTCGAAAATAACAAGAATATAGCCTTTTTCTTCTTTGACCCAGACCGTCCGACCTACCCGAAAGTGTAAGATATCTGTTTTGGTGGCCGGGATGTACCACCCAATTTAGACCGGAACCCTGTGTCGGAGGCATACACAGAGATCATACCCTCCTTTTCTTGCCATCAACCTCTCGGAAGGACTTGTGGACCCACATATTTAACGTGCCCATACTCCGTGTGAACACGGTGACAGTTTGGAAAGAACCAGGAATCGAACACGGGTTATCTGAGTGTAATATCGTTAACCATTGGGATATCCCATCCCTTGAACATAGCATTCAAAGTTTATTTATATGCAAGATCTTTTAAATAAACAAAATGCAAATACAGTAGACGATAATTTAACTGTTGCCAAAGAATTTTAAGTTTTGTTATTTTTTACATTAAAATTGTTCTGAAAATGTGTAAACAGCCTCTGTGTTTGGTCATTAGGTTATTGCAAAGTGTACACTTCAATTATACTCACTTGACTTATATTCATGAAAAATATAAAGTTCTACATCACATTGCTACAGTTGTGTAGTTTTGGATATTGCTGCTTTAAACAACCCATCTAGAGTCTAACTATTATTTCTTCCCCACAAAAAGCCTATACTCTTTTCTCCAAGTGTAATACCCTAAATTTTGAATTTCTAACTATCAAGATATACCACTGACAGATCCTACTACTGAGAGAGAAAATTCAGTTGAATTGGATATTTTTCAAATTAGAAGATGGTTATAGTAATCCATATACCATTTGAATCATGGCAATTAAACTATATTTAATTTAATTTGTCTTCTATGAATAATAAGAGTTATAAACAGGTTACGTGTTTTTTTCTTATCATTCTTTTGATTTTTCTTGCTTGTCTTTTTCTTGGTTTAGTTAAATAATTTCTTAACTAGCTAATTCAACATCATATAAGCTAATAGAAATTCCCATTCAATATTACATGATAGTTCAGTTTTGTGAAATAACTGCATATATAACTGAATAGGCAAGATTGAGCAATACCTTAATTTAAGTGCTAAATGTAGCTATATTGAATTGAAATGGTTAAATAGAAAAATAATGGTGTTAATATTACTTAATTATTCATGTCACTCATGTATCTATTTAAGCTTACCATGTTTCCTCTTTAGACTGGGATTGTTCTAGTTTAAAAGTGTGTCCTAAAGTTTCAGTCAGTTTGTCATTTTATCCTGGTTTATAATTTACAAACATCTATAGCTTCATTCTTTGGGGAAATTGATGGCCCGATGATACGATCAGTGTGCATGTGTTAAATGGCATATGAAAATTTTTTGTTGATTGCAATTCATCTGCCAGTTATTAATAGGTAGTGCTTACCATAGGCTAACAAGATTTTTTTTGTCTTTCGACAAATGTCTTAGTTTGGTACATTATCCAATTTTAAATAATAATACCTTTAATTAAAATTAATATTCATAATCCCCAAAAGAAACTGTACATTTTTCGTACTGCATAATTTGTGGTTTTCTGCACAACCGTATGGAAATCAAATGATTATAATTTCTTATGTCTCAGGTTTTAATTTCATTTTTCTCTATTCAGTAAGTAATAACTATTTTATTTTGTCTCAGTTTGATGAAATATATATATATGGCAAGCTTATATAAACATATATTGGTACACTGTTTAGAGTGTATAGGGATGAAAAATAAAGTGCAAGTAATTTCAGTGGTTCTAATTTTCATGATTACTTTATGCTAGAAAAAAAATGACATATGTTAAGATACACCATAGGGCCTGGATACATTTTTACAAGAGCTACTTTGAATTCTCTCAAAGTATCACGGACCACTATATGTTTATTACAGTGTAATAAAAATAATAATTACATCATATGATCAAAAAATGTATTTATAAACAAAAAATTAAAACATAACAAATATTCAGTATCAAATATATATTTGAAGTAGAATCATGAAAGTTCATTAAATTGTTGATAAAGACTTGCACTGCCTACTGTCCGCTAACTTTAAATAATTTTTGGTATGTATTTACCAACTACTAATCTTGCAAACAATTCTATATATATATATATATGTGTGTGTGGTCCTCTGCAAATCACACAGAAATTAAAGTAGTTAATTATTTTCCACCCAATATGACTAAAATTGCCAACTTTGATAACTTAAATTTGATAAAAAATATAATTATAATTTTGAATATTTTTTTGAAAATTCTGATACTTTTTTCTTAAATCAGGTGGATACCCCAAAATTTCTTGGCAGACCACAATCAAATTTTTGCCCAGGTCCGTTTCACAGAAAATTGACATATATGAATAGTCTGTTTAATACAAACTATTTGTACTTCCTTGATAGAAGCAGACATACGAAATGAGGTGACTATAATTGTTTAAAAGATGTGAGCCATCATGTAAGAAACAATGTGTAATCAAAAGATCAAATACAACTGCCACAAATTGCTGAATTTGATCTTTTAATTAAAGCATATTACTTCTGACTTGATAAAGAAGGCTTGAAACAATTGTAATCATTTAATTATCATATGTTTGTTTTTATTAACAATGTACAAAGATTTTCTATCTTAAAAGCAGCTATTATTTCCAGTATCAGTATTTCTGAATAAGAATTAAATGAACAGCAGATTTTATGATCCATAAAAATATTCCTAAGGACATGTGTTGTATCTTAAATTGCTCTATCAAGCACAAAGCACAATCAATTTCAGATATAATTTATAGGTAAAATATCTAACAGTTCAGATAGTAATCTTAGACCACCGTTGTACAGAATGAGAAGTAATGAGTGAACTAGGAACAAAAATAAAGTTTAATCTCTATGGATTTTGGGGGCACATCATGGGATCAATACTTTTCCATCCCACTGTTTCTTCTTCATTTTGCTTTTTCAGCCATTTCATCAAGGGTTCAAAATATTCTACCATTGGCTGGGCATCCATTTTACTTGTTTTTCCCCTTGTGATCACTTTCATTGCTTCTGTCCAGTGCACTGAGCTCCCTAAACTCAAGGTGTCACTAAAAATAAATTTAATTAATATGATTTGATGTTTAGTAAAGAGTTTAAAAAAATTGACATAACATATTTTTACAGTCTAGAATTATCTAACCTGAATACCATGAAACGAAAACGAATCTTTATGACGATGCATATGACAGAGCACCAGTACTAATAAACAAAGGCAAAAACAGATGTGTTTTTTTCCTTTGTTGGTACTGGTGCTTATTTATTCTGATAATGACAGTCCTTTTTTACTTTTAAAATAATCTGATTTCACTTAATCTCTCGCCAGCATGGAATAGTCGATATCTGCAAAGACAGCAAGAAGCAGTCCATGGATGTTGTTTATGGAATGCACTCTATGGTGGATTCTGTGATTGTGAATACCAAGTCAGTGCGCCTTATTGAAAGAGAGTAGCAATCTTCATGGGCGCCCATGAGGGGACAAGGTGGAACTTCCCCCTCCCCCCCCCCCCGGATGTCCATAGTAACAAAGGTGGACATCAAGCTAGTTGTGTTATGTCTTATCCTTCAGTTTGGCCTCCCTCCTCTTCTTCAGCCTGGAGAAAAATTATTTGGACACCCATGGCTATCTTCCTCTTGCTTATGGTTAGCCAGAAGTGTAAATATGATGCTGGTTAATGACATAAGTCAATGTTAAAATGAATATCAGTTTGACTTTAACTTTCTATTATGATCGTTCGTAAAAGCTATTAGTGAAACATAGTCAACACGAGTAATATGCTCGTTCTTCGTACGGAATATGCAAGGAAACTTAAAATTCACAATCATGTACAAATTATTATAGCATTATAAATGCATTGTCATTCAAATCACTTTATAAATATTTAAATGAATGCTCCTGAGAATAACTTTAAGAATATCTGTTTTCGTTATACAAAATTACCTCCATAGACAGATCTGAAGAATGAAATATCCTGGTCCCGTTTATAAACAAATTTATATAAAATATGAAATTGAACCAGTATATTCCAAAATGGAAGTGCTAAAATTGCATGGGAAGATATACCCGTACTATTTTTATTCTCGTAGATTAGATGAGATTTCGTGTATTAGTAGAAGTACTACAATACTAATACACGAGTTTAAAAAAATCTCTCCCTAAATAAAAGAGATGACGTAATAAATTGAAAATATCAATTATTCCCGTAATCTTTAAACCTGAAGGCCGTAATGGATATAATCCAGTTATAAATGTTATTTCCATAAATTTTATTTTATATACATTTCTTTATAATGTAAATCGAAAAAGATTTAGTAAAAGTCATCTGTTGGATAAACACATTGTATTTAAATCGTTGTTAAGCGACATTTTCTTCAAATAAATTGGTGAGGAAAATATCGCCTGCATGATGCTCTATGGAAGGTTTAATTTTTTTATTAATATCTTGATAACCCCTGGTCCTAGAAACTCGAAACATGGACTAAATTTTTTAGGTGGGCCTATTTCACGGCTAACAAAATTTCATGAAATTCGGTGAAGCCTTTTTCCCGTGATGATGAGACAAACACACGCACATACCGACAGCCAGATAGATTTTCAATTTTATTTATATAGATTGACTAGCAGCATACCCGTTCTTCGTACGGAGTATATAATATAAAGAAACTTATTATTCGCAATCATGTGCAAATTCTGTTAAAATATTAAATTTGTTGTTCCTAAAGAGAAGTTTAAGAATATCTGTTTTCACTATGAAAAATTATCTTCACGGGCAGATCTGAAGAATAAAACATCCTGGTCCCTTTTGTAAGCAAATTTACAAAAAAAAAAAAAAGGAATTGAATCAATATATGAAAAATGAAAGCATTAAACTTGTATAGGACCCGTACTACTTATATACGCGAATATTAGAAGATATAACCTGTATTAGTACAACATTAGAAGATTACCCGTATTACAATATGAGTCCCAAAAATCTTTGCCAAAATAAAAGATATTGCATAATAAATTAAAAATACCAATAACCCCCGTAATCTTTACACTAGAAGGTCGTAATTGATTCCAATATATGCCGATATATATCAAAACATATGCCAATATACCTGTACTACTTATATTCTCGTAGATTTGAAGATATACCCGTGTATTTGTAGAAGATTACTCGTACAACGTACAATATATGAGTTTAAACAATTTTTGTCATAGTGAAACAATGGCATAATAACTTGAAAATATCAATAATCCCTGAATCAATAATCTCCGAAAATATCAATAATAATAACGTTTAAACATGAAGACCGTAATTGATATTATCCAGTCAAAAATGCTATAAGAAAAATCAAATCGTTCTTTTCTAAAATATATTTTTATATCCATTTATTTATTATTCAAATCGAAAAAATAATAATTAAAATTAACATACAGATTTAATTTAATTGCGTTTCTGAGCAACATGATATAAGATCGAATCTTCCTCATAAACTGCGAAATTAAATAACCATTTTGATTTCTTTATACTTTTCATTGTTCAGTAAAAGCTTGTGAAAAAGAAACCATGGAGATAGATTTCCCATCTAAATCATCTTTCAAGCAATTCAGGTTTTCAGAAAGTGACTAATTATCGAAAAAAATCTCCCATCAAACTCAGAGATAGAGTTTTAATTCACTTTCAAACGATTTTCAAGCTTTTCGTTTGGATAAACTACGGAGTTAGAAAGTAGAACTCCCAGGAAAAAGTTTCGTTTTTCATTAATATCTCAACAACCCCTAGTCTTAGATACTCAAAACTTGGATTAAATTTATGGAGGGCTATTTCAAGGCTATCCACTAAATTTCACCAAATTCGGTTCAGCCGTTTTCCCGTGATGATGAGACAAACGAAAATTTTGTTTTTTAATAATAACTCGAGAACCACTGATCGTAGAAACTCCAAACATGGACTAAATTTTAAATGGGACTATTTCCAGACTACTCACAAATTTCATCAAATTCGCTTCAGCCGTTCTCCCGTGATGACGGGACAAACAGATAGACAGACAGACAGATTTTCAATTTTATATATATAGATGAAAAATCAATAATGATATTCACTCTTATAATGCCCATCATTATTAAAAATTGATTTTCTACACATTGCAAGAAGTTCTTGTAGTATATTATTAAAATATTAATAACAAGAAAGATCAATCATACATAAGCATTGATTATGAAACACTTTCCAACTGAAATGTAATTTCATTTAAAAATTAAAATGTGATTCATTCAGTGGTAATATCTTTTACATTATCACAGTACTACAGTATACTTAAATATTTAAAACTGTATCGAAATATAAATCATCTGATTCTTTATGCAAAATCAAATATTTCATTCATATAACTTGTATTCCAGACTCCAGAGCTAAATAATTTTGTGTGAAAAAAATTCAGCAATTCTTATGTAATTCATCTTACAATCGCTTGAGATATTTGCATTCTGCATATGTTAAAATTAGGCTTCCTTGAAGAAATAATAAAAGTTTAGGGATCATTTAAAATCACAACTATTGTAATTGCATAGGCACGGAATTTAGATACACAGATAATACACAGATAATATATATGTGTATGTGTATGTACTCAAAGTATTGGAATCGTGCCGAAGATCGGAACTCGAATTTTCAAAGTATCTACACGTTTTGGGACTTCTAGAACACGAAAAAACTACTTTTAGGAAGACGTCTGTGTGTGTAAGGGTGTATCTGTGTATGTTTCTGTGTGTCTGTGTGGATATTACATCCACTCTAATTGAAAAACTAATGGACCGAATTTCATACAATTTGGTAGGTATGTTTTTTGTGGGAAATCCTGATGTTCATTAGATTATAGTACGATTCGTAATAAAAGAATCTGCCTTCTTTGCGAAATGGCCGCAGAAATTGCCTTTATCCACTCTAGCTAAAAACTAATGAACCAAATTTAACAAAATTTGGAGTATAATATTTCAATAACCTACAAGTGATTTATATACCAAATTTAACAAAATTTTGTATATAAATCATTTGTAGGTTATTCTACTACGATTCGGGAAAAAGGAACGGGCTATTTTTGCGAAATGCCAGCAAAAATCGTTATATATAAAAATAAAAGACTACGTGTGCTCAATTATATCAATTAAATTCCTATTTTATATGTGATTTTTGACAACAAAAAGAATAAGACTAACCCCATTACTCTAGGACTAGCCGTTCTTGAGATATTCTAGTTTTTTCGCGTTTTCGCTACGCCACCTTTGACAATAAGTCCAGCTATCAAATGAGAACCAAATTTAAGTTTAACGTGTAAATTCAATGTCATTTAAAATACTTATGTTGTGCAGATAAACTCAAATTATCATTGAATAAATAAAGAGAACGAATATGAGTCTGCAGAGAAAGACATGTGCTGTCCACATCAGAATTTTTAACAATATTACACCAATGATTTATAGAAGTGAACGGTGATTATTTTCAGGCCATTTCGAAAAAAATGTATGATCTATATTTAAAGATCCATCAAATTTTTGTCGAATAAAATATTCAACAAATTTAAGCTGTGTACCAAATTTTAACTCTCTAGGACGTAGGAAAGTGCATTTAAAATGCTATCAATTAAATTTATCATGAAGAGTTATATAAAATTTTAAAAAAATGAAAAATTGTTATCTACCAAATTTATTTTTAAATATGAAACCACTCCCATACGCAAAACGTTTAAACAAATGGAGAGATTATTATCATATAATATCTCTCTCTTTTCTTTCTGGAAGATATCCCAAAGTCAGAATTTAATTGAATTTGTTTTTTTCCCTATATAAAATAATTTTTTTAATTAAAAAACTACTTAACATATTTTACTGAATTTTTTTTTATATATTCTATGGGATAATGTGAATATTTCCTAAAAATTTCGAAGCAATTCGTGAATTTTAAATTTACTTAAAAAATGTTTGAAAAATTAGGTCCCATAGGGTTCAATGTATTTCATTTTTTCAACCCGGGTTCAATAAAAAACTAATTGGGTGATATTATTTATTTATATTCCCATAGGTCCTACAGACCGTCTGAACAACATACTAAAATTTCATTTTGATAAACTCATTTTTACGGCAGTTATCGTGCTAACGGACAGACAGACAGACAGACAGACAGACAGACAGACAGACAGACAGACAGACAGACAGAATGAACAAAGTCATAAACACTTTTCAACTTTGTTGTAAAGTGTTAATAAAAAAATATTAGATTTCTTTCAAGGAACATAACTTAAGTTTATTTGTTGCAACATTGTTCATGGCTGACTGTTTAAAATTAATTGGGGATTTAATAATAATCTTTCAAATTTCTCCCATTGTCCCAAATCTTGTCTGTTCCTACAGATATTTTGGCTGTGCCTACAGATATTTTGGCTGTGCCTACATATATTGCCATTAGTATAATGAGCCATTTTGTCCATGAACTTCAATATTTATGGAGATACAATCAATGTTAAACAAGGATGGCTTGCACTATTAATAAGAGGATATTTAATGTGTACTTGAGAGTTAAGTTTGTTTGGTGAATCACTCTCATATAAATTGTTCCCATTGATATCAAACAACATTCCATATATTATGTTAATTGTAAACATGTTCAAAATTTCATCAAACAACATTCTATATGTTACTTTCAAAAATGTTCTAAATTTCATCAAACAGCAATCTATATTGAGTTTTTTGTAAAAATACTCAAAATTTCAAACCTTAGAATTTTTCCTGCTTCCTTGTTTTGGTAGATATCACATTTGTGTAGGGGTCCTTTGTAACCAGCTGCATCGCATAAAGCTTTATGGAATTGAAACTGGATGATGTGACTCACAAAATATCTGTAAAATAGACATTAAAATATAAATTAAACAGGTGAAAACGCTCATTTATGTACATAAACCCGCCAATAGGTGCGCATCCCCAAAGCTTGGAATTTAACACTATGCTCAGCGACTAGCATCGGCAGACTGGTCTTGCGCTCTTCATTGAATAATCAAGAACTGTAACTGGCAGCAATAAAACTTGCTAATTGCTTGCACTAACGAGTATCATTCTTCGAAATGCACTAGGAGTGCATTTCGAGGTGCACTGGAGTGGCTAGAGTAGAAGTGGCTAGAGACAATCGAAAGATTATAACTGACGTGAAAAAAAAGTAAATCAGTAATGTCCAAATGATGGATACTATTAAAGAACGCGTTCTACGTCAAGCAGAGATTGAATAAGAATACTATAGAGTCGATTCCATCCATAGGATTAATTTCTTTAATATTGTCAAAGTTTTCATGACATCTTCTGCGGGTGACATTTGATTGGTATCAACGATGAGTAAGAAATATGTCACTTAGATTTTTAGAATGTGTATTAAATAAATACATTATATTACTTGTATGAATTAATAATTCCTTTTCAAGATCTAAGAATGAATATTATCTCTGTACATGTCATGGAAAACTCGATAAATTCTCATCGTAGGAAATCTCGGTTTGTTTTAAATGAGAGCTGCAGATCTGGGATTGCACATCCTCTATCCAAAAATTCAAAATAATTACAGCATTTTAATATTTTTATAAAATATGGACGAAAGATAAAGATTTCTGGCTTCTTTTGGGAAAATGGATTATATTTCCACGATCTGGCAAAAATACTCTTTACACCTGCGTTATCACCATGATGTCTCCGATTTAAAGCATTCTGTCTGTTACTGAAAATAGTTTATACATACATTTGAGTGCATAGTTCTGCAAATTTTTTATATATATATTTAATTTGTTAGACAATGCTTATTTCCAAAACATATAAATCTGCTACTTGCAAGAAATTAACTTCCAATACTTCCTTGAAGAAAGCAGGAATATGTCAGTTAAGTGACTATACCTGTTTCGAGGGCTTTATAAGCCCCCTTCCTCAGGCTAGGCAGTTCGCTCTTAGCGGTTGTTCGTCACTGAGTCGGAGAGCAGTAGACGTGATACGAAATACATTGGATTGCGATTTTTGTCAGTGTTTTGAGAATAGTAGCAGCTGTTTCATGAAATGACTTTCGTCAATGTTTTTGAAATAATATCAGTTATTTTTGGTGAAATTAGAGAAGCATTTAAGTTCTGTTTTACTATATATTGTTCCTGTTTACGCTATGCTTGTGTATAAACGTGATAGTATCCAGAAATTCGGACTCATTCTTGTGTCCTAATCGCACACCCACGATTAATGAGGTTACGTCGTAACAATATTTCAAGGAGGTTTCAACATGAAAAATATAGGTGTGTGACTTTCTAAACTATATTTCTTACCTGATGTAAGGCACATCTGCAATGACGTGATATTTTGCTGCAGCGTCTAAATCTTCATTTGTTCTCTTAACTGGCGGGCATAATCCTTGGTATTTTAACCTAAAATAGTGAAAATTGCTCATATCAGAAAAATAATACCCAACTCTTGTTGAAAAATATTTTATTTCGCAAGTTCGCCATTTTGCATGCTTGCACATCAAACTACAAAAATAAAGTCGATATCGAGGTGAAAAATGAGCCAAGCCCATGGGCATTTGTCCAAGATAGCATTTTCCCTCCCTCCAAGAGTTTCAGTTTTTCAGTGTTAACTTAAAGAAAACAGCGAAAAGCTCTTAGTTTTTGAAAAAAAAAGTTCCCACTATTTTTTCCCAAATGTAGCAAGAAAGTCATAAACCAACTTGACATTGTTGGTATTTGCTCCCAGGGTCAAATGTTGATGGACGATTAGTATAGCATTGAGCTAAAAGTTAAATATGTCTTCAGTTCAAAGAATTTTTTTTTTAAATTTAATTCCCTCATTCGTTTTCAAACAATATGAATTTAGAATTAAAAGGAATTTCTCCATGGTGAAATTATTATTCCTAAAATATATAGAAGAGTAAATATCTTACCTTAATTCCCACCATTTTGAGTTCAATTCATCTTCAGAAATTTCTCCGCTGAAAACCTTCCACCTCCAGGCATCAATCAGATATCCGAAAGGAAGGAAAGCTACTTTGTCCATAGCTGTTTTCATCAGAATGTTGATTTCCGTTTCTGAAAATAGTGTCAGCCGTTTATAATGAAGTCAGAAACTATACAAATTTATAAATATAACGAAGCAATTTAAATTATTCTTCAGTTTGAAGATACTTGGTTTTCGAATTTTCTACAATGATTTTTCTGTTTTAAAAACCTGTAAAATTTTTAAAGGTCCTTATAAGTATGGAAAACACGTCTAAAAATATTTCGAAAATGTTTTCAACAAATACTACAAATTTAGTGAAATGTCTTTGTTTTTTATTACTAAATTTGTAGTCTTTATTTCTTATTACTAAATTTGTAGTCTTTATTTTTTATTACTAAATTTGTAGTCTTTGCTGAAAACATTTATGGTTCTTTAGTTTTTATAAAACTCGGGTTCAACAATAAGAGTTAATTCCAGTGGAAAGGGGTGGAGGGAGATCGTTTATTAAGTGAGGGCTATCCAGGTATTTTCCTAGTATTTATCATAAGGGGACGTCATCCATGCTTCAGATGTGATCTCTAGGCCGGCCTTCTTGCGGAATGGCTATAAAAAGTGAAATTTATAGGGTGTAAACATGAAACTGAGGATTTAAATACTCCTCAAGGGAGTCTAGGAAAACTCTTGAGCTAGATGAAGATATTATCAACGAAGGGTAGACTAAGGGAATCTGTAACACATCATCGTTAGATACATCCTATTATGAAACGATAAAAATTTAGCGTGGCCAGTCTGTTAATATCATCTGACCAGAAGCTTGAATTCGCACCTTGCATACTGATATATGTAAAATATATCCTGCATTAAAGGTATTTTGCATTAAAAGTATCTTGCACTAATATATATCTTGTAAAACATACCTTGCATACTGATATATGTAAAATATACCTATAAATTCGCACCTTGCATACTGATATATGTAAAATATACCTATGAATTCGCACCTTGCATACTGATATATGTAAAATATATCTTCATGCTGGACTTAATTTAATTTACTCTAAACGAAATCTGACGACGATGTTTATATTTTTATAGTCTTGAACTTTCGTCATTACAAAATGTTTATATAGAAATGCAAAAGTGTCATTCCTTTACTCAATTTTACGTCTTATAAATGATTACTTTTTTAATTAACTTAAGGGTGGCTTAACTGTACTGTCTCATAATCCACTTGCAGTAATTTTTTTTTTCAAATTTTACAAGATTTTTTTTTTAAATTCAGTACTGTGGATCCATGATTAGAAATGCAAAAGTGTCATTCCTTTACTCAATTTTACGTCTTATAAATGATTACTTTTTTAATTAACTTAAGGGTGGCTTAACTGTACTGTCTCATAATCCACTTGCAGTAATTTTTTTTTTCAAATTTTACAAGATTTTTTTTTTAAATTCAGTACTGTGGATCCAAATGATTGCAAACGTAGTGTAGTACCCTTCACTTTAAAGTGCTTAACAAAATCTTATAATTTATAACGACTTAACAACGCACTCTTGAACTTGCCCTCGAGGAGAGCTAATAACGTCACAAACAATAACAATTGTATCCAGGCTACCTTTAACAGCAATAATTGAAACTGTTAAGTATCGTGATCATTGAGCAACAAGTTCGAATTAAATTTTTTTTTATCTAGTTCTAGATTGTTTGATAACAAAGCCGGATATAAAGTTTCGAGAAAATAAATAACTATTTGCAGCCGACATTGTGTACACAAGAAATCGACCAGAGACGGACATTACTCCAAAAATTATCAAAACGTGTTCAGGAGGTCTTAAAACATATATGGGCATCAAAATCTCGAATTCGAAAATTTTCGTGATAACAATACTTTCTCTTTATTATATTACATAGTATGAGAAAGTAAAACTGAAAAGTATAGTGATGAGATTGTGTTAAATATATTTACCTTCATCTTCTTCTGTATCGTTCAGGAGCCGCATTTTTTTCAGGTGACCAGCTGTGGCAACTGACAGGGCTAACACATCCCCCACGGCTTCATGGAAACCTGAAATTGTGAATTGCGTGAATTAGTAATAACCGTATTTATAGAATGAGAGAAGTTTTAGGTAGAAATAAGTATTTAAGATTTCAAATTGTGCTTTAATTTTTCATCTTAATAATATCTCTGGGTTTCTCGTGCTGAAATTTGAGCGTTACGAAAAATGTAAATACTCTGGTCTCTTACATCTCATAACTTAATAGATAAAGCAAGCTTATATAATGTATTTACTTGTTCTGTCAAAAACAGGGTTCTATTTAAGAAAATATAAAAATAACTTCAGTATTTATAATTTTTTTTTCGAGAAAATTAAAAAAGTTTTTGTCCGAGCGAGTTTATGCATCACTGTGTACTTTCACTCGACATATCTTCTAAACTAAAAAATATAAGTGCAATTAATAAGCGACAAAATGTTCAGTAGAAATCCAGGCTCTCGATTAATAATAAAGTTCTTCTAATTTTTGAGGAATCGCCTTGTCAAGTTCAAGAAGATTGAAAATTTTTTGTTTTTCAAGTTTATACTGTTTATATCTCAAAAACTGAATGTGTGCTAAAAAGTCATTTGTAGTCCTTTAAAAGCCCTATAAGGATTTATAATTGTATTTCGGAGCAGGTTCTTATTTTTAGAAATACAGTTGTTTTAATTTTCATACTTTAATATTTAGAACTATTTTGAAAAGTTGATTCTAATTTCGTTTTAATATTTTGAACAATTTTAAAATGAGGTTCCAATTTAGCTATTTTGATAATTTGAACTGTCTGAAAATGTTTCAAGAAAATAAACCATTCGCAAAGATGTAATTTATGCAAACAGACTAGAGTTACTGAAGATTTCATTTTTTAAAATGGTTTTTATATGAATACAAACAAATTAAATCGTTGCCCGAATACAATAAAACAACAAAAAATATTTTATAATACATTAGTGTAATTTCAGAATATTTATACTGTGGAGTCCCGATTATTCGAGCTAATGTGGACCGCTCGGATAAGGTCAAACTCGATTAATAAGGAAAAAGCTTTTTATACCTACGTTGTGGAATTTAGTGTAAAATATGTATTGTGTTTAGTACGAAATACGTATTGTAAGAAATATAATACATACGGTAAATACATATGTAATTAGGTGTTTCTTTGTTTAGTACATTCTGTACATATTCAGTGTACTTTCATCTGCAGTTCGATCAAATTTAGTGGGCAAAATTCCCTTATTTCGTGGGAGAAAGTAATTAGAAATCCCATTTAGTAGACAAAATCGCATTTCGAGGGCAAAATTCTTGAGCCTTCTCTTGGACACATAAAATCTTCCTCTTTACTCTCTTATTTTAACTCACTCAATAAATTTATAATTATGTCATCGGTCATCTCCTATTGCTCTTCCTTATTCACTAGATGTCTTCGACCGTAATGGGTTCTGAAGTTGGACATTTTTTAACTCCTTCTATGAGCGTGAAATCATCATCATCATTTTCTTCTTCGGTATCACTGACCATTTTTTTTTTCAGGACTTCACGAGAGTTGTTGTTACAATGTCATTGCAAAAAGTGATGTCAGTAAAATCTGAGCTCGCTCTGATAACACAAAACCTCGGATATTCGGGACTCTATTGCAAAACATTTTAATATACAGCCGTGCAATTTTAGAATATTTATATCAGCGGTTGATAATGTTTTTGCTTTTGCGTTCTATATTCGTCAGTAGGATTTAATAAAGGCAGCATGCGCTAAATATCTTAATAATAAGTGAAATTCATCTTGTATATATTTTTCTAGAATGAATATATGTTTTTGTTTATTTTATATTTGTCGAGATGTGTAAGGAGTCCCGGAGGAATGTCTGATCCTGGCTTCTTCTAGCCGAAATCAGGCCCTGTATCTCATACGTTTCTGTAAGAGAGAAACATGAGCTGATGAAACATGAGCAAACTGACGTAGGCAGCACATAGGTGATGAAATCTTTCGATATGTTTAGAACATTTATTATACTTTCCATTTATTCTCACGTTTCGGAATCTGTACCACAAAATTAAAATTTAGAATTGAGAATAATAAAACTTAGAACTGTAAATGCCTGGGTAAAATCAAAAGTTAATTATCATTGGTGTTTATTTAATATTATAAAATGAAAACGTAAATGAATTTCAGTCAATTATTTGGCGCTGAAACACTAAACTAGTAGAACTACACTTCTGACCCCCCCCCCCTCCCACATCATCTTAAAGCATATTAATATAACTTGGTATGAGTTATTTAATAATGGCGTTAGATCAGCGTCCACGTTTAACATTGCGCTTTAGAAACACGAATTTTTAGCCATCCCATGTTTTTCAAAATGGGAGGGAAGTCACAGAAATTGCAATGTACCGCATACTAAAGCTGAAGATTAGAAATTTGGTAATTGGTCAGCGGTTGGTCCCAAAAAGTTACCGGCGAAAAAATTATTATTACTAGCCAAATATTTTCACCATGAATCAAAGTCTTTTGTGATGCTTATTGAGATATATACTATTTACTGTAGGCATATATTTAAAAAGTATTTATTATTGCTTGCATAAATATAGGCGACACATTTGGTTTTGCCTAACGTCATACTTAAACAGGTACAAAAAATAGACTCGCCAATTTTGTGGAGTGTTGCGCATTTTTTTAACAGTCATTTTAAAAAAGTTACTCGACCATTGACGTGTGGCGTGCGGCTAGTGCTAACCTGTAGCTTTACAGTACACCCACTTTCTTATTTTATATTATATTCAGAAATTTTGAGTTCTCCTTGATACATCTGGATCTTATTAAATGTATATGTACGTCAGGGGTCTCGAGCCGCCGATTGTCGCTAATTTCTGAACTACAAATGGGAATGATGGAGTTTCGATTATTTACCTGGATTTGCACCGGTTCGGAAAACTGCCGGCTGGTGAGCATATTGTTGAAAATATTCGATATGTCCCATTTCATGATGAACTACAATCAAATCCTCCATATTCACAACAGTGCACATCTTAATTCTGAAAAGATAAAAGTATATATTACAGTACAAAAGTTAAGTCACGAATGTATGAAATAAAACATTTATCTTTAATACTTTATATCGAAATTTAATGAAACTACATATGTATAACATGCACAAATGCACGTGCAATACCATAAAAATAAAAATTAATTAATATAGGAAAAACTTGAAGCCGATTCTTTTATAGCCGCAAATAAACTGCAAAAACATAAAAAATATATTAAAATAAATGGGTGTAATTACCTCTCACATCACCGCCTCATACTGTGCAAAGGATTTTTAAGATCTAATTTAACGTTTCGAAGTTAATCTGAACAAGAATCCCAACCTCTTCGTTTAGGATGCTTGCAAAAACGGATATCAATGCTTAGCCCAAGTGCAGACTGGCCATCGCATCGTTCGAATCACCTGGAAAAGCTGGCCAAAATCAAATTAAAGACCGAATTTTTGTAATTTCTTCTGTAATAGAAATGTAAGGATTGACATAGTGTCAAGATAACGGGGTCTATTGGACGTGCTCTTTGCTACCTATTCCTACCTATTTATCTCGAATTGAATCATATTATTAGCATTCGGATATCACGACACAGCTCGCTTTTTTATACATAGACCACTAATCAAAGACCTAATAATATATTTCCTATTATATCTTCGTCCTTATTATACGTGGCATTATACACAATTTAACACTAATAAACGCGGCAGTAGCTATAGTAAGTAACTCTGCTACGGTAGAAATGCAAGGATTGGCAAAATTTCAAAATAACGGGGCCTATCGAAATATCGCAGTCCCACCCTGATTGAAATCTCTTCCAAAAGATTTCTTAGAGAATGGCAAAGAGCTGCTATCCGTCTTTCCAAAGTGTCCTATAAATAGTCAATGGAATTAATTCATTCTATGAACCTGCCAGCCAGTCTTGAAGATACTACCACATCCATTGTAGACGCCCCCCCCCCCCACACACACTAATCTCAAACTTAACAACCATCTACCACTCTGTTAATTTACAGTTTATAAGTACCCTGGTACCTTGTACTTAGCTTTCAAATTAACTTGGAGTCTTCACATTTCTAAGCGAAGGTAGCAATTTCCATCTTTAAACCCATTTTAGCTGGAAATAGCTGTCTGTCTATGTCTAATAAATTACTGTTATGGAAATCTTACATCATACCCATTATGACGTATGATTTCCAAGTATGAGTACAGCCGTCGGAACTCACCTATGGAAATTTCAAATTATCCAGAATCTAGCTCTTCGTTTTATTCGTAATGTCCCTTGATATGTTAAACTCGAGGTCATTCCCAAAGATCTTCAAATTGGGCCATTTTTATACTGTATTTAAAGATTATCTCATAAATTCCTGCGAAATCTGAAGAAATTCTCAAATACTACAATCGACATGTCTGCTAGTTACGACCAACGGCTTCACAAATTTTATAAACGGCCATAGGCGCTTCTATTAAAGAAGCTGAAGATCCGTTCCTACGTGTCGAATACCCTCGGTTTATGTAGCATCTCTGATTTGCCCTTTGGAACCTATTCCTACATTTTGACCTCGAGTTGAATCGTATCCTTAGCATTTGGATATAGCTATGCAGCTTGATTTTTTACACATAGATCATTGATCAAGGAGCTATTAATATATATTCCGTTCTCTCTCCGCCGTTATTATAAGTGGCATTATTTAAAATTTAAAACTCTAAAAAGAGCGGCAGTAGACTCTTACTGTGATGAAGAGCGCCTATTTCACCTTTTTTCCTACTTCCAAAAATCTTTATTTCTAATCTCCTTTAATTTCTGCATGATGTAAAATCAGGAATTTTCCAGTTCAGGGACTCTAAAAAACAGAAATCATTGATCCTTGATCCTATAGACGGTGTCATATCTCTGTAGCCATCAAAACATAATAGTACTCTCGAGTCATAGTCACATAAACCATTAGCCTTTCATCTGTCCGTGGACTGTCCGGAAGATTTAATAAAGCAAGGTGAAATTAGTTCTCTTAGGTTGTTTCTTACCTGAAGTCTTTGCCGTCAGAAAAGTCCCATGCAGAAGCGTGGCAGACCATTTCCCTGTCAGTGGGCTTTTCGATGATCGACCGATTCCAAAACTCGCGTGTCATCGGTATCAGACCCAGAGATGTAAAAAATTCTTCAGACATCTTATACATGTCAAGGATCGTCATTTTCTGGAAAACAAGTATAATTTGAAGGATAGTGTGTGTTTAGAATACATGGATGGCAGTCATATGCTATTCACAATTTTTTACTATAGACAGATAACTATTTTTGTTTCTAATTTATAAAATGTGCTTGAAAAGTGAAAACCTTTCCCTAACCGACCTCCCCGAACATCAACTTTTTCTTCATCAGCTCGACAACTCGGTGTGGGCCTTGGCCTTCTCGATCATTTTGTTCCATCTTGACCTGTTATCGGCAATAGTTGTCTAGTTCTAAGTTTTACAAATGCCAAGATCCTTGTTTACATAGTCAATCTATCTAGGTTTTGGCCTTCCTCTTGGTCCAGCTCTGATTGGATTGCCTAGAAATGTTTATTTAGTACCTATTTTGTGAGGTTTTCGAATGATATGGTCAGCCCCTTTCATTCTTTGTAATTTTACGTATTTAATAATGTCTGGTTCTTTATATAGGTGGTATATGTCCAAAGAAACGGCGATTATCAACAATGATTCTTCCCTTAATTTCTAGCCCTATATTATTACTAATGTTAACTTTTGAGCCCAGGTAAATTAAGTTATCAACTTTCTCAAACCTATCCTAACATCAACTAAATTTCGAAATTTATAGTTTGAAATGCATGAAATCGTTCAATAAAATAAACGAGTGTATTCCTAGACGAACTCAGGGCAGGCTTTCCCGATAAAGCTCAAAATCTAAATAATTAAAATATACAGCAAAATACATAGACATACTGAATTTGGACTTTCTATCTGCTCCGATTCTTGAGTTATTCCCCCTATACGAGTGCATTCCAATGGGGGGGGGGAAGCAGGACTGACTTACCCGATAAGGTCCAAAATCCAAAGAACTAAAAATGTACCACAAAAGGCAAGACATACCAAATCTTATGTTACTGTAATCAGTGGAACCAGATCAGTTAGGGGATCAAAGATTTGACTCAAACTGACAAACAAACACCGGATCAAGTAAAATAATGGACTGTAATTAAAAGGTGATTCATATCCAGGAATACTCAAAACATGCAAATGCATCAGATTCCGAGATTCCGATTTTCGATACCCATAATACTTTTCCTTCATTTCTCTTCAGAAGGTATTAATAAACATAATAAGGAAAACTTGACCAACGTATATAATAATTATTAATAATAAACATAATGATTAATAACATTCAAATGGCGTTTACAAGTATTATTAATTACTTACCTTCCTGAGCATGCTCTTGGTTACGTCCACAAACTCCTTTTTCGGGAACGGTTTAACGATATTAAAAATATTTCCCCAGGACTGTGCCCACATATTGCCTGAGGGGATAAAAACAAATCATTTTCACGATGTTTCTTTTTTATCACATTCATAGCATTAAGTCAAACTTTACTATTGAGTTAAATTTCAACCATTAAGCACAAAGCTAAAAATTCATAAACTTCAAGTTGCACTGGAAGAGATCTCTGGTGATGCCATACGTCTTTTCAAGTATGGTCAGCACTGGTCCGTGAGTGATGCATCTCGCAGATACTGCTTGTTTATTTCTCTTTAGGGCCCGACCTCTGAAACATCAAATATACAGTCTAATATCAAGATGCAATGCAGTCTAATACCAAGATCAAGTTGATCGCTTCTATATATCGGTCAGCTTTCACATCTTCAAACGTTTTGCTTATAGTTTTTCAAAAGCATATATTAAGGTTTCAGATGTCGTCGTTTTTATCGCACGAGTTAAAAACAAATATTCAAAATGTACGTCATCTCGTCCTAATTTACCTTATAAAAATGTCTTATATTTATAATTTTTCAAGATTCATTTTTTAAGAAATAACAATAAAATTTATTTTTCTAAAATTAGAATGTTTTATTTTTCTCTATTTTGTAATAATTGTCTAACGTGCTTATATCTTTTCATATCCACCAGAAGCCCTTTGGTGATCTAGAATATCGCGGTGCACAACCATTTTGATGATGTTATCCCACTGAAGTTATATTTTTCTTAACCCCATGGCAACCAGTAAATGAAATATGGGAGTTAAAATTATAATTAAATATATATTTTAAAAATGTATTTATTTTATATTCGCTAATAATAGTTACATTTAGCAATTTAAAATGTCAAATGTTTCATTTAAACTTAAATAGTACGCAGGCTAAATTCTCTCAGTCTTCAATAAAAAACTGACGACTCCCTTAAATATTCTCGCGAACCAAGGGTTGCGGACAAGTAACCGAGAACACTGAATCTTTATACACTTATAGTATCGACCTAGGGACATAACTTAATGGAGCCTAAAAAAAGGCTACGTGGAATTTAAAAGAAAATTAGTATCTTTCGGCAGGATAGCAAGATCTGAAAGTACAGCTCTGGTTCTGCAGAAACTTGGCGCAAACCATTTTAAGATTTTATAACTTTCTTGGAAGGATATTTCTGTTTTTTGCACTTGGCAGACAGTTTTATTACCATGAAGTGGTGTTTTGTGGGGTTTCAATAATTTTTGTAGGAAAACATTTATCAACATGATTACGGAGCAATGATATAGAATGCATTGCAAATTTTACTTTTCTCGGAACATCATTTATTAGTGTTGTTTCAGTTTTTAAATTCTAAATTTATTTTATTTTATAAGAAGTTTTTTAAGTTTTTAAAGGAAAAGTATGTACCTCTTACCAGAACACACAAAATGAGCCATCACTGAATGAAATCGATTAAGTAGTTCAGACAGTAAGTTCGTCAATACTAAAGGAAATGACTGAAAAAATCATGTTTATAAATTTAAGTCTAAAGCAAATTTATCTTCACGTTTTAAAAGAAAAGTGTGTACTTCCTACCAGAACACATAACATGAGCCATCATTCATTAAAGTTGGCCTAGTAGTTACAGCTGTAGGTCCGTCAACATTGAAGGGGAAAGAAAAGGCGGGGCCCAAAATCATAAAAAGTGCAATTTTAAAGTTTTTTTCTTGGGATCTACGGCACCAATTCTAATTTTTACTTTTGTCAGCTTCGTGGCTATAATACATAATCAAGCCCACAACTATTCTGGGACCGACTCTTGAAAATCGGATTTTGTCATGTCGCGTATAATATGCACATGCCAGCTACATATTCAGAAAGACAACTTGTCTGGGAGGAATGCTGCCACGTTCCTAAAATAAATATACTTTTGGGAAATAGAGATCAACTAATCATTCTTCTTCGACCAGACCGTCCGACCTACCCGAAAATTTAAGGTATATTTTTGGACGGCCGGAAAGTGCGACCCAATTTAGATCTGAACCCAGTAAGAAGGCATTCACAGGGTCCGAACACAACTCCCCCTACCACCAATCTCTCGGAATCGAACTGGGATCGTCCGAGTGCAATTCCCGCTTATCTCAAGAAAAAAAAGGACTTTCTAAACAGAACCAAATTGTGACAATATTTGATTAAGATGACTCATTTAAACAAGCGTTGCAATTTGATTTAATTTTCCATTTTTGTTAATTTTCCATAAATACTAGTAAAATAATAAATTTATTTAATCAGAACACGGGACAGCTAAATAACATACATACCCTGAATGGGCAGCGACTTAACTTACCCAGCAAGTGTGCAGGAATGGGTCCATTGGGTTGTATTCCTTTGTTGGGATACTGCTGCATGAGCCTCTTCCTGACGAAGGCGTGCAGATGCTTGTAGAAAGGTTCGATTACTTTCCACAGCTCCTCCACGTCATCCTGGAAAGTTTCGCTCTCGTAGCCATCTCTCCACATCTCTCCAGCATCCTCGAACCCTGAAACAGGCGCATCGCTGCGTTAACTAATGCAACTGATATTTACTAGCTAAAAAATGTCGAATTCGAGAGAGTATAATATCATTTACAAGATAAGAACGGAATAAACATTTTCTGCTTTTGGTGACTTTCAAATGTCCTTAAAAGATCACTGTTCAGAAATGAAATTTATGTTCATTTAGACAGTGCACTAAATGCTGAAAATTATTTACTTACTTTCTCATACTACTTTACTGTATAAAAAAAGTATTGTGTGATGACCTACCAGAAAGGTGTAAGGTAACTGTTTGGACGACCGGGAAGTACCACCCAATTTAGACCGGAACCCAGTGTAGGAGGCATCCACAGAGACCTACCCTCCTTCCCCTACTACCAACCTCTCGGAAGGACTTACGGGCCCGCATATTTAACGTGCCCGTGTTAAATAATGCAACTGATATTTACTAGCTAAAAACTGTCGATCGAATTCGAGATAGTATAATATCATTTACAAGATAATAACGGAATAAACATTTTCTGCTTTTGGTGACTTTCAAATGTCCTTAAAAGATCACTGTTCAGAAATGAAATTTATGTTCATTTAGACAGTGCACTAAATGCTGAAAGTTATTTACTTACTTTCTCATACTACTTTACTGTATAAAAAAAGTATTGTGTGATGACCTACCAGAAAGGTGTAAGGTAACTGTTTGGACGGCCGGGAAGTGCCACCCAATTTAGACCGGAACCCAGTGTAGGAGGCATCCACAGAGACCTACCCTCCTTCCCCTACTACCAACCTCTCGGAAGGACTTACGGGCCCACATATTTAACGTGCCCGTGTTAACTAATGCAACTGATATTTACTAGCTAAAAAGTGTCGATCGAATTCGAGATAGTATATCATTTACAATATAATAACGGGATAAACATTTTTTGCTTTTGTTGACTTTCAAATGTCCTTAAAAGATCACTGTTCAGAAACGAAATTTATTATCCTTTGGACACTACAATAAATGCTGAAAATTATTTACTTTCTCATGCTACTTTACTGTATAAAAAAAAGTATTGTGTAATAAATGCCATTGTACGACAAATCGAATTTTGCGCCTTTTTACTATACTTCGTGCAAAGTTAACTTGAGTGCACTGTGGAAACTGTTGTTGTTGAGACCCAGACCGTCCGACCTACCAGAAAGGTGTAAGGTAACTGTTTGGACGGCCGGGAAGTGCCACCCAATTTAGACCGAAACTCAGTGTAGGAGGCATCCACAGAGACCGTACCCTCCTTCCCCTACTACCAACCTCTCGTAAGGACTTATGGGCCCACATATTTAACGTGCCCGTGTTTAACGTGCCCGTGTTAACTACTGCAACTGATATTTACTAGCTAAAAAGTGTCGATCGAATTCGAGATAGTATAATATCATTTACAAGATAATAACGGGATAAACATTTTCTGCTTTTGTTGACTTTCAAATGTCCTTAAAAGATCACTGTTCAGAAACGAAATTTATTTTCCTTTAGACACTACAATAAATGCTGAAAATTATTTACTTTCTCATGCTACTTTACTGTATAAATAAAGTATTGTGTGATAAATGCCATTGTACGACAAATCGAATTTTGCGCTTTTTCACTATACTTCGTGCAAAGTTAACTTGAGTGCACTGTGGAAACTGTTGTTGTTGTTGAGACCCGGACCGTCCGACCTACCAGAAAGGTGTAAGGTAACTGTTTGGACGGCCGGGAAATGCCACCCAATTTAGACCGGAACCCAGTGGGGAAAGCATCCACAGGGACCGTACCCTCCTTCCCCTACCACCAACCTCTAGGAAGGACTTACGGATCCACATGTTTAACGTGATAGTACTCCGCGTGAACACGGCGGTAATTTTGGTAGCGGCGGAATCGAACCCGGGCTCACCGAGTGCAATTCCCGCGAGCTGACCACTGGGCTAACGAGACCTACTATGGAAACTGTGAGTAAACTCAGTTTCTATCCATAAATCTATTACGCATCCATTGACTAGACGTTTCCGATGGTAACAGATTTGTTTGGGAATATCAATAAAGTTGTTGTTGTTGTTTCTGATGACCTCCTGTAATCGAATCATAGCCGACACAGGACCAGTGACACAGGAAAGAACGAACAAGACAATGCAAGAGAACAAAGTTTATTACGGACAAGCATCACTGACGAAGGTCAAAGGGGGTGTAGCTTCATATTGTAGATGAGGACCCAGTAGGTGGAAGACTGACTTTACCTCGATATACAACCATGCCTTACTCGGGATTCGAACCCGAGCCCACCGGACAGCAGCTGACGACGCTATCCACTTCACCGCCTGGGCGGCATAGCAATAAAAAATACCTTTTATTGAATGTAAAAAATATATATGAGTATAATTTTGCATTTTAAGTGTAGAAATGGATAGATTGGTTCAAAATATCTATTTTATATAGATTTCTTTTTTATTATTAATAAACAATGGCATTTAGAGTACTAGAATTTTATTTATTATTATTAAGTAATGGCGTTACAAATATGAGCATTGCTAACCAATAGATTATATTTGTTAGCAATGCTCATATTTTTACTTTCTCATACGTAGTATTGAGAAAGTGTTGTTTTCACGAAAATTTTCGATTTCGAGATTCGCCAATATATATTTTAAGACCTTTTGAACTTGTTTTGATTATTTTTGGAGTGATGTCCGTCTGTCTGTCTAATGGCTATGGCCGATTTCTTCAGCCACAAATATTAATCAAGAAATTTTATATCCAGCTTTGTTATAAAAAAATCTAGAACTAGATAGAATTTTTTTAAATTTGAGCGAAAACTTTGAATTTTATTCGAAATTATATATTTTTTTACCATGGCAACATAGGACAAAATTTGACATAGTTATACATAAAAGTGTTTATTTATGGCTCAATGATCATGACTTAATAGTTTTAATCATTGTTGTGAAAAATAGCCGCGATACAATTTTTTTTTGTGACGTCATTAACCCCCCTTGGGGCAAAGTTACCCCCCACCCCCAAGGGGTACATTGTCAAGTATGATATCAATCGAAAGATTTTTTTCAAGCCCTTTAAAGTGAAGGGTAACACGCTATAGTTGTAATCATTTGGACCCACGACACTGATTTTTCAAATTTTTCCTTGTAAAATTTGAAAAAAAAAAAAGAATTTTGTTATGACAAAATCGAGTTGGACCACACTTCAGTTAACTTTCTTCGTTGTCAAGTTAAGTTTACGAGAAATAAGTATATATGCAATTTAATATAATGTGGGAGAAACAGCTTTCTTGCTACCAAGTTTGCAACTGAAGGATATATATTGTCTCACCATTCAGAGTAGCTGCTTCGTTGGAAAGCTTCACGTATTCCAGAAATTGGGACTTCGTTTTCTTGCCTGAGACGTCTCGCCACTGCGACCAGATGTTCTTCAGTTCATCATAATTCTTCGACGTCTTCAGTATTTGAGTCAGATCTGCAAACAATATAAGATGTTAATAAATAAAAAAACAAATCTGATGTGGGCAGCACATAACTTTCCCTTCAGACTTAAAAGCATATTCTCTTAATTTCTTCAATAATAATTCATTTAATAGAATTTAATTGCACAAAATAACAAATCTAAATATTGGAAATGACACTGAATTTCCCTCTTTTCAATTCAATTTTCGTTTTCATTAGGTAACGGGACGTAGTTTCAAAGGCGGCGTAGCAAAAATTTGAAAAAAATAATGTATCTCGAGAACGTCTAGACCTAGAGTAACGGGATTGTTCTTATTTTTCTCACCGTCAAAATTTATGTATGAAACAAGTATTTAATAGATACATTTGAGAATGCGTAGTCTTTCATTTTAGATTTTGACGATTTTTGCGGGTCATTTCGTAAAAAAACAGGTTCTTTTTTTCCGAATCATACTGAAATCTAATCAGCGCTAGGGTGACCTTTACCTATAAAATGTTATGAAATTCAGTTAATTGTCTTTAGAGTTAGAATGGACACACACACACAGACGTCACACTATAACTAGTTTTTTCGTGTTCTAGAGGTACCAAAACGTGTAGATCCGTCAAAAACTCGAGTTGCAATTTTCTACACGATTCCAATACTTTACCTATACATAACCATGTATTGAAGAGAAAGTAAAAAAATACATGCGAAAATGACTGCGCAAATTAAGTAACAAGACAATACGATCATTTCGAAACGAAATATAATATTTCTTTCCTTAAGGATCCTATTGAGAATTTTAATAATTGGAGCATTTATCAAATTTCCTGTCATTGTAAGTTATCCTACCATGTCAAAAATCAAAACATCAATAAATTTTCGATTGCAAATCACTGTTGAATGACTAATAACCGTTTTAATTCTTCTTCTGCTTCTATTATTCAAAAAACTCTTCGCCAAATTGTGATTTGAATTTCTCCGAAGTTTTTCGAATGAATAAAAATTAAAACAATATAGTTAATGATTAATCAACGGCACCTTTTATTAAGTTAATCTATGACTATATTTCATTTATTTCGCTCTATCTTTTTCACTTTCTACACCCCTTCTTGTATCCATGTTTTCTGCATTTCAATATCGTTTATTGTTTTCTTTCTTTTTTGTAACACTAGGTAGAGGTTTTGTAACACTATCCACTGCTAGTTCAGCATGCTAACACGGGTCGATCTCTCATTTGGCACAAAGATCATCGCTAACTCGCACTGATGAAGGGAACTCAAGAGTTTCCGTTACTATCGCCAGCATTTGTGACTTTCCTTGCTCAGTAATTTATGTTGTGGTTTATTTATTTATGGTTATTGTGCAGAGTCACGTTATATTTAAACTAAGATGATTTAGAGGGGAAATATATTAAGTGTTATGATAAAGATTGTAAAGTACGATTCTTTAAGACGGATGTAATTAGTCATGTTACTACCCTGGTCGGGTGCCATTGTAAAGTACTTATTTTTACCTTGGTTACTTAACTCTAAAATATGCCACGTAACGTGCATAACCTCAAACTTTATTAGTAATTGATACAAAAAGGACTTACGTCTAAGGGCGATAGCACACTGATGCAGGAAGTTAGCACATTTATTGTGCACTCAAGAATAATACAGCAGCTGGCTGCGTGACTAAATTATAAACAGATACCCAAAACAGTCATTATTGCCAAGCACAGATTAGTAGCAAACTTTGACCGGACATGGTGATATATGATTACCTTTACGAAATCAGTGGAATAGATAGACCTAAATCGCCGAAGCTTACCCAACTACTTTTTAGGACATCTAAATATTGTCCTGGCCAACTACTGATACTAAATCCTCACGATCATAGTTGTATCAATACTAGTGACCTGCTCCGCGGACGATTACTTTCGACCCTTCGCATTCACACGGTGGCTCAACTTCTACCAGCCTGAACTCTCTACCAGACTCTACCAGACTCTAGCAGACTATCAACAGAACTCACTCTCTCACACACGATCCGAAGCTTATCCTATCGCTGTTGAGAACCGCATAATGTTACTTGAATCGGCGATTGGTCTACATAACCGGACCAGTCAGAAGTTGGTAATATAAAGTCAAACATAAATTATAACGTAACTGAGGAAGATAATAACCAAAAGTTATATAGACTGCACAAGATTTTAGTCGGGTACTATGGAATCAGAGCCAAACATTGCACAGAAGACCAACTTTGACAATGCCTCTTGTGCCGCATTAGCGTTGAGCAAAAGACGTCTCCAAATTAAGGCATTTTAACTGCCTTACCAGTGTTCATTACAATTGTCGCTGTAAATAACTGTATTGCTAGATTGCCTGATATCAAATCCTTCATGTTCCGAGTTCTTAAAAACAAGTTTTTTTACGCATTAAAATTGAATCACCTCCTATGGTGTAGTACTGCACTGGGGCAATGTCTTTGACGTCAAAATGGTTCACACTTCTCGATAATTGACAGGAGCCAATAATATTATATAGAAGGCTCGACTAACTATTGATAAAAAAAATAGCAACTGTAGTTTCAGTCCGATGGAACTGAAATGGTTTTGCGTCAATAACATTTTGCAAAATAAAACTCCAGTGAAGTTCAATATGTTTATTCGATTTTTTTCCGACTCATATGTTTCGTTTCGTTTATAAGCTTTCAAAGCATTACAAGTTACTCGTTAACTGTTTATAGCTAGTTACCGTTTGTAACGATTTTAGTTTTCTCCTCGATTTCAACTGGAAACTCCGACGATAGATTCCAGCTCAATATATTCCATTATTTTACTAACTTGCTTTGCGGTATACAAATTAAACTTATACAATATAGCTGACGAGGTTTTACATTCAAGTTAATCTATAAATTTGCCTGGAAGCACATAAATACGTACTTTAATACGTATATTTCCTCCAATTCTGTTCAAACCTCACCAATCATTAAACGTCTTTAAAATCCCCAAGTTCTTTTAACTTACTATAATTTAAAAAAAATAAAATAACTCGTGCTTGCGCACCAATATTTCACAAAGGAGTAAGTAAACAGATTGAGCTGCAACAATCGTGACACTTTAAATATTACAGTTTCTCTCATCCATTGGAAAACCCAGTTTAAAATGCTAATATATCGAAATTATAACCACTATACTTCAAAAACCAAGAGTTGATCCCAAATTCGATTACATAAACTTGTAGAATTTTAAAAGAGACACAAATTCTTGCTTATTGTTTATAGCTGTCACTTTTATGTTGATATATCAGCAGTACAAACTTGAAAAACGTAAAATTTTCATATTTTTTCAACTTGACAAGGCGGTTACTCGAAAACTGTAAGAGTTAAAAAAAAAAAGAAAAGAAAGTAAATATATATATTTAGAAACTAAATTTCCTCTTACATATTTTTGTCGCGTTCTACTTATATCTATCTTTTAAATTTTTGATAATATTTCGAGTGAAAGTATGAAAAATGAAAAGATACTCGTTCGGATAGTTACTTTTTTAATTTTGTTTTCGAAAAAATAATAGAGCTCGATCAAAACTCCAATTACATTCTCTTATAGGGCTTTTAAAGGACTATAAATTCTTGTTTATTGTTCAAAGATATCTCTTTTAGTTTTTGAGTTGTAAGCATTACAAACTTGAAAATAAAACATTTTCAATCTTCTTCAACTTGACGAAACAATTACTCGAAAACTATAAGAGCTTTTTCTAATAATAAATCTATATTTTAATACTAAATTTTCTAGTGCACATCTTTATCGCTTACTATTTATATCTCTTCGGTCTCATTGGGGAGCTGGGGGTGATTTTGGCTTGGTTGCGGGGTCGGGCCTGATTGGTGGCCAAGCTGCGGTCACTGGGCCTGGCTGTGTGCCGGGTGTGCGATTATTCTCGCAGCGATTAATCATCTTTCCGCATACCCTCGGGTAGGACGGATCTTTCAATGCTTACCATTTATATCTACCTTCTATAGTTTACTATAAAGTTCGATTGAAAGTTAGAAAAATGAAAAAAAAAAACATGAAAAGCTACTTTTTTAGAAAAATATTTCGAAAAAAAAAAGAAAAGTTCAAGATATCAAAATATTGAAATTATTATTATATATTCATAATCTGGACCCTACTTCCGACAAAACAAGGAAACTTATTTACATTTTTATCTATTAGGTTCGGAGGGTATAGGCGTCCAAAGCGCTGTTACATTTTTCGTGACATTCCGTATTTTTTTCCGGCAAAGAAACCGCAACCACAAATGTTATTCATATCAAAATGCTCCAGATATATGTAAATTAGAATCGATCACATACCAAATTTCATTTCTTTAGCCGAAAAAAATGGGGAAATATGGCGTCCTAATTTTGAAATACTTTAGAGAGAGCTGTTTGTTCTTTATTTCCAATTTTTCTCACCACATTCGTGCAAGTTAATTTACTAGTCAGATTTCGTTCAAATTTTAATAGCTAAGATATAAATCGTTCTAAAAATAAAAAATCTGATGTGGGTAGCATATGTCTTTCTCTACAGACCCAAATTCATTTTATCATTATTTCTTCAATAATTCATTAAATTGAGTTTAATTTCACGAAATAGCAAGCATAATTATCTGATATAACATTGAATTTGCACTCTTAACTCAATTTTCGTTTTCATTAACGGGACCTATTTTCAAAAGCGTCGTAACAAAAATATGAAAAACAAAAATATCTCGAGAACGGCTGACCCTATTGTAATGGGGTTGGTCTTATTCTTTACATCGTCAAAAATGACGTATAAAACAAACACTTAATGGGTATATTTTAGCATACGTAGTCTTTTATTTTAGATTTTGACAAATTTTGCTAGTCATGTAGCAAAATGAGGCAGGTTCTTTTATTCCGAATCGTACCAAAATCTAATCAGCACTACGGTAACCAATAACTCACTTATCTTCTAAATTTTGTGAAATTTGGTCAATTATTTTTTAGCTATATGAATATATAAGATTTTTTCCGGCCATTTCGCAGAAAACGGCAGATTCCTTTTCCCTGAAGTGGACCAAAATGTAATTATCGCCAGGATCACCCACAAGTGACTAAATTTTATGAAATTTGGTTTATTAGTTTTTCAGTTAGAGTGGAAACATACATCACACACACAGACGTTAAGCTAAAAATAGTTTTTTGTGAGTTCTAAAGCTCTCAAAACGTGTAGATCCGTCGAAAACTCGAGTTGCGATTTTCGACACTATTTCAATACTTTCCCTATACATTACCGTGTATTGTACCGAAAGTAAAAGTAAAATGGAGGCGTGACAATAGATTCTGGGGCAGGAACATAAAATTTTTGTATGTGGTTATAATTGGCTCTATGGCATTGTTTTGAGTGCGACGTCTACATGGTCGTCTACATGGAAAGCAAGGTTTGCAGAACAGAGTTTTCTTTAACAGTTTTTTATAAATGTAAGCCCTGGTCCTTGTGTCCCCTCATATGCTAATATTACTACTGGACCAAGTTATATAATAATACATATTTTCATGTCCTCAAAATAGAACGAATACTTGCCATGTGCGCACTTTGCTACTATTACCAATATTAGTCAATATGGATTCAATATATGCAGTATATTACCAATAATGGTTCGACATCAGAAACAGATTAATGTTTCACCAGTATTGAGCCAATATTGGCTAAAATTCAACTAATATTGGATAGTAATAGCATGACAACATTGTCCAAGTATTGGTGATATTTCTAATAGAAATCTGATATTATCGAAATATTATATAGTACTGTATTGAGCTAATAATGGCAATCATGAAAAAATGTTCAATTAACCCATGTAGACGTAATATTGTGCTTAAATAGGTTTGCTACTGACGTATATAGAAGCTAGTGCTGCTTTAAATATCACAATTCTTCTTACCTGGTTCCAGTGGTAAATCACAAGCTTTGTCAGCAGTGTTGTTTATACCACAGACTTTAGCTTTGGCGTAGGTATCTTGCATATCTGCAACCAACGAGTTGAACTGAAAGCATAATGTGAATTCGCATGGTTTAGAAATGCAACAAAGTAGTCATTTTAGTGCATTATTTTAAAACGTAAAGATATTTTATTGTTCAAGTTTAGTATGATTTTCGTATACTTTTATGAATAAAACATTTGTGGGACTAATATTCATATAAACGATTATATCACCAAAAAAAAACTCGAGCAGCGTATAAGAGTACAAATAACACAATAATGTAGCATCAGCTGTTTCGAGGATATGCTGGATTTCCTTCGTCAGTTCAAGAAACCCAACAAACCCGAAGACCAAAAGAGGAATATACCTTTCCTCTTTTGGACTTCTTAAACACTGGCATCTAAAAAATCTCGAATTCGAAAATTTTCGTGAAAACAATACTTTTTCTATATTAAGTATATTACATAATATGAGAAAGTAATAATCTAATAGCAGAATCCTATTTTACACTTCGCAAAGGAGTCCAGTAAAACACGAAAAATTTTTTTTTCTATTTTAATTCTAATCATTTAGCCTAAATATGAACAGTAATTTATCTCCTTTGATTTATAATCATAATCCCTTTGCGTCCAATCTTCGCTCAAATCCTGTCCATTCACTACACGTTAAAATTGCAAGGAGTGGGCGGGGTGACTTTCAGTCACTTCCTCACTTATATTCTGGAATACTTTGATTTGTCTATTCGGGAAAAATGCTATTTAAAATAACTTAAAAACATAAGGAAAACAGAAATATATCGTATTAAAATGATGTGGTTGGTCTTCACATGTGTGGTCTTTGCATTTCATTGGTAATGTGAATTTTGTTTTTTAGAAAAAATTAACTTTCTTATGTGTTATTTAAGACTAAGCATTGAATTTTTCAAATGATCTAGAATTTTACGAATCCTACGTAGATTTTACGAATAGATTCTAGAATTTTACGAATCCGATTGAATCCTACGTAGTCGTTTTCGATGCCGGTAAAGGGAACATTCTTATAAGAGGGAGGTTTTCTTGCAAGGCACGGTAAGACAGATTCGCAAGTACACCTCACAAGAAATATTTTCTTGCGTATAAGATCAAAGTACTTACGGTTTTCAATTTCTCTTCGGACAAAGCTGCAGTCCCTAGAATAGAGAGTACTTTGAACCACCGAAATATCGTCTCATTTGTGTCCTTGAAGTCTTTCCATGAAAACGAAGTTGCGTTTTTCCATGTTTCCAGAGTAAATTTAGCCTCTTCTATCTGGCTAACAAGCTGTCGACAAAAACGAAACAAAACAAGAAATTAAATTAAATTAAAAGCACAAATGCACATGCACATTACACATTAAGAATCGCGTGAGTTCTGAAATATTTTTATTCTTATAGAATTCTTGTTGAAAGAAAATTTTTGGAGAGTCATTTAGACAGCCATTTTATTATTTAAATATTAAGGATAAACGCTTCATGTAAACAAAATTTACGGTATTTTAGATAAGAATCTTTAACTTAAATAATTGTTTCACACTAAAAATATATCTTAATATTGTATTCACAAATTTTACGAATAAAATGTCTTTTAAATACTAGGGGGTTTGATCTAAGTGTTTTCTACGTTTAACAATCTCCATTTTCAATGTGTAAACTTTTAACGCTGAAACTTGCAGATCGAGGAGCTGAGTAAAAATAAAAGAGGAATTGCATGTTTAAAGGAAAACTTGAGCAACGTATTTAAGCACAAATAAAATAATATGCAGAATACAGCTGTTTCGAAGATAAGTTAGATCTCTTTCATCAGTGCAGGAGAACCAACAAACTGGATTGGGCCAAGTGGGCCTATTTCGTCTTTTTATGTTAGGGCTTGTTAGTTCTTTAGAACTAACGAAGGGGATCCAGCGTATCCTCAAAACAGATGCATGCTGCATTAGTATTTTGTATAAGCTTAACTAGGTTGCTTAAGTTTCCTTTAACCTTTGCACAAATTTTTTTTTAATTTATTAATTGCATGCTTATAAATCTTTATATCGAATATAAATTATAGTTTATATATATACACTTTAATCAATCGTGCTTTCTCGAGGACCACCACAAAACACAGAAAAATACGCTTTTTATGCAAAATTATCTTTTAACGCATTTTAGTTTTGCAGGTATGAAAATAATTATTATACTATTACACTGTGATTTCGATTCCATAAATTAAGAATATCGAAATTATTACCAATGCTGCCTTATTCGCCTCTGTGAGATTGCTTGCGTAGTTCCAGTTCGCAATGGCTGCCTTATTTGAAACAACACTAGTCATTCGATCGTTGTCTTTGAGAAACTGCAGAGCTGCCGCGACATCTTTGTTGTTCCCACTGACGTACTTCTCGATGGGTTTCTCTCGGCTGAGGACTGGAGTGGCAAATAACAGGGACACCAGATGAAGAAGAACCCAGGCCAACATGATTTAATATTATTTTTCGCTTCTGTTTTCTGAAAATAATTGGAAATTTTTAACGGGGATATGAAAAAATATATTTTGTATTACATTTTTATACTATTTTATACGTTGTTGATGCATGTGCAATTGAAATGGATGATTGCGAATTTACACCATTTTCTTAAAAGTATCCGGACACTTCACCGAATTCGTATATTGTGGATTTAAGAATGACTTGATCCATCTACATTACCCGTTGAGTTCTGTGCTTGCAACTGTGAATGTAGCGAATTTTCGAACATTCTGGGTTATTCCCATTATACCACTTTTGTGGAGCAGATTTTATGTCTTTTCCAAATCAACAGAATTCCTTGTCAAACTTCACAGTGTGTATAAGAATTGTTTGTTAAAAATTGGTTTAGAAAATTGGAAATTGATATGGACATTAAAAATTAATATGGACTAGCGTTCTCAGGGTCCATACCTGAACACTATAGAACATTTCTGGAATAAAATTCAACTTCGAATTTCATTTCCATTTAGAAGATCTTCCAAATCAACTTCTAGAGATTATTTGAAAGAATTCTGTTCATACTGTGTATTTAAAAATGTTTTATTAGGTTACTGATGTGAGAATAATCCATCTTAACATGCCTACTCCGATCTTCACATACGATTCTTATTCACATCGTAAAGTTTGACGAGGAACTCTGGCAGCTGGAAAAGAGAGAGATTCCGTTTCATACAAGTGGAAAGATGCACGACTTCTTTCTTTTAATGTAATATTTTTCATCATGTAATACTTGTAATTAACTATCATGTAATATTTTTCAGTATCTAAATAGTGCACGAAATAAAAGTAGAGATCCAAAGAGGCCAATTCAGATCCATTCATTTTTAATTGAGATAATAAAAATAAGCTTATTGTTGATAATCTTAAAACATACCAACACGTACGTTTTTAAGATATTAAGTCCAAATTGCAAGTCGAAAGTGGTTCTATCGACAATAACATGATAGCAACGTTTAATACAGATAAAAATGCATTCAATGTATGCATTGTTTTAACCATCTTAAAACATTTTTACTCCTTCAAAGATATAAGATTCGAAAGTATTTTCATGCAAGTGCCGACATGTGAGTTTCACTTTTAAAGTGTGAAAGCTTGCATGTGTGCACTTTATGTTATCGCATCAGTATTGTAAAAACAGTGTTGGATCCACTTTAGTAATAGAAGAAAATACTATCGTCCCAGTAGCTCAATGGTTAGGTCGTCAACTGCTCAGGAGGAACTACTAATATGGATTCATGGTTCAAATCCCAATTAGTATATACTACGTTTCATTTTGCAATTGTTATAATTAGACACAATAAAAGTTAATTGAAGATTAATAATTTGTCGATAGCCAGAGCGTCTGAAGTAAAGACAGATTATTTTAGACCAAGACAGAATATGGCCATACTGTCAAGAATAAATGCCTGTTGCGGATGACCTTTTATAGAAAAATGTGCCATTTTTATGTTACATGCTAGAAAACACGAAAACCTAGCGCAATATCGTCTCAATTGGGGTGCTTGAAAAAAGCTAATGATAAAGTCAATGAGTTGAAGTTTTGATAACCCGAAACTTAAATAAAAAAAATAATTTCATAATATATGCTTCCGTCGATATTAACATGCATTTAAAGTCAATAAATTACAATTAATTTACAGTCGTGTCAAGGACTGATAGTATTGGATGTCTGTTAGTTCACTCACTTCCTTTGCTGGAGGGTCTTCCGAATTCTTCCTATTTCAAATGGGTGTGGGTTAAGTTTAATAATCAGGTAGATCTTCCTGTGTGTTGAGTTACTTGTTCTTCCGCTTCGAAAAAATAAATGAATAATTTATGCAAAGTGATTCTGGAGGACACTAGATTTTGACCTAAGGAATGCTGAAAACATGTTTGGAATTAAACAAGACAATTAGGATTTCAAAAGTTGCATGGGTTTTCTTTTGGAATTTATGCTATTTCGAACCATAATCACGTTCCAAGGGCACAATTTTTTTTCTAACAGAATAAGTGATGTATAAATGTTGGATGTGTCCACATGATGTTCCCTATAACTTAACAAATTTAGATAATGTGAGAAAACAATAACACAAATAAGTGTTTTCTTATAACTCAATTACAATAAAATATTATGCTTTTGATGTTATCGATTAAAATAAATATATCAAATTTAGAAAAACAAAGATGACGGAAAACGGTTTCGGAAGCTAAATAAGCTAACTTCATCATGTAAGATAAGGAAGCAACCTGTTTTGGAAAAAAATGCATTACAGAAAGAAATAACAAAGCAGATATAGAACGAGGAGAAAATTTAAGACAGAGAAATAATGATTAAATAAGAGATTTTCAGGCGGAAAAATTAATCCAGCATTATCAGTAATAAGTGATAATTAATTGAGAAACGAACTTCTTTTCCAGATGAAAGTAAATGTTTTTGGTTTTGAATGTTATTTGTATTCAGTTGATGAAGGTTTTCCTTTTTTTTAGATCTCTCTCTCTTTTTTTTTTTAATTTTCGTTTGGCAACGAAATTTTTCGAATTTTCGTTTGGCACTTTCGTGGATTGCGTGATATGTAGAATGTAGAATTAGGAAAATTATGTAGAATAATGTATGTATAGTAAAAGTCACGCGTTTACATGTATTTTTGACATATTTGAAAAAATTAAATGTTATTGAATAAATGCCTTTTCTTTTTAAGGCAAGTTTAAATGTGTTTGTTGACGGCTATAAGTGACAACAACTGAAAGCTCTCGCGGTCAAAGTTCATTATAAACTTGGGGCTTTGCTATAGAATAAAACAAAAATAATCTGTATAACCTCGTCTTTGTCTAAATAGAATATGAAATAAGGGATAGTTTATTTTTGTATAAGACTTTTCATGGAATATTTTTCATGGAATAAAAATAATAATGACGTATTTCAAAATTTACCTACACAATACGCTGGAATTCGTGGAGTGTAATAGTTACTAAGTCACTTGTCTTTTTCAATTTCTGTAAAATGTACTATATAGAGCGAGTTTCGTCTCCACCAAATTTCAGAAAATTTGCTTCGTTTTAAGATGATCTATCCTCGGACATCGCAGAAAGACCAAATGAAGTTCAGCAAAAATGCATATTAATTTATAGCTATAAAATTATATCAAAAATAAATTGCTTAGTCTGTGATTTTTACTGCATATCCGGAATCACAGTTAAGATGTTGAAATACAAACCACACCATACATTATAGAGTGCATCCTGTTAATCGGTGTGGCATATTTGTCTCTTCTTAAATCAGACTACTGATTGCATTTTTATAAAGATTTTTTTTAACTTTTAGAAAATCTTGTCTCTGAATGGCAACATTCTGACAAACACTCCTTACTGCATGGGTTGCCATATGAAAAACTAGTTTTTAAGGCGTTTAAGACATAATTTGCAGCTAAAAAAGCATTGTCCATTGTTGAAACAAGATCTATTAGAAACATTTTCACATCACTTCTATGATAAAAGCATTTAAAGCGAGGTTGTATCATCTACTGGCGCCAAAAGAAAACTTAAGTTCGTTTTGCAACGCCTTGGCCATGAAAGGAACATTTGAATGTCAACTTATCAACCTGGCAGTCTTTCAGGATTTTTTGGCAGAACGGGGGGGGGGGGGGCGAATGAAACTTTTGGGTAGGGGCAAGTTTCCTATTTGTCCTATATAAATATATCTAAATGCTGTAACATAAATAGAAATTAAGTTAATATAAAAAGTCTCCGGGGGGGAGGGCTAATGATCGTCTTCAAGTGGGCTTCTCCCCCCTCCCCTCTTCGGATGTATGCCTGAAGGAAACACTGTTGTCAACAAACCCACCGAATTTTATCCCGTCATTATCGTTATTAAATATCGAAACTTCAATAATTCATGTTTAAAGAAAGATAAATTAAATTAAGATATTTAATAACAAAAATATTTAATGGACTCGCGCATATGAAGTTTGCGAGCTGTGAAAGATTTTCAATTAGAACTTAATTTAACAATTAATTATGAAATTAGAAGCATAGAAAAAAATTCAATATTTGATAATCCTAATACAAAATAGCATATAAATTTTTAGAATTTGGACATAAAATTAAACAAATTGGAATACAGGAAAACAATGAAATTAATGTAACACATCTAAATCGCAAAAACGTATTTAATGTACAGAAGCACGTTTAAACCACAATGTATGCAAGTGCACAAAATTTATTGTTTACTTGTTATTTGTAGGAAGCGTGGTGAGTATGCGCAGTTTTAAAATGGGTGTTTCGCCCTTTTAAATTTCGTTTTAATAATTGAAATTGTGATTCCGCAAATCTGCATGCAATTTCAAGTATGTATGTAAAATTTCATCTTCCTTTTGTAGTTTATCAATAAAAAGGATCTCAAAATTCAGGCAAATGTTGATTTCGCTTCATTAGGAATGGAAAAAGGACTACGCTCCGCTCGTCCATAATACATTTATAAATTTAATGCTTGATTCTAATTATATATTTTAAAATTTTTAAGTTTCACTTAAGTAATGATTGGGGAGATTAGTGACAATGAATTATGTTACTACTGTCGGCTATGGAGTCACTCTCATATGTCCCGTCCATTTTACCAATTTTCAAAATATTTGGTTTCTTGCTAAGTAGGAAATTTTGAGGTTCCATCTTAGTCACTGATACCCCCCCCCCCTTCAATCCGCACATATACATTGAATTTCATAGATAACACACATAGGTAACCTAACTAGCAAAACGCCGCGAATTGAATGGGTTCGTGCGTATGAAGTATGCGAGCTATGAAATATTTCAAATTAAAACTTAATTTAATAAATAATTATGGAATTAGAAGCATAAAAAAAACGATTTCAATATTTGAGAATCCTAATACAAAAGAGCATAAGTTTTTAGAATTTGAATATTAGTTAAACACATTAAAAAACAGGAAAACAATGGAATCAAAGCAACATATTTAAATCACCTAAACATATATTTCCATAGTTTTGTGTTTTATTATTGTACGTATCATGATATTAAAGTACAACCTTCTAACTCCATGCTATGTATTTTGTTTCGTCACATTCTTCTAGCAACCGTGTAAAAAAACAGGGTAGGGAAGCTTATTTATTGTTGGACTCTTTTTTAACTTTTGTGCAATAATGGTTATTCATATCCAAAGTACCGCTAGATCAATATTTTATTTTTACACACTATTTAAAGAAAATGTAATGATCATGCGCTCAGTTTAAAAATGGGCGTTTCGCACTTTTACAGTTCGATTTAATAATTGAAATTGTGATTCTGCAAATATGTGCGCAATTTTACATATGTATGAAAGATTTCATCTTCCCACCTATTGTAGTTTTCGAGTAAAAGGGACAACGAAATTCAGGCAAATGTTGATTTCGCTTTGTTAGGAATGGAGAATGGATCTAGCTTCGTCCATAATAATGGTTAATACTGATAGTAATACTAGTTAATATCAATGAGTAATTTATATAAACTAAAAGATAATAATTAATAGTTAATCTTGACATATCATATTAAAAAACAATAGTCTTCAAACGTTAACTTGGAATTACCCATTGAAATATAAAACTGACGCAGTATTCCCATAGAAATCATTGAAACGTCTGTTAGAAGTGCCATGACAGTTGTTACATTTAAAAATATTCTGATGTGGGCAGCACATGACTTTTCTTATATAATGCAATAAATTTACAGATTTCATAAAAAAAAAAATAGGTTATTCTTATAGTAGATGCTTATATGCTTTCCAAGATATTGAATTTTAGTCAATTAGTCCTCATTTTCATTGATTTAGAGTCATTTTTATCCATTTGGCGAGATTTTTGTTAATTTGGCAACATTTAAAAAAGTCGCCGAGTTGGCGACATTCCACCAAATTCGTCGCCTAAATCTCGCCAAGCGTTATGGACGGAGAAATAAGTTATTCTTATAGCAGATAAATGACAAAATGCGTTCAAATACAAAAGTATTACTCAAAGTATCTTTTATCATGAATGGAACGAGCTAAATCCACGAGAATAATGTCACCAAATTTATGGCAGGATATTACATATGAAAAGTTAACATGTTTCTCAACAGTTAATATTTTTTTTAATTTATGGGATTTTTTGATATATTTATTTGAAAAATGTGCAATATCTCGTTAACGGTTCATGCTAGAGTTCTAAAGTTTATGTTAATCGTTTTCTAAGAAAAAATTACATAAGAAATGGCTATTTGCGTAACTTTATTAAATATTTTGATTTTTGATGATTTTTTCAAATTTTCACTCGAAAATTTAGAAGGGTTCTGAACATTAGATTATATTTAAAAACAATAGGCTTCCGGTTTTCATGGATTGTAATTTTTGTACCAAATTTCATTCGAATCGCTCCATTCGTTCGTGAGATATCGTCTCCACACACACACACACACACACACACACACACACACACACGCACACACGCACACACTTTCACAAACACGCACACATTTTCACAAACACACACACACTTTCTTACATGCACACACACACACACTTTCACACACACATACACACTCACACACTTTCACACACACACACACACACACTCGCACTTTCAAACACACGCACACACTTTCACACATACAATCACACACACGCACACACTTTCACACACACACGCACACACTTTCACAGACACACACACACGCTCACACTTTCACACATACACACGCACACACTTTCACACACACGCATACACTTTCACACACACGCACACACACACACACACACGCGCACACACACACACACACACACGCGCGCGCGCACACAGACACACGCACACGCACACACACACACGCACACACGCGCGCGCGCACACACACACACACACACACAGACACACACAGCCATCCCCTAAAAAATGTTCGATTCGTGATCAGGGATGCCTGAAACGTGCTCTCCTGTCGAAAGCTCGAATTCGAATTTTCGACCCCGTCACAATACTTTTCTTATACATTATATAAGGATATGTATATAAGGAAAGTAATAAAATGTGGAAGGTTAAAGCATTTTAAAAACTCCAAGGACTTTTTAAAAACTCCATAATTTGTGCCCTGGGAGGAGAACAGTCAACAGTGGGTCTTTATGTCATCAGGATGTTTCTAAAGACTCTGAAAAGATTTTAAGTAATTTGGTTTTCTAATGATTCCACAAACTTTGAATATACTGTGGAGTTCCCTTGTAGCGAGAATGGATACAGCAAAGCATTGGTTATTACAAATTTTTCCTGGATCTGCAGTATGTTCATAAAATTAAACTTATTGCTTATAACGGACACTTAGGTAACTGTACATCAGACATTACGAAGTAAACAAAATCCAAGGAGCAACAATTAGTAACAAAGATTCATCTCCAGATACTTTGAACCTAAATACTTCCCTGAACACGTCCCCGGATACGTTAAGATGACCTAAACACCTGAAAATTGCCTCTGAATTTTCAGATGATGTCTGGCGTTATTTTCATCCGCAAACAAACAAAAATTGATGGAAACATGCTGGATTCTTAGGAGAAATCCAACAATCCTTCATTTCTGACCTTTGTATGAAGATAGTTCAGTGTGAAATAAGTTACAAGAAAGATATTTCAGAAGATCTTATTTTTAACGATTATGCTGCGAGCGGTGATTGTGTTGAAACAGAAGCACAAGAGCCCGATATTGTCATTATTGCTATAGTTGCTAATATGTCGATGAATACAAATCCGAAAAGAACGAAATTGGTTTGATAAGAGGAAGGAAGGGTAAAATCCAAAATTGCTATGAAAAGCGTCCAAAATTTGCATGACAATTTGGAAGCCTACAACATTAACTGCAGTACCTTTGGAAAAGTGCTATACAAATGTGTTGTAAATTCAAATATTCAAAAGAAAATTACAGATTTCTTTCAACGATCAATATATTTCAACCTCATTGTATTTTTTTTTTGTTTCACAATAGGTAGTTAAATAAATTATTTTCATTTTTTATATCATACCTAAACATTTTATCAGTTTTTGCGAATATCGGTTCTAGCGAATATTTTCCCCTGTCCCTTGCGTCTTCGCTATATGTATATCGGCTTCACGGTAGCTTGTAAGGGCTAGTAAATGATTTCACTTATTGTGTTATATTTGATACTTTGATAAGCAAACATTTACAGGAGCTAGTATAATTTTTCACATAAATTTTTGCATATAAAGTTTTACGCGTAAATGTGACGCTTTTGACATGCTCACTGAGAAGCAAATGTGATTAATAAAATAATTCAAAGTTTCCAAAATATCCGGACTTTCCTCCCAAAATTTCCGAGGACTAAAAAAAAAAACTTTTCCCAAGCGTTTTAAAATTTCCAGTTTTTTTAGAACACTAATTGTAGTTTCGATGCTGTACAAACCGATCAACATGAGTAACGAGCGATAGTCGCATTTTTATTTTCAGGAACTGTAACTTTCTCTTCTATGTATGTAAATACTATGACGAAGAGCACTAACGACGGGTCATGTTTTATTTTGAAATTTTGGAATTTTTATTTTGTGTACATAAAAATTAGCACTTTTCTCCTTCAAATGCGGCTGATACTTATTTGACATAAAAAGTTTTTCTGAAAGAAATTTATTCGAATAATTTTTAATTGTATAATTTAAAATTATACAGCATTCAAAGTTGAGCATTCAAGCTATATAAAATGAAACATATTGATTATATCTATATAAATGTTTCTGTTATATATGGGCGTCTGTTGTAAATGGTAAATACATGGCCGCTGTCAGAAAGTTATTGAAAAGCAGTACCGAAACCAGCTGCATTTAGCATGCGAGAGACGTAAACTACTTAAGTTAAAATTGTTTTATTTGAAAGAATTATATTTTGTTAGAAATTAAATTACTAAAAGGAATTTTTCGAGTATAAAAATACCTGAATTATCAATTTACAAAATATTAGAATGTCAGAATTATTTCTTACTTAATCCAGAAAAATTTCAGTTTTCCGAGCTAAAGCTGTTTATACATCAAGAGAATTAGTGTACTTATAAATTGTTTCAATCAAGGCAGAAATGTTTTCGTTCAATAAGTGAGAGTAAGTACTTCCCTCTTTCAGCCATAATAAATATTTATTGATGTCTCAACAAGGAAAAAGTCATTCTTTTCACCTGTCCTTAACACTTGTCATCTCCATTGTGAAAGTGGTGGCAGATGCAACTACATATTCAAATCAAACTACCGGAGGTACTCGCAGCTAGCGGTCACTAAATATTGCATATATATTTTATAGCAATCTGTTTTTTAGCAGGAACTTGCTAAAATATAATTGTAAACTACCTCGCCCCCCCCCCTCGCACTTTCTTCGTTCTATTCCTATGTGTCTTTTTAAACCTTGGCGAATAATTTAACAAAGTATCGCCAACTTGGAGATATTTTGCCTAAGATTGACGAAAATTTCGTCAAAATGGCAAAAATGACGCTAAATTAATGAAAATGACGTCTAATTGATGAATTAATTATTAAAATATTTTAATACATGAATTATATCGCTTATTGAGAATGTTATCAATATTAATAATTATTAATTTAGAATTACGTGAAATATAAGTTAATTGGGTACTTTGAAATAGTATGACATGTTGTCATCCGGAATATCGCCAAATGTACAATTCAACGTTAAAAACACAGTGCGTGGATCTTATACATTATGTTTTGACTGCAAAAGGTGTAAATTTATTGCCTTATATAAGAAAAGTCATGTGCTGCCCACATAAGATTTTTTTTCTCAAATATATGTTATACAATGGCTTGGAAGTAAGAAAAAAAATCACGGTAAGTATTTAAAATATTTTTAATATTTAATTTAAGATTATTCAATTTATTTTTAAATAATAGTAACACAAAAAAGCTTTTAAATGCTTCAATTATCCAAAAGTAAATAAAGCATGAATTCGAAGTATGAATTAGTAGGAACAAAAAGTGTGAGTTAGTAAAAGGTTTTAACATTAGAAATTTATGTAACAACTCAAGTAAACTCATAACGCATGAGCAGTATACTAGGTTCAATGAATCCGACGTGCACATTGTACATTTTTAACAATACAGTTTGCTTTGCATATTCTAATTGTTTATGGTGGTGTGCTCTGTTTTTGGAAATAAATTTAGAATGTAACAATGACAACAATGTCGATATTGTAAAACCAACTTTCAACAAACAAAGTGTATTTAAAGAGTATTTGAAAGTGTATTTAAGTGTATTTGAATGTGTATTTAAAGTTTGCGTAATTGACCATGCCATATAAATGTACATCTCCCTTATTTTCTTGAAAAAGATTCGATATTTGATTGAAAAATGTCTTTCACAACGACTAAGAATTCCCCAAAGTGAGAAATCTCTTTTATATACATTTTTACTTATTTAGGTTCAAACTGCTGTGACTGTGTGTTGTAAAACTGTAAAACATTTACAAGCATCTTACTGAGAATTTCAGGAGCATCAGCCCTCAGTAAAAAAAATGAGCAAAGGTTGCACAATGTTTTACAGTGTAGCGAGATAATTATTTTATAAGCTATTGAGTAATGTTTCAATTATAATCTGTCATACGAGTGCCATATACCGGGCATTCATTCTTAAAAATAAGCTCTTACGGAGGATTGAGCAGTTAAAATTGTCGTACGTGTTCTGATAGTTAATATTTCTAAACATATAGAGGTTCATAGTTTTTAAAAATAAAATTCAGCGGTGACTTCAGTCCAATGGAGCTAAAATAGCACTGTGTTTTGAATAGAGTCTGTAAAATTTGAACCGCCTTTTAAAAAAATGTTTCGAAATTATAACCACTCTATTTTGGAAATTAAAAAATTAAAAAATTAAAAGAAAAAAAAAAAGACCCGATACATGATCCATTTATATATATCCCCATAAGGCTTTCCATAGGTTGCAAATTAACCCTTACTATTCATGTAGCAAACAAAAAATTAACCCATTTTTTAAAAGCAATTGAAAATATTAAGATATCAAACTTATAACTGCTTTAGTTTAATAAAATCCAATTCAAAATCTAATTATACATATTTTTATAACTTTTACATTGATACAAATTGCGTTCTCACTGTTCCTAGATATTTCTTTTTGTTTTCGAGATATAAGCTTTACAAACTTGATGTCACTCAAACAGTTGTTTTAGTTTTTTCAAAAGAAGTAATTTAAAATGTTAAAATATTGAAATATAATGCAGAAAACAGGTTGAAAAATAGAAAAAAAAATATATTGTAACAAGAAAGATGAAAAAGCCTGTTTAGAGAAAATGACCCATATATTAGGAAAGAACAAGTTGTAACATTCGATGTCGATACATGACAGCAATAAGATACTAACTGCCCATGTATTTTATGTTAGACCTGAAGCGATTCGTGTTCACATTGTATATTTTTAACAATGCAGAAAAAATAGTGTAGTGCATATTTTAATTGTTTGTGTGGGCCATTCGTCTTGTTTAACAACAATATATTTTAAAAGCAACGAAGCTAACAATGCTCTACTTTGGAGATAAATTGAATTTCACCAAATTTAATGACATTTGCAAGTATATTTAATTTTCGCCTGTTTATCGTGATACTTAAAATGCGGCTGCTTAATTTACTTATACAGTACATTTGATTTAATTTTGGATTGAAAAATGTGTTTTCGTCCACTGAGAATTCCCCAAAGTAAGAAACCCGGTTTTTTTATTTTGCTTAGAGCTTAAAGCGTTATTAGCTTAAAGAGTACCCAATTTATGTGGGTTTCCTTCCTACTTTGTGAAATGTTCTATATTATATATATTATGAATGTAAAAGTCATCAGGAAGTCGTCAAAATTATTTTTGTGTTTCTTACAGTTACAGCAGCACCGCGATCATGTCATATCTGCAAGATAACATCTTCAAGTGAAATATTCCTTGTTTTCACACTGGTAAAGATACAAAATTACTGTAATTATAAGTCTAGTTACCTAGCTTACATTTGGTAACTAACGTTAAGAATCCACCCTTCAACATCCGAAGCCTCGCTTTTTATATGAAAACACCAACTTGGGCGAAAAGTTTGTTTTGCGGAAATTTTATACAAAAGAGAGTTCGAAGCAACCGGTATTAAAGGTACTCTAATATTTCATGGAAAATATCTGTCGTATACCGTCGTAATACTTATCACATTACGACAGTTTTATTCTACATTAATTATGGTAATAGTTTTGCAATTTGTATCTATTTCTAATTCTGCTAAAAACACTCTGAGCTAATTCTTTGGGCTCTTAAAACAAGAATGAAATATATGTATACTGTTAAGTCTTGTTAATGAGTATAATTTACTATAAATAATTTGGCATCACGTCTGATGTTATAATAGAAAAAATTAAGCACACATCCACAACAGAAGGTCTTTATTTTACTTCCTATAAGACGTACAAAAATTTTTTAAAAAAAGGGCCAAAGCGCTTTTGTGCATAAGTACGCTCTTCATCAGAGGCTACATGGAAATAAAATTTGAATCGTTCATATATAGACCAGATATAGCGACAAAATTTGCATAAATACAATTTACAAAAGAATCTACGTTTAGGCAAGGATAAACCGAAAACTATAAAACAAGTTTTTTAGAGTTTCAAAAATTCCAACAACAAAAGAACAGCATAGTAAATTACAATTTAATTACAGAAATCGAAAAAAAGGGGGGAGGGGTAGCAACCAAGCATAATCCCAAAGATGAAGACGTCAAAGATAACCTTGCAGAGACTTGAATTGCATGGAGTCGAGAATGAGTCGCCAAGCGTAACTCAAATTCATAACAGGGTCAAAATTACAAACGGACTCGCGGTAGATATAAATAAAAAGGGATTCAAAAAGGAGAATATCACGTGGGTTATTACAACGCTTCGAAAGGAAAGTCTTTTCAAAAAGAGGCTGAAAATTATCTTTAACAACAAATTGAGCAAGAGCCGTAGAAAGTTTACTATCCCTGACATCCCGAGCATGTTCTGCTAAGCGGATGCCAACAGTGCGTTTAGTACTTCCAATATAAAATTTAAAATTACCATCGGTGGACAACAGGGGAACAACATACACCCCAGCAAAGCTTTTAAAGTCATCCTTATGCTGGTCGCTATATCTGGTCTATATATGAACGATTCAAATTTTATTTCCATGTAGCCACTGATGAAGAGCGTACTTATGCTCGAAAGCTCTCTGGCCCTTTTAAAAAAAATTTTGTACGTCTTATAGGAAGTAAAATAAAGACCTTCTGTTCTGGATGTGTGCTTAATTTTTGCTATAATTTACTATTTTCACTATGTTGAGGTCAGTAGAATAACTGCAATTTTAATTAAATGATGAGTTGTCCTTTACGTGATGGAAACAGCTCAAAAATCTTAGTAATTGGAATTTAATGTATTATATTCTAAATTATTATGTGATATTAAATAGTAACAAATCCTTCCAAGGGCCAACGCGATGTTGCAATACGCAAATATGTTTTATGAAAAGACGGGTGAAAGAAAGTGACGCTGAAAGTTACTTTAGGCTCAACAAAGTTATGAAGTATGACAGATCATCAGTCATCTCTGTGGAGTGCCCACCAATTACTGACGCACTGGAAGATTGGATCTTGAAAGGACAGAAATCCAAATATCTGGTCTGCACCATGAGCTTGTTCTAGCACATGTTTTCTCAACTTGAATGGCCTAAAACTTCACTGGCCATGGCCTCAGGAGGACTTGGATTGAGTTTGTCCCACAGTTATGTCTTTGGACGTGAGAAACTCTCTGGTTAGGTAATGCAAGAGTTGGCATGCAGACCCATGAACCCAGAGGCTGCCGGATTGCTTCATGAAGTGGTTCTTGTACGCAAATCTGACACTGGATCCTGCATAGTGAGAGCGGCTTTGACCTTGTCGGCTGTGAGGATGAGTGCCTACTTGTATTGGAAATCTGTGAATTGGTGGTGGAAGAGTACGGTCTTTTGGGATTTATCTCAGAAAAGCATTCGGCATGTTTAGAACTCTATTTTAAAAGAAATTGAGGGAAAATTTATATTTTTATGAGATAATAACCGACATTTAAAAATGATTCAATTTCAAAATATTCTATTGTGATGCTGAGTTCTATTAATGGAAAACAAATGACTTTTTTTATACGAAAACTGTGAACATATTATTTTATGCCAAGTATAAGAAAAGTGAGTACAGCTAAAGGAATAGAAAAATATGAGTACATACGACTATTAGTACAGCCAAGGGAACAGTAAAATGTGTATATATACGAGTATAAGTACAGCATTGGAATAGGAAAATAAGTGTATATACGAGTATGTGAGTACAGCCAAAGGAACAGGAAAATATGAGTATAAGTACAGCTTTGGAATAGGAAAATAAATGCATATACGAATATCAGTACAGCCAAAAGAATAGGAAAATAAATGTATATAGAGTATGAGTACAGCCAAAGGAATAGGAAAATAAATGTATATACAAGTATGAGTAGAATCAAAGGAATAGGAAAATATGAGTACATACGAGTATAAGTACAGCTAAAGGAATAGGAAAATATGAGTACATACGAGTATGAGTACAGCCAAAGGAATAGGAAAATATGAGTACATGCGACTATTAGTACAGCCTAGGAAACAGTAAAATGTGAGTATATACGAGTATAAGTACAGCATTGGAATAGGAAAATACGAGGTATATTCCTTGGATAGGTATATACGAGTATGAATACAGCTAAAGAAATAGGAAAATAAATGTATATACGAGTATCAGTACAGCCAAAGGAAAAGGAAAATATGAGTATATACGAGTATAAGTACAGTCTTGGAATAGGAAAATAAATGTATATGCGAGTATGAGTACAGCCAAAAGAATAGGAAATTAAATGTATATAGAAGTATGAGTACACCCAATGGAATAGGAAGATAAGTGTATATACGAGTATGAGTACAGCCAAAGAAATGGGATAGGAAAATAAGTGTATATACGAAAGGAATAGGAAAATAAGTATAAGTCAAAGGAATAAGAAAATAAGTATATATGCGATTATGTGTACAGCCAAATGTATGGGAAAATGTGAGTATGAGTACAGAAAAGGAATAGAAAAATAAGTGTATATACGAGTATGAATACAGCCAAAGGAATGGGAAAATAAATGTATATACGAGTATGAGTGCAGCCTCAGAAAAGAAAAATGTATGTGTATACGAGTATGAGTACGGCCTCGGAGAAGGATTAGATCGAAGAAGATACATTTATTTTACTTGTGTGTATACGAGTATGAGTACAGTCTCGGAATTGGAAAATATGAGTACATAAGACAGTAGGGAATAGTAGGGGGTTCTGGCTCACGCGGTGCTATACTTTAACATGGGGAAATTGCGGTGCTAGTTCTCCCATGTTAAAGCATAAGCGCACCTCATGAGGAGGGGTGGAGTTTCCACCAGCACGTGACGTTCCATGCAGAGAGGATGTCAGTCAAAGGTTAGGATGGATCAGATGATTTTTTTTTCTTTTTCTTTTTTTCAAGTGTTAATGTTTTAAAAATTTCGTAAATGTAAGTTTTTTTTTCCTATATTTTTTCGAAAATGTAAGTTTTCTACTTTTGTAATTTTTTTTTAAAGAAAATGTGGTAATGGGAAAAATTAACATTTTGTTAAAATGTTCCAAAAGCGTAAAAAAGACAACAAAAATGTGGTAATGGGCAAAATTAACATTTTGCACCTTTTTTTTCAAAATGTTAATTTCTCTATGGGAATTAACATGGGTTTTCACACTTTTGTAATTTTTCTTCAAAAAATGTAGTAATGGGAAAAATTAACATTTTCCACAAAATGCTCAAAAACGTAAAAAAGTAACAAAAAATGTGGTAATGGGCAAAATTAACATTTTGCGATTTTTTTCAAAATACCAATTTCTCTATGGGAATTAACATGGGTTTTCGCACTTTTGTAATTATTTTACAAAAAAATGAGCGTTTTTACAAAAATGGTACTAAAAATGTGGTAATGGGCAAAATTAACATTTCGCACAAAATGTTGCAAAAACGTAAAAAAACAACAAAAATGTGCGTTTTTACAAAAATGTGATGAAAAAGGTGTGTTTTCAAAGTAGTAGAAAAGCATGAATCGGGTGTATCGGAGGGGGTGTGTTTCTCAACCATTTCGGTCTTTGATTTTAAAAATTTTAGAAATAAATATTTTAAATAATAGCAGATACTTGTTTTCAACAATCTAAATGGGGTAAGGTCTCTTTCATAAGTTAGATGCTGTTAGAAATATATATATATTTTTTAATTGTGGTCCCACCTCCACCCGGTGTATAGGATACACCGCCACTATCTCTATTTTTTTTCTTCCTTTTTTTCTTTTCTTCCTTCTTTCTCTTTTTCCTTATTTTTATTTTTTTATTTTAAAGTGTCCGTAGGCATAACTTGTAATACCGTCCTCGAGTAAATATCTTTTATCATCAATGGGTGACAAAGCCACCTTGTTCTAGCATACAATGAATAGTTTATGATGGCTACTATCAATTCTAATCTGTTCTTCCATGGTAGGTCTAACACTCAACAAGCACTGTCTATAGTCATTGTGTGTAATTTTCCGTGCAACCACATGTGTAGAAACACCTTTAGCTCTTTTCTTCTCTCCAGCAGCTGATAGAATAGAGTACATTTTAGGTCTAAGTCCTATAAACTCTTGAATGGGGGTTGAATTCAGTTCATCTTTAAAATATCCAATACGTTTTTTTATTGTCTTCACTGAAGAGGGGATGATCCTTAGGATAGTCAGAAAAATCATACAGTTGTTTATGTTGATTCATATCTTCATAAATATCAGCAGTTTGGATTTCATAAGCCAATGAATCAGTATCGGTGAAGAGTTGTGAAGCCTTTTCACCATATTGGCTTTTAATATGTTTATAATGAAACTCATACATCAGGAGTTTAGATAACTCCAAGATAGCAAAGCCAACGTATATAGGCCGATTCATTTAAATGCAACTCTTTACACGTTCAACATCCACCAGATCTTCGCTAAAAATCCTGATAGCTCTAGAAGCTGGGGATGCCACCACCTTCAGGGCCCGCTTTGAAGAATTCACTAGTTCAATATTCACTCGATTTCGAAGATTCTCCATCGTTTATCCAAACACAGCGTTATTAAGCAATTTAAAAAAGTCTTTCTCAAAATTAGTCTTTGCCTTCCTTCTTTCTTCTGTGTTAAATTGAATGTATTTCTCCAACCAGGGCTTCTGATTAAATTTTAAGGTCTTGTGAATTTTCTTGAGTCTTAAACCTAATGATAGGTATAGCTGAAGGTTACGATAGTGAACAATATAATGTTCCTTGTCATTCAGATTGGGTACCAATTTCGTAGTACTAACAAAATGTCCATGATGTAACTGTTGAACCAGTCGTTCAGCATAGGGGACAGCATTTCTCGTTCAATCTTCACCCTTTCAGGGGCTAGAGGGTATTCATTATGGTAATCATGTAAGGATTCAGGATACTCCAGATCCACTTCAAATATATATCCCTCTTGGGTATTATCCTTTAGACTCATTATGCAGGATTCGTTCAAATTTTCTGTAGATATCCATTCAAACCCACCATAGGGCAGTGGTTGAGACATGGCCCAACCATATAGGTTATTAGCATCAAGATAGATAATGTGCTTTTCAGGCTTAGTAGAATCGTAATTTTCCAAATAACGATTATTAGCCTCGGATCTACGCTGGCTAATCATACATATGCCACCGCGGATTCCACGTTCTATAAACAGTAACATATTTTCATCTGTGAGTAGTTCTAGGGTTTGCTCAGTCATTTTCAAGGAGGCCTGCCAAGCCAGTCCAGGGGCGGTTATCATATGAGCGGCATCTAAATCATAGTTCTTCTTGCAAATTTTTCGAAAATTCTCAAATACATCGGCTAACAGTAGCACATCTGTTTTCACATACAGGTCGTGATATTCTCCCAAGTTCATTATGTTAAAGGTATCCCATACAGTTTGGGCATGCCGATAATCTTCACTCTTAATATCTTCGTCTTTAATATCATTATGAAATGCGGGAGGGGGAGGGAGTACATTTTCATCAAATTTTTGAAAGGATGTCATATAGCTATAGGGATATACTCCTTTCCTAATAAGAGCATTCTGTTGTACTATATCAGGGAAATGTTCTCTGAGAATATGAAATTCATTCAAGTCTAAATTGGAAGCTAACTTTTCCAGGGAAGCATTCAGAAACCGTAGGCTATCAATAAATTGTAAACAGACACGGGACCCCTCTTTCTTTGAAATCTTAAAAGATATGTATTTTTCAATATTAGTGGCAATCACATCAATTTTATGGTCCTGCAGTTTCCCAAAACTCAGATAATATGATGAGAGTCATAATTTTTTAAATTATGAAACACTACAGGAATATTAATACTTTGCCTATAGTTAAGATTACAGGCATTATGCAGGGCACATCAATAGGCTCCAGTCACGTGATTGTGATCACGCACACGATCTGTTTTCAGTTCACGGTGGCACACGTTACAATGGGTATCTGTTTCAAAGTCAACTTCACTCTCTTTAGTCATTCGCAGTGGCTTAACATAACGTAATTTTTCTCCAAGATACTGTTTCTCCATTATCAAGTTATTAAGAAAATGATTCACAGAGTCGATACCTCGATACACTGTAACATGTTTCAGGCATTTTCCATCAGGCCCTATGATAACATAAGCATATCCACAAGGCTCATGAATTGCTAGTCGATGCGTGTAAGATCTAATATTCGAGGGTTTAGTAGTGTCTTCTTTAACGATCAGGGCTTCAAAGTCAGCATAAATGATGAAAGGGATGGAATGCTGATACTGTTTGTTCGTGAATTGGAGATATTTCTGATCTTCCGAGGGCATTTTAATGCGCTGAGGTGCATGTTCTTTACAATATTGAGCATGATCTTGTAAAAGATCGTCTCTGCTGTAACGATGTAAACATCTATAACATATATATTGGGCTCCATTGTGCTTAGTTATATCTCCCAGCAAGCGTGACATATTCCTAATTAAAGTATAGTGTTGCTTATCTTCATCACTAATCAGCAGGAGATTCACACAGTCTTCATCTTCACGTTTGGATATATGCAAAGGAAAGATCTCTTCATCGTATCCATATACATTTATTCGTATATTATTCAATTTTTCAATATGAGGAATCTTCACAACTGAGATAGGGTATTGAATATCTCCAAGTTTAATGTCATTCTCAAAACTTTGATAATGTGACACTCTTTCAGGAGACCTTCACGAGATATATAATATTTGTGGGCTAATAGGCACCATTCTAAACATTTATTATCTTCATTCTGTATATTCAAAATGGCTTTCTTGGCTGCAAGTTTTGTTGGCAAGGGTATATAGCTAGAAGCTGCAAGAGGCTTATACTTTGCACAGAAAACATCTATCTTTCGCATCTTTTGTAAAGTCCATCCAGAGCCACGGATGACAAATTCTTCGAATAACTTCAAGATTTGAGAAAAGGCTTCTTCAACATTGTTGGGAGGGGTATCATCACGAAGTTCTGTCACAACATCTGTTCTAAAATATGAGCTGGATACCTCTTGGCCATTTGCAATGTCACGAATAAATTGCACATACGCAATAAGATACCACTTAATAGATCTATATGCATCAAGTTCGTCTTTTAATATCTTCAATAGCTGAGGGCGAATCTCATCAAAACATAGCATAAGATCCCCCTCTACACTTTCAGTGGGTTACAGAGTGTGTACATAGAATACATCTAAACCCTTCTTCTTCTTCGCTGCAATTTTGAGGCGTTTATTAGAAGTTGAGGCTAAAGCAGGAGCTTTTCTCCTTTTAGAACCATGTACTATACGCTGGTGGCGCAGAGCATCACTTTTCTTGCTGAATATAAATTCACAATGCTTGCATTTCATACCATCCTTCAGATGAAGTAACAGATGCCGCTTCAGGTTATCCTGTCTGGTAAACTGTATGGAGCATTGAGTGCATTCAAACACTTTAACGGGAGAATGCGTATTCGCATGTCTAGCCAAGACTTCCTTACGAACAAATGCACGTTCGCATACTTTACATCGATAATTCAAGGCATCATCGTCAGAATGAATCTTCATATGTCTTGCTAAGGCATCTTTTCTAGAAAACTGCATATCACAGGATAAACACACCTGCAAAAGATAAAAAAATACAAGACTTTAGTATAAACACGCTATTCTCGGTAACAATGTAATACATTTCTCAAGATGTATATAAAGAAATCATGAATCCATTACACTATCCCCATTAGAAATAATAAAATTCCTGAATTAAAGAATATATCCAGATACTAAAACCCCAATACATTTCATTAAATTCATAAAAACACTCATTAAAAAGTTGTTACGCATCATAAAAATACAAAGTTTAATAAAATGAGAGAATAAAATCACATTAAAACAAGTACTTACATGTCCAATCCTGTTCAAAGAGGGTGCATTACGCATAGGAACGTCAGTAACGGTAGGGATAGTATCTCCGATATTACTTTCTAAGGCAAACATACTCGCAGAACAACTTGAAACGCGTCTTAACAGTACGAAATCCACAGCAGAAATGATAAAATCGCTGCTTAAAGACCACCTACGTCCATTCATAAAAAAATAGTTCCTGGTGTATCCTTCCGCCAAGGTTATCTCTAAAGAGTTCTTGGTGTATCCATCCGCCAAGGGCATGTCAAGGTCACGTGAAGGTTACATCACGGTTACCGCTAGATTTACAACACACGAAGGTAATTATGCACAAATCCGATAAAAAATAAACAATTCGTTCAACATCGCAATCGATTATATCCTTTTTAAGAATCGTAATCGATATATTAAATAAATTCACATCTTAAAAAATAATAGATTTTAATAAAAATAATGAAAGAAAATCCCTTTGCGAGAAGAAAAATGCCTTAGAACCCCCAATCCTTATGCAATACAACAACGCGCTATCCCTTGCAAGTATAAAAAACGTCGAATAACATATACCTCTTTTTCCCCATCCCTCCTCGAGACACCAACGCCATTACTTCCTCATACACTAAACGTAACCCATAGCAACCACAATCCATAATAAAACATTCACCTTCACCCCCAACGTACATCCAAATATCCAACGTGAAACCCGTATTTTTTACGGCATTTTTTCCTCACCTTTTTAAGGTTATATATGGTTATATAGCATATGTAGATGATAATTATAAGTAATTTGAGGGTTTTAGCTAGTTTCTGGGTGAATTTGTTGATTTTTTAGGATTTTTTGTTCCATGAATCCCTGTAAAGTGCGCTTTGCCGTAAAAAATACGGGTTTCACGTTGGATATTTGGATGTACGTTGGGGGTGAAGGTGAATGTTTTATTATGGATTGTGGTTGCTATGGGTTACGTTTAGTGTATGAGGAAGTAATGGCGTTGGTGTCTCGAGGAGGGATGGGGAAAAAGAGGTATATGTTATTCGACGTTTTTTATACTTGCAAGGGATAGCGCGTTGTTGTATTGCATAAGGATTGGGGGTTCTAAGGCATTTTTCTTCTCGCAAAGGGATTTTCTTTCATTATTTTTATTAAAATCTATTATTTTTTAAGATGTGAATTTATTTAATATATCGATTACGATTATTAAAAAGGATATAATCGATTGCGATGTTGAACGAATTGTTTATTTTTTATCGGATTTGTGCATAATTACCTTCGTGTGTTGTAAATCTAGCGGTAACCGTGATGTAACCTTCACGTGACCTTGACATGCCCTTGGCGGATGGATACACCAAGAACTCTTTAGAGATAACCTTGGCGGAAGGATACACCAGGAACTATTTTTTTATGAATGGACGTAGGTGGTCTTTAAGCAGCGATTTTATCATTTCTGCTGCGGATTTCGTACTGTTAAGACGCGTTTCAAGTTGTTCTGCGAGTATGTTTGCCTTAGAAAGTAATATCGGAGATACTATCCCTACCGTTACTGACGTTCCTATGCGTAATGCACCCTCTTTGAACAGGATTGGACATGTAAGTACTTGTTTTAATGTGATTTTATTCTCTCATTTTATTAAACTTTGTATTTTTATGATGCGTAACAACTTTTTAATGAGTGTTTTTATGAATTTAATGAAATGTATTGGGGTTTTAGTATCTGGATATATTCTTTAATTCAGGAATTTTATTATTTCTAATGGGGATAGTGTAATGGATTCATGATTTCTTTATATACATCTTGAGAAATGTATTACATTGTTACCGAGAATAGCGTGTTTATACTAAAGTCTTGTATTTTTTTATCTTTTGCAGGTGTGTTTATCCTGTTATATGCAGTTTTCTAGAAAAGATGCCTTAGCAAGACATATGAAGATTCATTCTGACGATGATGCCTTGAATTATCGATGTAAAGTATGCGAACGTGCATTTGTTCGTAAGGAAGTCTTGGCTAGACATGCGAACACGCATTCTCCCGTTAAAGTGTTTGAATGCACTCAATGCTCCATACAGTTTACCAGACAGGATAACCTGAAGCGCCATCTGTTACTTCATCTGAAGGATGGTATGAAATGCAAGCATTGTGAATTTATATTCAGCAAGAAAAGTGATGCTCTGCGCCACCAGCGTATGGAACATGGTTCTAAAAGGAGAAAAGCTCCTGCTTTAGCCTCAACTTCTAATAAACGCCTCAAAATTGCAGCGAAGAAGAAGAAGGGTTTAGATGTATTCTCTGTACACACTCTGTAACCCACTGAAAGTGTAGAGGGGGATCTTATGCTATGTTTTGATGAGATTCGCCCTCAGCTATTGAAGATATTAAAAGACGAACTTGATGCATATAGATCTATTAAGTGGTATCTTATTGCGTATGTGCAATTTATTCGTGACATTGCAAATGGTCAAGAGGTATCCAGCTCATATTTTAGAACAGTTGTTGTGACAGAACTTCGTGATGATACCCCTCCCAACAATGTTGAAGAAGCCTTTTCTCAAATCTTGAAGTTATTCGAAGAATTTGTCAGCCGAGGCTCTGGATGGACTTTACAAAAGATGCGAAAGATAGATGTTTTCTGTGCAAAGTATAAGCCTCTTGCAGCTTCTAGCTATATACCCTTGCCAACAAAACTTGCAGCCAAGAAAGCCATTTTGAATATACAGAATGAAGATAATAAATGTTTAGAATGGTGCCTATTAGCCCACAAATATTATATATCTCGTGAAGGTCTCCTGAAAGAGTGTCACATTATCAAAGTTTTGAGAATGACATTAAACTTGGAGATATTCAATACCCTATCTCAGTTGTGAAGATTCCTCATATTGAAAAATTGAATAATATACGAATAAATGTATATGGATACGAAGATGAAGAGTTCTTTCCTTTGCATATATCCAAACGTGAAGATGAAGACTGTGTGAATCTCCTGCTGATTAGTGATGAAGATAAGCAACACTATACTTTAATTAGGAATATGTCACGCTTGCTGGGAGATATAACTAAGCACAATAGAGCCTAATATATATGTTATAGATGTTTACATCGTTACAGCAGAGACGATCTTTTACAAGATCATGCTCAATATTGTAAAGAACATGCACCTCAGCGCATTAAAATGCCCTCGGAAGATCAGAAATATCTCCAATTCACGAACAAACAGTATCAGCATTCCATCCCTTTCATCATTTATGCTGACTTTGAAGCCCTGATCGTTAAAGAAGACACTACTAAACCCTCGAATATTAGATCTTACACGCATCGACTAGCAATTCATGAGCCTTGTGGATATGCTTATGTTATCATAGGGCCTGATGGAAAATGCCTGAAACAAGCTACTGTGTATCGAGGTATCGACTCTGAGAATCATTTTCTTAACAACTTGATAATGGAGAAACAGTATCTTGGAGAAAAATTACGTTATGTTAAGCCACTGCGAATGACTAAAGAGAGTGAAGTTGACTTTGAAAGAGCTACCCATTGTAACGTGTGCCACCGTGAACTGAAAACATATCGTGTGCGTGATCACAATCACGTGACTGGAGCCTATAGATGTGCCCTGCATAATGCCTGTAATCTTAACTATAGGCTAAGTATTAATATTCCTGTAGTGTTTCATAATTTAAAAAATTATGACTCTCATCATATTATCTGAGTTTTGGGAAACTGCAGGACCATAAAATTGATGTGATTGCCACTAATATTGAAAAATACATATCTTTTAAGATTTCAAAGAAAGAGGGGTCCCGTGTCTGTTTACAATTTATTGATAGCCTACGGTTTCTGAATGCTTCCCTGGAAAAGTTAGCTTCCAATTTAGACTTGACTGAATTTCATATTCTCAGAGAACATTTCCCTGATATAGTACAACAGAATGCTCTTATTAGGAAAGGAGTATATCCCTATAGCTATATGACATCCTTTCAAAAATTTGATGAAAATGTACTCCCTCCCCCTCCCGCATTTCATAATGATATTAAAGACGAAGATATTAAGAGTGAAGATTATCGGCATGCCCAAACTGTATGGGATACCTTTAACATAATGAACTTGGGAGAATATCACGACCTGTATGTGAAAACAGATGTGCTACTGTTAGCCGATGTATTTGAGAATTTTCGAAAAATTTGCAAGAAGAACTATGATTTAGATGCCGCTCATATGATGACCGCCCCTGGACTGGCTTGGCAGGCCTCCTTGAAAATGACTGAGCAAACCCTAGAACTACTCACAGATGAAAATATGTTACTGTTTATAGAACGTGGAATCCGCGGTGGCATATGTATGATTAGCCAGCGTAGATCCGAGGCTAATAATCGTTATTTGGAAAATTACGATTCTACTAAGCCTGAAAAGCACATTATCTATCTTGATGCTAATAACCTATATGGTTGGGCCATGTCTCAACCACTGCCCTATGGTGGGTTTGAATGGATAACTACAGAAAATTTGAACGAATCCTGCATAATGAGTCTAAAGGATAATACCCAAGAGGGATATATATTTGAAGTGGATCTGGAGTATCCTGAATCCTTACTTGATTACCATAATGAATACCCTCTAGCCCCTGAAAGGGTGAAGATTGAACGAGAAATGCTGTCCCCCTATGCTGAACGACTGGTTCAACAGTTACATCATGGACATTTTGTTAGTACTACGAAATTGGTACCCAATCTGCATGACAAGGAACATTATATTGTTCACTATCGTAACCTTCAGCTATACCTATCATTAGGTTTAAGACTCAAGAAAATTCACAAGACCTTAGAATTTAATCAGAAGCCCTGGTTGGAGAAATACATTCAATTTAACACAGAAGAAAGAAGGAAGGCAAAGACTAATTTTGAGAAAGACTTTTTTAAATTGCTTAATAACGCTGTGTTTGGATAAACGATGGAGAATCTTCGAAATCGAGTGAATATTGAACTAGTGAATTCTTCAAAGCGGGCCCTGAAGGTGGTGGCATCCCCAGCTTATAGAGCTATCAGGATCTGGTGGATGTTGAACGTGTAAAGAGTTGCATTTTAATGAATCGGCCTATATACGTTGGCTTTGCTATCTTGGAGTTATCTAAACTCCTGATGTATGAGTTTCATTATAAACATATTAAAAGCCAATATGGTGAAAAGGCTTCGCTACTCTTCACCGATACTGATTCATTGGCTTATGAAATCCAAACTGCTGATATTTATGAAGATATGAACCAACATAAACAACTGTATGATTTTTCTGACTATCCCAAGGATCATCCCCTCTTCAGTGAAGACAATAAAAAAACGTATTGGATATTTTAAAGATGAACTAAATTCAACCCCCATTCAAGAGTTTATAGAACTTAGACCTAAAATGTACTCTATTCTATCAGCTGCTGGAGAGAAGAAAAGAGCTAAAGGTGTTTCTACACATGTGGTTGCACGGAAAATTACACACAATGACTATAGACAGTGCTTGTTGAGTGTTAGACCTACCATGGAAGAACAGATTAGAATTGATATTAGCCATCATAAACTATTCATTGTATGCCAGAACAAGGTGGCTTTGTCACCCATTGATGATAAAAGATATTTACTCGAGGACGGCATTACAAGTTATGCCTACGGACACTTTAAAATAAAAAAAATAAAAATAAGGAAAAAGAGAAAGAAGGAAAAAAAGAAAAAAAATAGAGATTGTGGCGGTGTATCCTATACACCGGGTAGAGGTGGGACCACAATTAAAAAATATATATATATATTTCTAACAACATCTAATTTATGAAAGAGACCTTACCCCATTTAGATTGTTGAAAACAAGTATCTGCTATTATTTAAAATATTTATTTCTAAAATTTTTAAAATCAAAGACCGAAATGGTTGAGAAACACACCCCCTCCGATACACCCGATTCATGCTTTTCTACTACTTTGAAAACACACCTTTTTCATCACATTTTTGTAAAAACGCACATTTTTGTTGTTTTTTTACGTTTTTGCAACATTTTGTGCGAAATGTTAATTTTGCCCATTACCACATTTTTAGTACCATTTTTGTAAAAACGCACATTTTTTTGTAAAAAAATTACAAAAGTGCGAAAACCCATGTTAATTCCCATAGAGAAATTGGTATTTTGAAAAAAATCGCAAAATGTTAATTTTGCCCATTACCACATTTTTTGTTACTTTTTTACGTTTTTGAGACATTTTGTGGAAAATGTTAATTTTTCCCATTACAACATTTTTTGAAAAAAAATTACAAAAGTGTGAAAACCCATGTTAATTCCCATAGAGAAATTAACATTTTGAAAAAAAAGGTGCAAAATGTTAATTTTGCCCATTACCACATTTTTGTTGTCTTTTTTACGCTTTTGGAACATTTTAACAAAATGTTAATTTTTCCCATTACCACATTTTCTTTAAAAAAAAATTACAAAAGTAGAAAACTTACATTTTCGAAAAAATATAGGAAAAAAAAACTTACATTTACGAAATTTTTAAAACATTAGCACTTAAAAAAAAGAAAAAGAAAAAAAATCATCTGATCCATCCTAACCTTTGACTTACATCCTCTCTTCATGGAACGTCACGTGCTGGTGGAAACTCCACCCCTCCTCATGAGGTACGCCTATGCTTTAACATGGAAGAACTAGCACTGCAATTTCCCCTTGTTAAAGTATAGCACCGCGTGAGCCAGAACCCCCTACTATTCCCTACTTACGACTATCAGTACAGCCAAATGAACAGGAAGGTATGAGTATATACGAGTATAAGTACAGCCAAAGGAATAGGAAAATAAATGTATATACTAGTCTGAGTACAGCCAAAGGAATAATAAAGTATGAGTACATACGACTATTAGTACAGCCATTGGTACGAAAAAATGTGAGTATATACAAGTATAAGTACATCATTGGAATAGGAAAATAAGTGTATATACGAGTATGAGTACAGTCAAAGGAATAGGAAAATATGAGTACATATGAGTATGAGGACAGCCAAATGGATAGCAAAATAAGTGTATATACAAGTATGAGTATATCCAAAGGAATGGGACAATATGTGTATATACGAGTATGAGTACAGCCAAAGGAATGGGATAGGAAAATAAATGTATTTACGAAAAAGTTATGAAAATAAATATAAACCAAAGGAATAGGAAAACAATTATATATGCGAATATGTATACAGCCCAATGAATAGGAAAACATGAGTACATATGAATATGAGTACAGCCAAAGGAATAGGAAAATAAGTGTATATATGGGTATGAGTACTGCCAAAGGAATAGGAAAATATAAGTATATACGAGTATGGGTACAAGGAAAGACATAGGAAAATATGAGTACATACGAATACGAGTACAGCCTCGAAATAGGAAAATATGAGTACGTACGACTATTAGTACAACCAAAGGAACAGAAAAATATGAGTATATACGAGTATAAGTACAGTCTTTTAAAAGGAAAATAAGTGTATAGAAGAGTATAAGTACAGCCAAAGGAATAGGAAAATAAATGTACTTACAAGTATGATTAGAGTCAAAGGAATAGTAAAATATGAGTACATACAAGTATGAATAGAGTCAAAGGAATTGTAAAATATGAGTAAATACGACTATTAGTACAGCCAAAGGAACAGGAGAATGAGTATATCCGAGTATATGTACCACTTTGGAATAGGAAAATAAATGCATATACGAGTATGAATACAGCCAAAGGAATAGGAAAATATGAGTACGTACGAGTATAAGTACAGCCAAAAGAAGAGGAAAATAAGTGTATGTACGAATATGAGTACAACCGAGAAGTAACATAGATTTATTGCATACTAAACATTCGAACAAGTTTACCGTAATTTTTACAAGTCAGACTATTCCAAAAAAAAACTGTGTTGCAATGAGTAAAGATAATAGACGAGATTATTTTAGAAGAATTCGTCATCAATTTGCATACCTTAATATGAACCTGTCCAAAAAGGATAGGACATAAAAATCCACGTATTGAGCGTCAGAAACTTTACATATATTAACATGTGACTCTTGAAATTACTTAAAGATGTAAACATAGCTTATAATTGTTTATACGGTTCTTTGTATTCGATTAATTGAAAATTAAACATTTTACAATGCTCTCACTGACATTTTACTTGATTTTTTTTTTCCTTTTACTTTTCTTTTAATGCATAGTACAAGTAATCGGAGAATATTGTTAAGGAGTTTCAATATCGAACTAAATTTAAACATAATTACAATTTCTGAACAATTTTAATCACAAATCAACCGTGTTCACGATGATGTCTGTGAATCTGAGCGAGATAATTCTCGAAAAATTTCAGATTTGAATGAAACTTGACGTGAATATTTCTTATTATGGAGATGATTATTGATTTTCGGGATGAAGCGAACAGGAGAAGACTCTCAATTTTTAGAATATGCTTTTTTTTTTCTTTTTTTTTTTTAAACTAAAAACCACTCAAAAATAATTATGTGAATCGATAATTTATACGTGTTTCCTATTTAAAAAGAAATTGAACAGATATAATTTTGAGTAATTCTGACAATTAAATCTGGAATAATTAGAATTTTAAAAATTTAAACTATTATTTCCTGTGGAAAACAAGGATCGTTCCATGAATACAATAGTGGTAGCATATTATATACAGTGGGGAAAAAGTTTAAACTTGCAGTACTGTACATAATAATTTAGATGAATTAGTAAATACACAAGTTTGACGTTGCTAAATTACAATGTCTAAATCGTATTTTCAGATAAAAATTACAGATACGGATAGCATCAAGCATTGTGAGATTACAATGTTGGAAGAGTGGTTAGTTCTATTGGAGACTATTAAGGATTAGTATATAAAGGTATTTTTTCAGTTCGCGTAATCAGGTTAATTAACTTATCTATGAACATGATGGCCATAATAAAACTTTCTTTATTATAATCTACATCTGCTGGGAAAACAAGTGTATGTAATCGAACCTCAATTGGTACCGAAATTGTTTGTGCGTCAGTAAGCACGATATCTCTACAATATTGAGAAATTCAGATGAAATTTGGTAACATTATTGAAATTGGCAGACTTAAAGCTCTTTAAATTTTTTTAAAAGTTGAATTTGAACCAGTGGATCGTCATTGACGTCTTGCAGGAAAAGCAGCCGAATTTTTCAGAAGATAGAAGGGTCATACCCAAAAAATAGGAAAAAATAGGAATGATAAATCTCTAAAAATAGGAATGACAACCCCCAGAAAATAAGAAGAAAGAGTTACAAACCCTACAAAATAAATAAAATATATACAAAATAAATTTCTGTATAAGATTTATACACAAAATTAACAATGTCATTTATATACAATAATAATGTAATTTATATACAAAATTAATAATGCCATTTATATACATATTAATGATGTAATTTATATACAAAATAAATTTCTCTATAAGAATAAATTAATGTTTACAAAATTTTTATTAACTTATTCTTACTCTTTTATTCATCGTTCGTATATGCTACGAATAACATATTTTATTTTACGCTAAAAAGACAATTTTAAACAGGTAAATGAGATGTTCATTTTATACAACTGTTTACTTGCTTAAAAAGGTCCCATTTAAATAGGAAAACATGTGGCAAACATATCTTCAAAAACTAATGGATAAATCTAGAAAGTTCCAATGCCTTCGGAAACTTTCCAAAAGTCATCAAGTTGGCTACATTTTGCCAAATATGACCAGCAAAGTCGTGCAACCCTATGAAGTCAAGAAATGTCGCTAAGATCATGCAATCCTACCTTCCTGTAAGAGCAATAGTTGATCGTAAATGTTTTTTCTCCTTGTTGAGAGAGGGCATATTAGTAACAATAACATTATTTCTATCATCATTAACTCCCATATTAAGTTAATTATGCAAAATAGTTCTTTAAAATTAACCAAAATATGGAAACAAGAAAGTTTAATCAGCTTATTGTGCAACAATTTAAGGATGGAGATGGTTGGAAAAAGTTGCTTGAATATTCCCAGTAATGTACGAAAATACAAAATAAATTGAGCAATCGCATTATTTATATGAAAAATTATCTGGTTTCGTAAAATATTTATTAATTTAAATTCTTATATTAGAGCACTATAAAAAATAAAAAATAACCGTATAATGATACTTAAAATGAGTCACTTTAAAAATATAGGGTAATTAATGCATATAGTGAGCATAAACAGAAATCCAATAATTCAATCTCATTATAATAAATATATCCCTTTAATACCAACTATCTCTCTTCCAGATCCCAAACCACAAAATTTACACGCCCCTTCAGTGTTTTGATAAATGAGTCAAATACTTCCTGAAAGCCAGACACTTGATTAACTCTAGAAAATACTGTTTACACAAATGAGGAGAGAAAGATAAGATAATCCTAGTGCGAATAATTATATTTAGAAATATTGGTTTTAGAACAAAAATTCTTAAACAGTTCAAAATTTCAGAATTTTTACCTTAAATTGACACCAAACAAAGGATAATTTAAATTTAGTAAAATGTAAACATTGTAAAGACAAAGAAACTTAAGGGAGCACTATTCAACAATTTCCCTGTCTCTTTTTACTTTGTTTATTTTAGGAGAGAGATAAAAGTGGATGTTTTGCTTCTTTCGTTTTTACTTTTTATTCTACTAATGAAACACCGATTTGAAGACAAAATAATATATATATATTTTACTGCCTACTCTGGTACATTCTTTATTGGAGGAGAGGATAAATTCCACTCCACAGATCATCGATTTATGACTTCCTTTCTGAAATCGTCCAAAAAATAGGAAAAAAGTAAGATTAAAACGAAAATTGGAAAAATAGGAACTCTGCGGCCCCTGTATGAATGTTGGGAAAGTAAAAATGTCTATAAATATGCATTTCAGTACTTACCCTATAATTTCTACCTTGATTGTTCTAACTTCAATAGAAAATATCTTTTCAGTGTGTTCCTTATCTGTCTTGACAATCGTATATATCCTATCTTTCAGCGATTCAATTCATTATGTCTGCAAAGATACTTTGCTCCCATTTTTGCTGAGTAACTTTTAAGATTTTAAATTCGTACTCTTCACGTATTGTAATCAATGAAAATAAAATAAAATACACAACTTATCTTTTATAGCTATCAGTAGTCAAAATTTTATCTGCGTCCTTGTACAGCAGTAAAAAAAGCAAAGATCTTCAGTGTTCTAGAAATCAATCTCTTGAAAATTTATAAACTTGCGCCGTTTAATGTGGTTGCCATATATACGGAGATTATAAAAGTAAAAATAGAATTAAAGAAAATTATCGTCTGCAATGCTATCTTTTATTATATGATATGCATGTTTGCTTATGTAATAATATTTTCTATAGATGGCAACATTTTTTTTAACACTTTACAACAAAATTGAAAGGTGTTTATGACTTTGGTCATTCTGTCTGTCTGTCTGTCTGTCTGTCCGTTAGCACGATAGCTGCCTTAAAAATCACTTAATCAAAATGAAATTTTAGTATGCTGTTCAGACGGTCTGTGGGACCTATGGAAATATAAATGAATAATATCACTCAATTAGTTTTGGATTAAACCCGGGTTGAAAAAATGAAATACATTGAACCCTATGGGACTTAATTTAAACATTTTTTAGCAGATTTAAAATTCACAAATTGCTGCGAAAATTTTAGGAAAAATTCAAATTATACCATAAAATATATAAAAAAAATTTCAGCAAAATATATTCAGTAGTTTTTTAAATAAAAATTAAAATAATAATTACATCTCTTATATGAAGCGATCACGTGACCATTATATGAAGAGATCACGTGACCCAGTTCAAAATAAAATATGGCATCCATCTTGTGTTAAAAACCTGATTTTTAAAGTTTTTTTTTAATTCATATTTAGTGTTGTATCCGTCCTAAAACCGCTTGATTTTTGCTTAAATTCTGTGCATTTACATACTGAAACAACGCATTTACAATATATTTCAGTTTAAATGATCATCCAAATTTGATTATTTCTACAACGAAGCCTATTTTTCACTTATGGAAAATGTAAACAGCAAAATATGTAGAATGAGTTGTATAAGAATTGCTGCATTTCTTTAACGCAAAATGATTGAGCTCATGGAGTCTGCATAGCTGATATGAATGAAATATTCATTGATTTTACAGAGAGAAGGACGATTTTTTCGATGAAGTTTTAAGCATAGAGTTTAATTACTTGCACCTCCATGGTCTTAAGTTTTTAAATAAAATAAATTATTACAGTTTTGTGATGAATGAAATGAATGGAAAAAAGTTAATGAATGAAATGCTGCTTTTATAGAGAGAGCCAGGCGTGTTATATTTCGATGGCGTCATTTGAATAAATTTCAGTTGTTTTCGATAAAGTTTTCAAATATAATAAATTATTGTAGTATTATGATAATTTTAAAAACATTACCGAGGAATCTATCCCATTTTAGAGATGTTTAAACCAGGCAATTTAGATTTCAATGCCGTCATTTGAATGAAGTTCATTTTTTTCGATGAAGTTTTAAGTTTTCAAATATAATAAATTAATGTAGTATTGTGATAATTTTTAAAATATTACCGAGGAATGTATCGCATTTTAGAGATGTTTAAATGAAATTGCATTGAAGTTGAAAAGTGTTTCATAATCAATGCTTTATGCATGATTGATCTCTCTCTCTCTTTCTCTCTTTCTTGTTACTCTTTACAATGAAGTTATAACTGTTGCAATTGATATATATTACACACTGAAGATTGAATAAAAACTTTGCCAGTAACAGGAAATATAAAAGCGATCATAAATTTCCGGTAATGAAATGAAAGTTTACAATTTCAAATAATTGTTAGATATTAATAATCTGCGGATATTTATAAAATTAATTTATGCAATCAAATGAAAATGTTAAATAATTTATAAAGGCGTATGAGGATGTTCCAGGGTGTTTCGGAAATTGCAGCATATTAAACAAGAAATTTATGAAACCTTCATATAGTAACAAGTAGTATGCAAACTTCATTTTCGTCAGAACTAGTAAAATTTTTATACTCTTTTGCAAAATCATTCGAATTTTCGGGAAAACTGGAAGTGACATCACCAGAAGTGAAAATCCTTAATGAGCTCCCCTTTACCCCCTCTAAATTTCGCTGTTGAATCCATATGAGTCATCATCTAAGATCTCTCTACATCCAATCCTGAGAAAGAATGTTGTGAGGAAAATGTAAATTTTTGAATCGAAAGTGACACCTTCAGAACTGAAAGTGAAAATCCTTAGTGGGTAAACTCGCCCCATCCAAAAGTTAATGCTGAATCCGTATTGGTCATTACCTTAGCTATATCTATAGCCAATCCTGAGAAATAGATGTTGCAAAGAAAATTTTCTGAGGCGTGAGTAAAAAGATACCGGAAGTATAATTTCTTAGTGAACCACCCTGGCTCCTCCAAAATGTGATGCTAAATCGAAATCAGTTATTATCTGCGCTGTGTTTACACCCAATTTTGAAAATAAATGTTTTAAATAAAATGAAATTTTTTGAACTGGAAATGGAAAAAGAACCGGAAATGGTCGCACTTGAACTTTTGAATATGTTACTTTATATATTTTTGTAAAAAATGTCCATATAGAACTCTGGATAGTTTTGTATTCCACAATGCACAGTATTTAGCAATGTGCACTATAAATTGTATGCATTCTTTGTAGATAAGTATAACAACTCTTATATCCAAGATCTTGGAAAAAACTGTACATACAAAAGATCTGTACATATTTTTGGAGTGAATCAATAGTACTTCACTCAGCAAATTATTCCATATATTAAAAAGGACAAAAAATATTGAATATTTTCAACCACAAAACAAAATTTGCAATAAATACTTTAATGTATGTTTACGTATACATACTGATTTTTAGGTAAACGTTATTGCTAGTTTTAATATATCATTCACGTAATATATAAAAATCTTTAATCCAAGAAATTCCACTTTAAAATGTGTCACGTCGTTTAAATGTTGGAAAATAGCTGTTTATTATGTTTAGTAATTCGCATGCTTATCTGCCATTCATACTTTTGAATAATAGTATTTTTGAACATCGTTTACAAAATAAAACTCATAGTGACAAAACTTGTTGATACAGGAAATTCCTTAAAGGTTATCACGGTTCTAGTTAAATATCTCTATATTAAAAAAAAAGTTGCTGTTGCCTCCGCCGCTGTTTGACAAATTTCTCGTTTCTTCGAGATTTTTTACTTCGTACCGCAAAAACTATTGCATATAAAAAATATGAAATTTGATACACTTGTAGAAAAAGCTTAAAAAAATACGTTGACATAAACCGTTATTTGATATATATTGTAGTTTAAGAAATATTTTATGTCAAAGACAAAATATTTGAGCTGCGAGTTCGCGTCCTGGATAGGCTAACAATAGCAAGACGACGAATTTTTGCAAGCAGGTACCTGCATGGTTAAATTTTTGCAGGACGGAGCCCCTTTTTTTAATTTCGATGTAGTTTTTGAGACATTTTACTTTTAACTTCTATAAGTGAACTCTTTTTTTTATCGGCACGTCTAGCGATTTCTCTGTCTCGTACCGTAAAAATTATAGCATACAAAAATATGAAATTTGGTACATTTATAGAGAAATAATAGGGTAACACGATGAAATAAACCGTTTATCGATTTAAACTTTAGTTTAGCATGAAATAGCTCGCGAAACGAGCTCATAATCAAGGAATTCAGTTTTTGAATTTCCTGGGCTAAGAAAAATCCCTGCTTTTCCTTCCTGCGGAAAATAGGCAGGGATAGAAAATAAATTTTTGAAAGTAGAATTTTTAAGATAGCTAGATATGAAGCGAGCTTTGCTAGCGCAGCGAGTAGGAGGCCAAGCCTCCCGAAGTGAGTTACGTGAGCGGCGTGAGCAGGGGACAGAGCCCCCTAATATTATTAAAATTTTTCAGTATCGAATAACTGAAAATCGCCCTAGAAGCTAAAAAACTTGATTTGTGCTTGCAATTTGGCATATACCTCTATCATGATTAATGAAGTCTACACTACGCAAGTTATATCATATTTAGTGAAGATTAAGCACCGACTGAACAAGGTTGCAATAGCCAGATTTATAGTCACAAAACACACCAATAGGTAGCGTTCCAAACTTGGGATATTGCTTCTTGTACAGAATCACGATTCAGCGTGATTTTGCACTAGAAACATAATTTTAAGCTTTGGAGCGCTGCCTACCGTGGAGGTTGTAAACTGGATCAATCGTTATATATTTGAAGTCGGCTGCGTGGTATGTCTTCATCTGTCACCGTAGAGGTTTGCAAAATTGTGGAACACAGCAAGTTTCCTTGCAGCAAGTGCAGTTATGGGTGGTTAATGCTGAAAAACGTTAATAAGTGCTAAAGCACCGATAGTATTCGCTGTTCTAAGAAATTTATTCTAAAATACCATTCGTTAAAATGTTAGAGCAGTATTTGGCAAATGTTGACTAAAAAACTCTTTTAATACCATTGTGTTTAGAAATAATCCGATTGAATTGAAATTCTCATTGATAAAATCTTATCGAATATCGAAGCATACGGATGTTGGATAAAGTTTATTTAAACTTGTGAGTGAAATCAGGAGAATTTGCCACCTGTTACTCCATTACGTTTATCGAAATATATTATGTAGCTGATATCTTTAGAAGCGTGATTTTTACTTTCATTCTTTTAGGGAAGTTTGTAACCTATTGACATTTTAATATTTGTACTCAAACAATCTCAATGATAAGAAAACTAGGCTTAGAAAAAAACTTATTATTGAGTGGTTATTATTACTAATATCGGGTTTTAAAGTAAACGTTTGTGCTTATCATCTGGGGTGATTTTAGGCATGTAGCTTGATAGTATGATAAACCCATTGAACATAATAATGTGTAAACCACATGCAGATGGCGATTGAAAGTAGTGAATTACTCTCATTGCAGCGAATTTCATGTACTAAGGTAATTTAATACGGCAAAATGTAAAATAATTCGGAGTAACATTTTGTGTCGGTTAATTACATTTTACACAAACTACTCACGAGAAGTTCATAAAATATAAACTTTCGACCAATTTATATCATATTATCAATTGCATACAGCTGAGTGACACTGACTGACGCAGGATAAGGTGTCCAGATTTTGAAACCTTGATTTGAGGACCCATCAGGGCTGCTTTTTCGAAAAAATTCACCATTCAAGGACAAATGGGTGCAGTGTCCTAAAAAAAGTCCCCCATTCGATCCCAAATAATATACATTCATATTATACATGAAATAAATACGGAAAATCTTATTTATACGGGTGTATTTTTAAAAGAATCATTTTCCAACAGATTTAATTACATCTCAACTTATTATATCGAAACTATTATTGTGATACAGAATTACAGGTGGTAGTTTTTGTTTATAAGTGATATGTGGCAAGATAAATGACCGGCCATAAAAAATTGGTTCAGTCGAACAATTACTAACGCCAGACTTGATTTTATAGGCAGAGATGTGTTACGACAAAACTATAAAAAAGCGGACAACGATTTATGGTTTTCTCGGCACACGAAGAAACGTCACATGATGTTTCTAGGCTGGTAGCCATGAAAGTAGGCGGCCAATGAGGAGTCCTAGACCGTGGGCTATAAGAGGTTTTGACCCGTGACAAAGCCTTAACCAGGCCCCTCACAAATGCCTGCGATCCAATGGGCAGCCATTGCTGAGTTTCGCAGAAAAAACTTGTATAGAGAAGAAGAGATGAAAACATGAGGCAGAATTCAAAAGTTATACTTAAAATGAGATGCAGAAGTTTAGACGATATTCAATAAGCAAAACTTCTGTGCCAAAGAATTAGAAATAACGACCTCAACGATCCAGGAAACCAAACGCATGCATACAAGTGCAACAAGAATCATGGTACACAATTTAGTAATAAATGATGAACTTTATATTTAATCCGACTCTAAGTCAAGCGTAAGTGAATCCTGTTATCACCCTCTAAATACCTAGATAACATAGATAATGAAGATTAAAATGTCATCCAGTTATAACAATGAATCCTGTTATCATACTCTAAATACCTAGATACCTAGATAACGAAGATTAAAATGTCAAATATTAATGTAAATTTTAATAAAGACATCTATAATATAAATGATAATTGTAATAAAAGTTTAATTGAAGTAAAACATGTCTCATCATTTTCAGAGTTAAATATTTCAATATATGTATACTAATCATTTTAGTTGCAGGTTAAAGCCGGACGACACACACTGGTGGGTAATTACGGATGCAAACAATGTACAAAGTAACTATACGACAGCATAATTAATATAATTATAAATTAATATTACACCATATTTAAGTTAGCACATAAATTATATATGCGACAATTATGACAAAACATACTCCTAAAATATGCATTAAGTATATTAAGTATGTCACGAAAGTTAATTCCAGTGTGAAAAAATATCTCGACATTGTTGAGTTCTCCCAAACATTTCACCAGTAGAAATACGTATTATCAGGCTCGAAACGTTATAAAAATGTTTGGAAAAAGCATAAAATCGGGGACTAAAATTAGAAACTAAAATGTTTCTACTTTGTTTTCTACTTTTTAGTACATTTTAAAATAATGTTTGTGTGAATTTATTCACTGAAACTTGCCCCTAAACATGTGTTTTCCAATGACGGGCCCCAAAAGAGCTAGATCAATAAGGTTCAAAATCCAAAAAATTAAAAAAAATATACCACGAAAGGCAATGATATGACAAATTTGAGCTTTCTAGCTGCTCCGGTTTTCGCGTTATTCCCAAAAACAAAAATGTATTCCTATAGCAGACTCCGGACTGGCTGATCCAGGAAAGTTCAAAATCCGGAGAATCAAAATGTAATTAAAAATACAACGGTATGCCAAATTTTATGCCACTATGAATAGTAGAACCTTGTTAATTAGGGCATCAAAGATTTCAAACGTGACAAATGTGTGCAAAGTACTGTTAATATCTAGTATCATCATTTTGAACCATTTACTTACCTTTTAATTTATGAAGCGATACAAATATTTTTATCTGAATTATTTTAATTTTAAAAATTATATTTTTTAAGTGACTTAATGTAACAGTTGCTTATCTTTTGCAATTTTTTCATAAAATTCTTCACAAGAATAGGTAAGATTTAATTTAATTTAACATAAAAGATTTTAGGGCCAATATATTCAACGAATTATTTCTTGGTCCATATATTATTCAAGGAAGAAGAAGGATTTTCAGTTTATGCATTAGATGCTGGCTTTCCATAATTTTTAATAAACAGGATACGACTTTTTTCTTAAGAAGTGTGAACGTATTTTAAATCAACGTTCTGATTTCTAGGTATTCCATTCAGATACTTGGACATCATCAACATACATTTCTATAAATGAAAATTCTTCAAATAACACATTATCGTCTATAGCAGTTGCAATTGAGAAAAAATAATCACATCGTTGTTCTATACTTCTCCACTTTAGAATTCCTTGTAGATTTGTCAGCTGAAGTTTAAGGAACTTTTAAAAGTGCCATAAACAGAGTAAATTCCAGTGTTTCATGTTTTATTTTATACCTCTTCTCTTATACATCGATAATACCTAAAAATTTTATGGCTAACAAGTGAATACCTGTAACATATATAATAATTTTTTAAATAAGGTAAATTTGATAATATTATTTTTAAGTGTATAATGTTCATGAATTTATTAAAATTCTATTAAAATTTTAATAAATTTTATTAGAATTTTATTTTAATATGTGTTGCTTGCGGGCATGATTGCAACAAAACTATTGCTTCCAGAAACATAAATATTGCTAACTATGATGCAAAAGTATCCATTCAAGAAGTTATAGTTTAAAATAAAAACATTTTCACAATTTACGGTTTTAAAAATTAAATTTAAAATGTAATTAGATTTTAAATTTTTAATAATTTAATTCTTTAAAACTTTAATTATGCAAGTGTTTTTATTTCGAACTGTAACTTCTTGATACTTTTGCATCACAGTCAACAATATTTTGTTTTTAAAAGCAACAGTTTGGTTGCAATAACGCGCAAGCAACACATATCAAAATAAAATTTTAATAAATTCACGAATTTTCATACAAGTTTTAGAAACATTATTATCATATTCACCTTATTGAAAAAATTCTCATACATGCTATAGATATTCACTTATTAACCAGAAAATGTTTTGGTATTATCGATGTATAAGAGAGAGGTACAAAAGAATACGTGAAACCTAGGAGTTCACCCTGTTTAGGGCACTTTTAAGAGTCCTGATGCCCCTTAATATAATCTTCAAATGATGTAATCCATATTTTAAACATTCAATAAAAGTATCATAAAATTGAAATATATTCTGTCATTTCTCCTAACTTAATTATCCATCATTTCAACAACGTCAGTAGGAACGCCACTTTTTAGCCAATCGATATTCTAACTTTTTCATCAAAGGAGTAAATACAGATGAGATTTTAATAACAGTCACATTTTGCCCTTCAACTTCGTTAATGACAGAGTGAGAAAAGATGTGCCTGCTTTCATATGAAACACACTAGAAATTCATTTAAAAAAAATAATTTTGAAATCATTGGATACTTCGGTTTGGTATATGAATATCTCGTAAAATTAAATACCTGCAGCTAACATAAATATGATGTAAATTTTAAATATAAATATTAAAGACAACAAGTTAAGAGTAAAAAGTAAAGGCAATGCATTGCCACTGATGAAGGATGCTTGACGCCCGACAGCGCTCTGGCCTGTTAGTATTATTTTTAACGTCTTAAATGGTGTCAAATTAAAATACTTTTTACTCTTAAATTGTTGTCTTTAATATTTATATTTCAAACTTTTAGACGGTGTCGCCACCCTTATTTTAATGATGAAAATAATTCGTCTCATAAAAGGTTTTAGCCATTATTCATGTACTTTTAGGTTATAAAGTTCCGCTTGAGATGTCACTTGAGGACATTTGAGGAGACACATCAGGATTTGAGTACATTTAATGTCCTCAAGGAGTTTTAAACTTTTTGAGGATAAGAGTTAAAATTCGAAGACTGTCCTCAAGATAAAAGGAAGTCTGATCAGCTTAACTAAGGAACACTGGCACAGCCCAAACTGCTGAAGGTAGAAACTTGAAATTTTGTATACACATGGGACTTGGCCTATAAATAATGAAAAAGATCTAAAATCTTGGAATTTTTAAAAATAATTTATAAAGCCATATTCAAATTCAGCCATAGTACAACAAGCAAGGCAATACAGGCGAGCACAACAACAGACAGAAAAATACAATATAAACACAGTACACAAAACTTTGTTACAATGTGGCCTAGGGGCTAGCATGTGCATTCAGGTCGCTAAAAATAAACTATAATAAGGAAAGATTCGCAACAGGTGCAATACAATTATTGACAAAAACTATAAAATTATTACTTAAAATGATGAAAAAATACTTCCGTATCCGTATATGAATATATATAAACTTTCAGATTATACTTATAATTGTTAGGTGATTTTACAGAATCCAGCTCCGTTAGGTTCTATCCCGTAGTCGATACTGCAAGTGGGCATTCAGTCTTCTAAGCCATTTATGGAGGATTCGAAAAGACATAAACAAGTAAGACAATTATTACATGCACATCGTATTACATAGTTAGACAATTGTTATGCTACAATGTTTGCTATTATGAAGATAAAACATAATAGTGCAGTAGTGGTCAAAATTGTGGAAACCTTTTGGAAAAAGAGCATTTTTGAGGTTTGATGGCTCATAACACCCCTTTTTTTGTTGTACCAATACAATAAAATTTAATATCAATGAAAAGATAATTTAATCAAGATTGTAATGCAATAACATTTGTTTAATTATCTGTATTCTTTCAAAGTTATAGCCAAATAACCAGAAAAAAGAAGCATAACTTGCTTAGATTTATATGAAGTAACTTTTCTTCATTTGAATATAGCCAATGATCATGAGTGCTTAGAGATCCAATGAAGTGTCATCTTGTTTTTGCAATGAGCGATGTAAAATAGTACTAGTAAGGAAACAAGGCTACAGTTATGAAGAAATTAGAAGAAATATTGGAGGAAGCGTAACCAAAGGGGGCATTTCTAAATTTTTGAAGAGGTATAAGGAGACTCAGTCACTACAAAACCAGACTGGAAAAGGCAGAAAAAGGTGCATAACAGCAAGTGATGATAGAAGAATTAAAAGATTGTGACTAGGTGACAGAAGAAAACCACCTCGGTGTATACAAGGTAAAATGGCGTAATGCAATGTGAAGTTGAGTGCAAGGACTGTTCGGCGCAGACTGCATGAATCTAGTCTAAATGCTAGAATTCCACGAAAAAAAAAAGCATTTTTATGTCTCAAACAAAGGTTGAAAATATTAAACTGGGTTCAAACCCATGTTAACTGGACATCGGAACAATGGGACAGTATAATTTGAAGTGATGAGATCAAAATCTCCCTGTTTGGTGGTGATGGCGTAAAATACCTAAGGAGAAGAATCTGAGAAGATCTGCATCATGATTGTATTACACCTACCGTGAAGCACCCAGTTAGCGTTATGATCTGGGGTTGTATGGCATCAAGAGGTGTGGGCAGAAATTGAGTGATCAATGGGAATATAAATGCCCCAAAATGCATAAATGAAATACTGCAGCCCTCTGCACGTGACTGCAGCCTTCTGCACGTGATCTTTTCCAAGATAATGAAGTATTTATATTTCAACAGGATTCAGGACCCAATTAACAGAAGCAATAATTCAATCTTGGTTTCACATTATAATAGCTGCAGAACTAAAAATCTTATTTCACTCCATGGGAAAGCGCTGTAAGGCCGTAATTAAGGCTAAAGGTTACCCAACTAAGTATTAACTGATATGGTGAGAATTTTTGTATATCTCATTTTTTCTGTGTATTTCACTTTTTCTCTTTATAAATGCTGTTCTATTAAAAAATAATTCCTAAATGTTATTGCATTACAATCTTATATTTCCATTGATATATAATTTTATGGTATTGGTGCAAAAAAAGTGGTGTTATGAGTCATCAAACCTCAAAAATACATTTTTTCCAAAAGAGTTCCATAATTTTGGCCACTACTGTATATTCAATTTTATCTAACATGTTTAGATCGCGCGTAATAAACACATTTTCAAAATTCCTGTTATTCGCTTGATTCTAAATTACAATAATACTCTACCATAGAATTTCGTCGATCCGCCTCCCTCCAGAAAAGAACACCTCTCCCTCTCCAATATTGAAAACATTTGAAAAATAAAAATAAAAATTTCAATCGTCGAATAAAATAAATGTGTTGATAAAAATATACTGTTTTTTTTTGTTTTTTTTTTTAGTTGAAAATTCTGAATAAGCATCCCCCCCCCCTCCCTACATACTTTACATTTTCAGTTGCATTTGAGAGGCGGATTGACGAAATTCTACAGTATGTTCAAATGAGAAATTCAAAATATGCGTTAAATGGGATATAATGACAGTTATTTGTCTCATCAGATGCATTAAATGTATGATTCACAAAAATGGAAAATTGATAGTTTATATACAATGTAAATCACTTTTTTTATTTTCAGAATTTTGTTTTATTATTTAAGAAGATTCAATCATTTTTTTTTAAGAAACGGAATGATTTCTGAGTCATAAAAATTTGACAACGTATTTCTAAGTCCCAACCACAGATATTCTTATCATTGTAAGGCCCATCTGTCGCCAAACGGTTCATTCAGTCTCTCGCCTTCAAATCCATAAGAGCTGGTGGTGATTTCAGAGAACAGACGAAAATCTTTGTACAAGTCTCCGTCATCAATCCTTTATGTATCCCTTTAACTTTTTTTTCCTTTTCACTTTTCTTGGGAGATTGCCAAATAATGGCATGAAGGGTTAGTTGATCTCTATCTCTGGAAAGTATATTTATAAAATTTAGAAATTATTACATTAAATGAAAAATAGAATTCTGAGCAGTACAAAGAAAGATAAAAATTCAAAGATGTAAATAAGCACAAAAAATGATAAAAGTACAAAGATCTGCCTTTTTTTGCGAAATGGCCCTCAAAATCGTCAAAATCTAAAATAAAAGACTACTTTTGCTCAAATATGTCAATTAAATACTTGTTTTATGCGTATTTTTGACGGCAAAAAGAATATGACTAACTCCATAACTCTGGGACTAAGCGTTTTCGAGATATTTTAGTTTATCAAATGTTTACCACGTCGCCTCTGAAAATACATCTAGTTATCAAATAAAAAATATCTGCACATGACTTTCCCTGCAGACCTCATATTCACGTTCTCTTTATTTCTTCAATAATTCATTATATTGAATTTAGGTGCACAAAATAACACCCGCAATTATTTAAAATGACACTGAATTGGCACTTTTAATTCAATTTTCGTTCTCAGTTGGTAACTGAACTTTTTTTCAAAAGTAGCGTAGAGAAAATACGAAAAAACTACAATATCTCGAGAACGGCTAGTCCTAGTGTAATGGGATTGGTCTTATTTTTTCATCGTTAAAAATTACGTATTAAACAAGCATTTAATGGATGTATTTGAGCATACGTAGTTTTTTAGTTTAGATTTTGACGATTTTTGAGGACCATTTCGCAAAAAAAGGGCAGGTTATTTTTTTCCGAATCGTACCAAAATCTAATCAGCATTAGGGTAACCCACAAGCAACTTATCAACCGTTTTTTGTGAAATTCGGTCCATCAGTTTTTCAGCTAGAGTGGATATAGGCAATTTTTGCTGGCCATTTCGCAAAAAGAGGCGGGTTCTTTTATTCCGAATTGTACTCAAAACTAATCAGCACAAGAGTCGCCTACGAATGACTTACCTACCAAATTTCATGAAATTCGGTTCATTAGTTTTTAGTTAGAGTGAATACAAAATTTGCACAGACAGACAGATAGACACACAGACACATACACACACATAGACGTCATGCTAAAAATGGTTTTGTTGTATTCTAGAGGTGTCAAAACGTGTAGATCCGTCGAAAACTCGAATTGAGATTTTCGGCATGATTCCAATACTTTCCCTATACATTACCATGTATTGCTGGGAAAGTAACAAAAATTGAATTAAAAGTGCAAATTGGATGTCATTTATTAATTATCAGTGCTATTTAGCGCAATTAAACCCAATTTATTAAATAACGGAAGAAGGAAAGAGAAAAAGAATTTGTGTCTGCAGAGGAAGTCTTATGCTGTCTGCATCATGTTTTCTTTTTTCTAGAATTTATTTAACTGGAAGAAACCTTACGATGGGGGAAAATGTCTGAAGGAATAGTTGTAGACAAAGAAGAAACGATAGAACACAAAGCAATCAAATTACTCTTGATGCAATAAGCTATTCTAAGAAGAAATTAGTTGCTTTTAAACCACCTCGTCATTTTTTGGAATAGGCGGATGTTGCCATGCGTTACTCATCCGGGCTTTTCTTGACATTTTGCTTTGGTATCTGCATTTTTTACGTAAGTACATAATTCTCTTCATATCTGCGATCTCTAATGTAAGGTAGATTCTAGACTCTGTGAGATGGGATAAACCAGCATTCGAATTAAATACGATAGTAATAAAGACAAATTAATTTTGAAAATAGCATTTTTGCACTTTAAGACGTCCAAAAAGAATGTATATGATTTTGCAGAAACTTTTGAAACTTTGCCGAAACTGGTTTAACTTTTCGTACGGAGTTCATATGCTTTCTAACTATGATATTAAAAGTTCATTTTTCAAATTTATTTTGTAAATACAACTTGTTTTATCATTACTTTTATCCTTTGTCATATAAAACTGTGTATCATGCATATTACTTATGTAGATATCTGCATGAAAATTTCGGTGTAACTATAAATCCTGATGAAAAGAAAGTTGGTTTGAATTTCGGGAACATTTCTGGGGAAACTATTGTGCTAAAATTCATATTTAAAACATATTTAAAAGAAAATGCAAAATAATAATTTTAGTAAATTATTGAAAGCTAAAACAAATTACCCGGTGTTGTTCGGGTCGTCAGTAAGATCTCTCTACTTAAATAATGAATTTATGGATAATATTGCTCAATTTACAAATGCACGTTATCCCTAAAGAAGAAATAAAAATATAAAATGAAAACTAAAATAAAAAATAATACGTTCTCCGCAAAAATAATAATAATAATAATAATAATAATAATAAATGAAATACTATGAAATATTCAACGCGGAATCCTTCCACCAGTAGAGGCGTTGTTGTAGAGGCGTTTGGCTTCAAAAATAACCAAAAATTACATTACATATTGATTTTAAAAAATGCCTTTAGAATGCGAAGATATACACCAACTTCTTGCCAAAGTATATGGAATTGTGGAACTTGAGCAAAGTATATATCCGTATTAAGGAACATGAAAACTATATCAGAAAACAGGGATTTGTATGAATAAATCTTCAATTGCTCAACATTGATTTATCAATTTGACCACCGTTTTGAGTTTTCTGCAGCAAGGATCATAGATAACGCACGTCGATCTATGATCTTAACTTCTTTGAAGCCTACCATATCCAGAAAAATTCTAGTAATTCAGTTAATGACTTTTTCAGCTGCATTCTTGTGTTTTTGTACTTATATATGCTGCTCAAGTTTCTTATCTTTTGCCCAAAGTATATTGCTTTCCCTGCAATACATGGTAATATATAGGGAAAGTATTGCAATCATACCGAAAATCGCAACTCAAATTTTCGTCGGATCTATACGATTAGGGACCTCTAGACCACGAAAAACTGCTTTTAGTGTGATGTCTGTGTGTGTCTGTGTGTCTGTACGTCTGTCTGTGCAATGTATGTATCCACTCTAACTGGAAAACTAATTGACCAAATTTCATAAAATTTGGTAGATAAGTCCCTTGTGGGTAACCTTGATGCTCATTAGATTTTAGTACCACTCGGGAAAAAAGAACTCGCCTTTTTTTACGAAATAGCCCTCAAAAGTCTGAAATTAAAGACTGCGTATGCTCAAATGTATTAATTAAATGCTTGTCTTATACGTAATTTTTGATTAGGAAAATAATAGGACCAACCCTATTATTCTAAAACTAACCCCTCTCGAGATATTTTAGTTTTTTCGCATTTTCGCTACGCCACCTTTGAAAATAAGTCCAATTTCCAAATGAGAACGAAAATTGAATTAAAAGTGCAAATTCAGTGTCATTTTAAATCATTATGGGTGTTATTTTGTGCAATTAAACTCATTTTAATGAATTATTGAAGAAATGAAGAGAACATGAATATGAGTCTACAGGAATTAGGTATCAAATAACCTAAAAAAAATGCAAATTTCGATGTATTTAAAAAATAAATAAAAATGAAGGAATTGTTCTATGGATTCGGTCCAGACATAGTCGAAAAGAGCTTTCTTCAATCTTTTCAATGGTGTCAAGATGGAATCTCTGTGAGAGTATTTTCTACAAAGAACCGATTTCCGTTGAAATCGTAAAAATTGTTGAAAATTGTGATAAAACATAAAATAACTGAAAAACTCATTCGAATTAAGAAAACATTATTGCCAAGGTGCACCTTTTCGCAACCTGAAATACATATGTACCAATTTCATGGCCGCATATCACTTAGTTTTCCCGTTACAGACAGGGCGTACACACACAAGAGAGAGACATATCGTATTATCTAAGACTTAATATATATTATTTCTTCAATATCAACAAACTTTTATTTCATATATCATTACAAAAACACAAGTTTCATGCCAATCTATAAATATTTTATGTGCGCAGACACAAAACTTTTGGTGCAGCATTCCGTACAACATTACGAAAGAAAAACGAATATAAATTATCGCACAAAATAACTCATGAATTGGTCTTCTATTTGAAATGATATCCAATTAGCATGAATACTCGCCGTTGCCTGAAATTTAAGATCTAAACCTCTAATTAAAATGACACTGGCACTTACAGTGAATTTTCGAGAACCAAGCAATGCTTTAACGATACGCCTACTGAAATCAGAAAAAAAAAATAAAAAAATAAAAAAATAAATAAATCCGAAATCGTAACGCGAACATCGCAACTCGAGTTTTCGACGGATATACACATTTTGAGCACCTTAGAACACGAAAATCTATTTCTAGACTAAAGTCTGTGCAATATATGTATCCACTCTATCTAAAAAGCTAATCGACCAAATTTCACAAAATTTGGTAGATAAGTCACCTGTTAGTTAAACTGGTGCTGGTTAGATTTTGGTACGATTCGGGGGGAAAAACCAACCCCCCTTTTTTTTTTCAAAATAGTCCGCAAAAAATCGTATCTATCTATTCACTCTAATCGAGAAACCAAGTGAACAATTTTCACAAAATTTAGGAGATAAGTTGCGTGTGGGTAACCACGGTGCTGGTAAGATTTTGGTACGATTCAAAAAAGAAAAGAAAATAATCTGTCTTTTTTATTTTTTTTTTCAAAATGGCCCGCAAAAAATTGTATCTATTCACTCTAGTCGAGAAGCCAAGTGAACAATTTTCACAAAATTTAGGAGATAAGTTGCATGTGGTTACCACTGTGCTGGTAACTATTTACTCTAGTCGAGAAACCAAGTGAACAATTTTCACAAAATTTAGGAGTTGCATGTGGGTTACCACGTTGCTGGTAAGATTGTGGTACGATTCGAAAGAAATGAAAAGGTCTTTTTTTCTTTTTTTTTCAAAATTGCCCGCAAAAAAATCGTATCTATACACTCCAGTCGAGAAACCAAGTGAGCAATTTTCACAAAATTTAGGAGATAAGTTACATGTGGGCTACCGCGGTGCTGGTAACTATTCACTCTGATAGAGAAAACCAAGTGAACAATTTTCACAAAATTTAGGAGATAAATTGCATGTGAGCTACCACGGTGCTGGTAAGATTTTGGTACGATTAAAAAAAGAAAAGAAAATAATCTGCCGTTTTTATTTTTTTTTTCAAAATGGCCCGCAAAAAATTGTATCTATTCACTCTAGTCGAGAAGTCAAGTGAACAATTTTCACAAAATTTAGGAGATAAGTTGCATGTGGTTACCACTGTGCTGGTAACTATTTACTCTAGTCGAGAAACCAAGTGAACAATTTTTACGAAATTTAGGAGTTGCATGTGGGTTACCACGTTGCTGGTAAGATTGTGGTACGATTCGAAAGAAATGAAAAGGTCTTTTTTTTTTCGCAAAATTGCTCGCAAAAAAAATCGTATCTAATGGGCAGCAAAGATAGTGAAAATGTTAAATAAACGACTAAAATTACTGAAATATATTAAGTAATTGTTTGTTTCTCATGTAATTTCAGACAGAAAAGCGAATGAAACTGACTCTATGACTCCAAGATAAACTGTTATCGAAGACATTTTAGTTTTTTGGAATTTTGAAGAGCTGAAGACTTTAAAGTTAATTACGTTGCTAAATGAAACGAACATGCATTAAAACTGCAGATCGAAAATAATATCAGAAAAGTGTCAATGTTATTTCCTGCAATTAAACTCAACTTACTGCATCATGAAATAAAAAACAAAAAAATGAATTTGAATTTGAAAGTCATGCGCTGCCCACATCAGATTTTGTTTTTACTTTTAAAAGGATTATCTTAAATAAATTAAAATTAATTTATTACACGGATTGTGTTATTTTCTCATGCGTATATCTTTCCATTTCTTTCCGAAGTACTTGGGTATAATTATCTCTGTTCCTTGACCTTATTCTTTATTGCCTGTGTACATGTTATGTGCAAATCACACGTCTTTTTTTTTCATTCCAAATAGAAAACACTGTATAATTTTGTAATTGGAAAATTTCGCCTACCTTACTTCGTTCTAGTAAAATTCTAGTAAGAATTATAATTTTTTCAATACGCCGCGTGGAGCGCTACTAACATTCTCAATCGATGGTGCATTGTCGCTTTTCTATTAGTAGACCTTACTTTACAGCTCACTCTAAAGTTAAAGAGATGGATAAGGACTTGGGAGGGAACTCCTTTATGCAAACATTTCCGTAAAGGCTCGTAATATGCTTTAAATGTAAGGTTCCATCCAAAATAATCGTGGTGTGCGTAAAAAGAACAGTAGAGCGCCAAAATTATCCATTGTAATGAAATTCGAGAGCTTCAAACATTGACAGAGGAAATTTTTCTTATTCAGTTATTCCTATTATAAGTAAACTTTCTACTAAAAATGATCTCAGACAAGAATCAAAAATAGATTGGCAAATAAGTTAGCAGCATGCAAAAAGTGGAAGTTTCAGGACACTGTTTCGGACCTGAGAGAGAGGGCTTATAACGCTCTCTAAACAATTCTAGTCCCCTAGTTTTCGTGAGTTTGATTTCAAGTTGTTGGGTTCTCACAAGAAGCAGTTTTATTTATTGTAATCAATTTTAAACTTCTTTTGAAATTTCGGCATGACAATCCATGGACTATATGTTATCTAAAATATTATTTTTTAAATATGAATTATGAAATACTATTTGTTATTGAAAAATGAAGAAGCATGAGTAAAATTTTGAATTTTAATTTTAAGAATTGATTGATTGGAACACAAACTATCAGTTTTGCATGTCAAAACGTTAGTTTGTAATTATTAATGGTGTGTAATATGATGGAATATATATATAATAGTGGATATATATATGTAGATGGAATATATATATGTATTCAATGTTTTCTCACAGTTTAATCTAAAAATCAATCATTAATAAAAATATTTTCAATAGTTTGATTTTCAATAGTTTGACTGAGAATAATAGCCGGTAGACAATTTCGGTATTTGAAGCTTAATTCTGTTGCTATGGTTACAAATGGAATTAAAAAACTGCCAAAATTTGAATCGTAAAATATAAAAGTATCGTCTGCTATAAATATAAATTAAAATATCTCATAAAACGCATGTTTTACACAAATAGTTAATTTAGAAAATTAAGAATTTTCTTTTCTGCGTATACAAATCAACTTAATATGTGAGTTCGGTACATTAACGACCGATTTCACGATGTCTTCTATGGACTAAAAAAGCAATACACGTAAAATGTGCATTAGATAATACAGATAAAACAGGCAGATTTTTATTGCGTATGACGATATAAAAATAAATTTTGTCTATCTAGTCGTTTTCGAGTTATGGCTGGAAGAATGGTGAAAAAAAAAATTGAGATTTATAAAATTTTCTAACATAATTCTAAGATTTTAGATTTTTCTCATTACTTATAGGTCATGTGTATTCGATGTTTCCAGATGTTTGTGCTGTGTAATTCATTCCTTAGTTACTCAGCTAGTTGTATGATACATATGCTAACTAATAATGACATATTTAATATTTCTAAATTTCTTGTTTTTACAGGTAGCTATAAACATACATACCGAGTTTGAGGATCCTTGGAGATTCTGTTCAAGATGCCCACTGAAATGTTTGATTAGAAGTCGAGGCCAAGAGGAAAATAAAGAATGTCAAACATGGAATAAGCGTTATTTTCGACTGGAAATACGTGTGTTTGGAAATTTATCTGCAGCAAAATCTTTTAATTGTGGGATTACTTATTTTAATCCTCAAGAAATGATGAATTGGTACATAAGTTTTTGTTGCACGTGTCCAGTCAAAGAACAAAAGTCAAAAATTAATTTAAAATTAGTTTTCCAAAGTAGTTTATATCAAAAGAATTTTCTGAGCGCAATTTTGAAGTACGCTAAAGAAAATAGAGATATTTTCAAAATGTGTAGTCCATTTTCAAACAGGAAACAAAAGGACAATATTAAATCGTTTGTCTGTGTATTGAATAATTTAAAACAATTTTCCATATCTACATCTAATATAAATTCAATACTGCTTCATGGGGTTGAAAATTATGCTTTTAGTATGCAAAATATTTGCACTTATGATCTTACGATTCCATTTTTGACGAGGAAAGATATTTATAATGTTATGTTTATTAGCAAGAGTTCATTATATTTTAACTTAGATAATATACGCAATTGTAAAAATGGAGATGTTTTTCACTTTATTTTACTAAAGATGGCAAAATTACGCAATAGTGTGTTTAATACCAAAAGATATATTCTGTCACCAAAATTTATATTTCAGTTTTCCGAAAGAAATACTGTTTCAATGCATGGCTTTAGTCATTATGCGATTTTACAGACCAGAAATATTTGTTTCAATATCAAAATTCTTCTTTTGACACCATTCTTATCAACATCAAACAAAGCTGAACATTTTTTCATAACTGTAGATATATTTTCTGTGAATAGTAACCGAAATTTTATTAAAAGAAAATTAATTTCCAGAGAGGTGGTTATATCCCGCTGTTTCATGAAGAACTTAATTTTGTTAAATTGCAGAAATGCAACCTCATTATTAAAAAATAAATCTGTGTATATAATATGCATAAATAATATGCATTCGATGGAAATAAAAAAGTTTAAGACTGTAAATAGAACATCATCCTTAATTCTACAGTCCCCATCGTTTCTGGAAAAGCTTGTTATTCCCTTTCAAGAGATAGAACTATCAAGCAATTCTTCAATATTTTCTTCTGGCAAAAAGATAACTTTACACAATAAAATGCACTCCTTAGTGGAAACAAGATTTCCTTTTGACTTAGGTAGAAGTTTTGAGCCCAACAGTAAAGGAGCCAGTAGAAAAATACTTTCTGCTTTAAAAAATAAGGTTTCCTTTTCAACTTTCGAAACGTCTACTGTTACTAGAAACACACCGTCTACTTTAAATCTCAATTTGTTAAATAAAATTTCTCCTATTAAAAAGTGCGTAGGCAGAAGCAATGAAAACATTTCTCTTTTCAAGCAAAATAAGTCGCTGAAACACTCAAAGACATTCAAGTGCACAAATAGAACAAAAGTAAAATCTATTATACCTGTTCCTTCTAAACATAATGTATCTCTAATGAACGCAACCACAGCTGATTCGAAATACAAATATCCTCTCAAAATGCATTCTACGGTCAAAAACCGAGTATCATCCAGGAAAAAAATGTCCAAGCATTTTGAAGAACATACTTCTGATACTATGCTGGTCTCACTTAACTCAAAAGGAAATGGGTTATTGAAAGGAGCTACTGCTTCACAAAACATAAAAAAGCACAAAACATTTTCGTTCAAAAATAAATCCCTTTTGAAACAGTTCTCATCTACCATCTTTCCTGAAAGCACACAAATTAACTCAGTGAGGCAAATATCTGAAAACAAACATAACGATAAATTAAAAGCAACTGTTGCCACCTGGAGTAAAACGAATAGATTTCAAACAAAATCGTCTGAAAAAAGCAAAACTTTTTCTGAAAAAATGACTGCTATCAACACGGAGAAATTAACTTCACATACAATGCTTTTTCTCGCAAAATCTAAAAATAGAACGCGTTCATTTAAGGAAATACCCTCGTATAGAAGCACAATCTTTAGTTTGAGGAATAGTAATAAACAAACTTCAAAGTCAACTTCAGTCATGAAAGCAATTTTTCTCTTCGGGAACAATCCACCTTCCCAAGCAACTGAAACAATATTTCATGATATATTTAAACCTGCTGGTGCAGAACTATTTGATTTTGATATAGTTCCAGAAGTGCCTTTAACAGAGAAAATTCCTTATCGATTTCTCAAAGAACTTACTGAATCACAGCAAGTGTTCGAGGAATATATCAACGAAGATACAAATGGACAATTCGATTGAGATATACATATAGTGAATGACTTTTTTTCTTCTTTTAGCGAAAATACAGATGCTAAATTTATAAAATAGGAATTATTTTCTTAAACACTGAATTATGTATTGTGGAAATATATGCCATATTTATATCAAAATAAAAGTGTAAGAAATATTGCAACTTTTTTGACTTCTGTTTATAATATCAACAAAGATGCGAATGGACAAGTTGGTTAAGATATACAGATTGATATATTGTGAATGATATACGTATGCACTCTAAATTTGAAAAAAAAATAGAAATGATTTTCTAGAACGGTGAGTTACATATTGCAGGAATGTATATCACATTTATATGAAAACTAAAACGAGTTACCCAGCATTTTCCGGGTCCTAAATAAGCGGCCACTAGTTAAACAATACAGATACAGATAACACCACTCAATTTCCAAATCGTTTGTTTTGAACTAAAATCACTATAAAGACACAAATAAATGAAAATACAAATTAATAACATACATAAGAATAATTACATTCAATTCCTTTATTTTTTTTTTGATAATTTTAATAATTTTTATAAAATTTACATTTTAATTTATTTGATATTCTTGAATGTATTTTAAATATACCACTTTGTTAAAGTACTTCTCTTACATATAACTGCAGAACTGTTATTTTACATGGCTTGAAATGAGTAATATATTTTTGAAACATAACATATTTATTTTGAACTGACAGGATTCTTTATTATTGTAAAATCACTTCTGTTCCTCACATAATTTTTTTTTTTTACAGCAAGGAAAAATTAGAAAAATAGATCGAAATTGATTTTATTTGTCCATAAAATACTTGAAATAAATAGTCAGCTGAAATCCTCTTTTAGTTTTCAAATGTGCTATGGATGATGCAGCCATTTGGGATTTATTGAGTCTAGAAAAAGTTTGACATTTTCAAATACGATCAATTACGCCGTTTCCTACTCTATCGTCTTTATGGTTTCAAATAAATTTTATTCTTTTCTTTTCTTTATTTTTTCCCACTCAGACCGTCCGACCTACCCGAAGGTGTAAGATATCTATTTGCTTGGATGGCCGGAACAATTGCAAAGTCCACTTCGACAATAAGAGTTTAAAAATTCTTCCCAGTAGCTAAAAGGTAGAACTTCGACTGGCCAGTTTGAAGATTCAAGGTTTGATTCTCAGTTGGGGCAACAAGGTTTTTTACACAGTGTCACCCAATTTAGACCGGAACCTAGTGAGTCTCCACTAAATAATATAATCCATACATATTAAACACCATTGATAATTACAAAATAGAGTTTTGTCATGTAAAACTGATAGTTTGTGTTTCAATCAATCAATTCCTAAAATTGAAATTCAAAATTTTACTCGTGTTTCTTCATTTCTCAATAAAAAATCGTACTTTATATATTGTTATTAAAAAATAATATTTTAGACAACATCTAGTCTATGAATTGTAATGCCGAAATTTCAGATGAAGTTTCAAATTGATCACAATAAATAAAACTGCTTGTTGTGAGAATATAACTTTTTAATATTAACCTAAAGAAAACAAGCATATGAAAATTAGGTGACTACAATTGTTTTGAGGGCATTTTGGGCCGCCTTTCTGGAATCTGAAGCAGTGTCTCCTGTCGCACGACATGTTGATATGTGGAAAATAAGTGCCAATCAATGCAATGAGGCACTTTAAATGTTGTGAATATATTTGCATTTAGCCTAAGTCACCAGGAGGCCTGTCCAGAGTCTGGAAAGATTTCTCAAAGAAACCTCATTTTCTACGGCTACATTGGGTTCTGTTTAATAAATACTATTACCATCCAAAGTTTCAACTTAAGTCATCACAGGACGTGTCAAGCGTCTGGAAACACTTCTCAAAAACCCCTCATTTTCTCTGCTCCCGGAGAGTAAATCAAAAATGCGGCTGCATTAGGTTCTGTCCAAAGAGATACTATTAATATCCAAAGTTTTATTCTTCTAAGTCACCAGGGAGCCTGTCGAGAGTCTGGAAAGACTTCACAAAATCCCCTCATTTTCTCCTCCTCGAGGGGCTGGGAGAAATATAAAAGGCGACTACATTAGGTTCTGTCTAATACATACTATTAATATTACTATTAATAATACTATAATAATAATATATATATAAATACTATTAATACTATTATGTTTTAGACTTCTAAAGGCCATATCACATTCAAGAACTTTTGGAAAAACCAACTAATTCTGACAACTTTTCCACCAATTTTCTGGCAAAAAAGTTGGTGATAGGGTTGTCGGACAATTGAAGAAGTTGGGCTAAATGAAAAATTGCGAGTGAAAGCATTGTATTTTTATCACTTTTTTGGCGAGAAATATACAGTTGTGTATTTTGCAACATTGGGGTTAGGATTATAGCAGAGTGTTTACAGCTTGGTAATTCGTCTGCTTTACATTACATGAATATTATAGATCGATTTTGCATTGAAATCTATAAAATTTTAATTTAGCCTGATTTTTCGCCCAATTATGGGTTTCGGATTATTTTATAGCAGGTATTTAACCATATACATATAAAGGTATTTATATAAACATATGTATATATATATATATATATATATATATACTAGTTGTATATAATATATATACTATTTGTAATTTGACTTACTCGTTGAATGGCTACAAATTAGTTTTTATTGATAAGTATACTCGACACATTCTATACAGCAAACACTACATCTATTGGAAACAAATAAGAAATTATCCAATATTTATGAAATACTTTGAAGTTGAATGAGCTACTAAATTTATATCAACCATTACGCTATGAATTAGTTTGCTTTCAATTATTATCATTCTTCATAGTTCCGTTCTGCAATTAACTACTATAAAATGCATTTACTGTGTTTAAAATTTTTTTGATGCTTAACTTAAAATTATTTACATTTTAGAGTCTTGGACATTTTTTTTCAAACATTGTTTACAATTTAACAACCGATATTTAGACCTTGAAATTATTTTAATTAGTACAATGTTTTGTATTGTCATGTACAAATTTATGATATAAAAATTTAAAAAGCGTAAATTTATATTTCTGATGAAATTCGAATTACGTTAATTTTCAAAGTTCAAAGTTTTTGTATCTAAAAAATTAGCACAGGAAGTAAAGTTTAAATGTTAAATGCTATCCTCAAAACTTTGAATGTTGAATACATAGGTTTAAAGCTAATGAACAACTGTTCTTGATTATTAAACGCCTTTGTACCCATACATAAATTATGTTTCTTACATAATGACAGTGCTCATATATGCAAGCAATGCTCATATTTTAGTTATTAGCTTTAGAAATAAACAGTATTGCATGCATAACTTCAAGTAAATTGCAAACGTTTTAACATTACAATTTCGGAGATCACATACAAACAAAAATGTAAACAAAATGTTATTCAATTACAAGAAAAATTTAGGAACAATGCATGATAATTTCAAATCAACTTTTACTATATAGGACAATTTCTATAACGGGTTCAGCAATAAAATATATATATATAAGACCATATCTTACATAATATTGCAGTACACGTTTATTTCTCATCAAAAGGCTGCAACTCTGTACGTTTAACATAATCCCAGAAGCATTCAATATTGTGAATATAAATAGCATCAACATGTTATAAGTCAATTTATGATCATGCAACAGAATATAAACAAAAAATATACAAAACATACCTGTTTACAAGTGTATTCCAACCGCTCATCTTTAAAACTTTTAATAAATAAAATATTACATCGATATGCAAATTAAAATCGGCTTAATTCTTCATACCATGTTGGCAAACTTGTTGAATACGCTTCTTCCAGGAAAGAAATATAAATAATTCCATCTTAAATAGTATAAATTCATCTGAAAATATTGAAAGATGCAGAAATTTCCACGTTCTTCTTTGGCCACGTTACTTGCAGATTTCAGGCCATGAATCAACTACGCCAACCTGTTCGCTACACGTGATATCTCCGCTGCCCATCGCTGATTGGCTGGTTGTTGAAAAATTGTCCCAAACGAACAACTTTTTCTGCTCGGTCCAGAAAAAATTGTTCAGGGATGTCCCAACTTTTTGCGCTTATCACACACACGTTTTCTCCCAACTCGGGTTAAAAATTGTTCAAAAAGTTGGTTGTCCGAAAAATTGCCTGAAAAGTTGTTGAATGTGATACGGCCTTTAGTCACCAGAGGACCTTTTAAGAGTTTGTAAAAACTTATCAAAAACCCTTCATTTTCTCTTCCTCCGGGGAGTAAATCGAAAATGCGGCTACATTAGGCTCTGTCCAATGAGATACAATTAATGTGCAAAGTTTCAACCTTCTAAGTTATCAGTATGACTGTCGAGAGTCTTAAAAGACTCCCCAAAAACCCCTCATCCTCTCCATCCCTCGAGGTAAATTGAAAATGTGTCTCCATTAGGTTCTGTACCGTAGTCGATACTAATATAAGTGTGTAAACAATCAGCCTTCTAATTCAACGAAGGGCTTCAGGCAGGAGGGTCGAAAGACAAAAACACGTTACACACTTTAGACAATTTTATACTCGTTTGATGAGTAGTTTTATACACAACTTTGGTGGCGGCCACACAACTTGATACCATAAACCCCCTGGGTTGGTCGTGTGGTCTGGGCCTTCAACACAACTTTGGTGGGTCCAAAGGGTTACCTTACACCTTCCTGGTAGGTCGGACGGTCTGGGTTTCAACAACTTTGGTGGGCCAACGGCCATACCATGCTGAAAATACCGGTTCTCGTCCGATCACCGAAGTCAAGCAGCATCGGGCGCGGTTAGTACTTGGGAGGGTGACCACCTGGGAACACCGCGTGCAGTTGGCACATTATTTTCTTCCCGGCCGTCCAAACTGTTACCTTACACCTTTCTGGTAGGTCGGATGGTCTGGGTCTCAACAACAACAACAACTTTGGTGGGTCGGTACGCAGTGTTCATTTTGTGTAGTTGACCTGCCATCTTAGATGGTTGGCAAAAGGAAACGTCAACCACGTATGACTTAGAATACTTGAGAACTGTTGCGTGTGTTGCTTGATGCGCTCGCTCGTACAAAGAAACGCTACCCGTTTAAAAACTCAGCATTTTAATAATAATAAACTTTAACACAACAAGTTATAGAGGGCGCGGTAGCCCATTGGTTAGCGCGCTGGAGTTGCACTCGGTAGGCCCGGGTTCGATTCCAGCCACTGCCAAAACTGCCGCCGTGTTCATGCGGAGTACGATCACGTTAAACATGTGGGTCCGAAAGTCCTTCCGAGAGGTTGGTGGTAGGGGAAGGAGGGTACGGTCCCTGTGGATGCCTCCCCCACTGGGTTCCGGTCTAAATTGGGTGGCACTTCCCGACCGTCCAAACAGTTACCTTATACCTTTCTGGTAGGTCGGACGGTCTGGGTTTCAACAACAACAACAACAAGTTATAGATTACATTACATGCTGGACTCAAACTGCCACAGCGTAATTCATCTAAGTTAATGCATGCATATTACAGTTAAGAGTTGTCCGAGACGTAACCAAAGTTACGGCAGGACTCGAGACTCCGAGACTGAAGTCACGGCGGTTGCAGAGTCCTAAATAGCGAACTGCAGACATGCGCATTACAGCATTTACTGGACAGCAGAATCTGTGTAGTCCCGCAGCAACGGTGACACCACACTCGTTCCCCTCAAATTCACTGTTTAAAAATGTATAGGATAGAGTGGAGTATAATTGTGTAAATGGGGCAAATATGTAAGTTGTCCATAAAGCTGATATGTAAGCGAGTATGTATGTACCTATGTACGTCCAGCGTTTTTCGAAATTTATTCACTCGCCCCAAAATTGTGGTTAGTGTATAATGAAAGGGCTATTTCTATAGAAGGAAGTTAGCACATCGAAAATTCAAAAGAAAAAAAACTTTTAATTGCGAAAATACTCCTGAAAAATCTATCCAAAAAGAATATGTACATAGCTCATGTTAGACTTGTCTATATTGAATTATATTAGTCAGATTTGAACAATTTTGGTGTCTACCGTGGATCGTGACTGTCCGTGTAGCGTGTGAGCCACAGGCTTAGCCAGGATCTCAGAAAGAGCGGTTTTGACTAAATGGCTCGTTTCCAGGGCAATTTTCCCATTTGGACCCTATTAAAAACTAATGTAATCTATCAGTCAATGAAGTGTTATTGCCTCCTCTTATTTCCTATGCCGCTGGTGCAATCATCGGACATATTTAATTAATTACTTTTTTCAAACCAACAGCTAACTGCGAACACCGCAGCTAATATATGGTGAATCTTGGATACGTTAACGACTAAGTGATGGTCACTGTATACAATTATTTGGAGAAGCCAAAGTTATAAACTCAGCAGGTGAGACGAATATTTGCATATCGATTTCCACAAACGGCTCCTATGCACACTCTGGAGTTTCGTATGGAATTCTGCTGAGCTGTAAAAGACAACGATTTGTTCTATAAAGTGGTACAAAGCTTAGAAAAGGGATCTAATCATGCTGGAACTTAATGGAGCTTGGAGCGGAGCTCCGATACAAATTTTATCCTGGAGACAGGATGAGCTCCACCAATTTGTAAAACAGTTTATTAGGAGAGACCGGGACTGGTTGGAACACGGGTTGGTTGGAACACTTGCGATTACTCCTTCCTGGATCACGTAAAAATCTCGAAGCTTGGTGGAAAGATTCCCAGCAGGTGCTGCCATATACCGACATTTTTTGATACGGCTCTGTCAAACGCGACACGTGCAGTTCTGCAAAGAATTTAAAAAACGAGATAAGTAAAAAATCATGATTGTTTAAAAGTTATTGCAAGTGTATTTCAGTTGTTAGAGATTGTTTCTGTGTTGTAACCGCGTTATAATATACACTATAATGCTGCAAACAAGCCTATTATCACGGATGTCGGCCACGCCTAACTTCCGTGGTGTATTTCAATCCAACATGGCGCACCATGGGGCATGTGGTAACAGAGCGACTGGGGTTGGTTGTAACTATGTTACAACCTGCCCCGTCCATATTGCAATAATGAAAAATTAGTGGATTTGGTACCACTTTGGGGTCAATAAATCGTAGTTTGTTCGGGTTTTTATTATTATATTTATTATTTTTTGTATATAAAATGAAAAAAATACTTCAGGCTATTCTGAACAAAATGACGTTTTTGTTTTTCTTCTATATCTCCTGCAATAATGAATATATCTTCTATATCTCTCGCAATAATGAAAGATTAGTGGATTTGGTACCTCTTTTGGGTCAATAAATAGTAGTTTGTTCGATTTTTTTTATTATATTTATTATTTTTTATATATAAAATGAAAAAAATATTTCAGGCTGTTTTGAACAAATGACGTTTTTGTTTTTCTTCTATATCTCCTAGATCCCCAAGATAGCAAAATCCCTATGAGGCTTGAATAGGAGTAGTGGAAAACTTTGAATGCATTTATTCGACTTTAGTTTTTTGAAGATAACATTTCTGAAATTGAAATACCTTCAAAACTATTTGACAAAGACATTAGTATTTTCAGTATATGTCCCTAATTTAATTTTCTTTAATTTTTCTTCCCAAAATTTTCGTATATGAATTGTAACCTAAATGAGTTAAAATTCGAAAAATGCGAATTTTAAAATTATTTTATTTTTTTATTTTTTCTATAAATCCTGTCAAAATTTACGGAAGAAAATTTATTCTTTATCTCTTTGTCTATGAAATAATATTTCTATTTTATCAAAAGTTGAATAATATCATAGGTTATACAAAAACTGCTGGGTACCACTTTCTTGGTCTTTTTCATCATCAACATCACATGACATGGACCCAGAACCATCAACATCACATGGCATTGATACAGAACTATCAACATCACATAGCATTGATCTCATTGATCTAGAACCACCAACATCACATGGCCTTGATTCAGAACCATCAAAATCACATGGCATTAATCCAGAACCATCAACATCCAGTCAGAATGATCCACAACTAACATCAGCAACAACGTTGGTTTTTTCGCCGAAAGTTGTCCAACCATGTACTAAGCCTGGTGCTAGAAAAGTTGTGACAAAGGGTATAAAGAAAAGATATGCAGAAATACTAGCAGATACGCCAGTAAAGAAAACACTGATGGGAGCAAAGAAAACAGCAGACGCTAGGAAAGGCAAGTCTGGCACCACTGAAGTCAAAACATAAAGTTGTGAAGGCGCCGTGTAAAAAAAAGAATCAAGTTTCAGAAGTTTGATAAATCTATCCCAGACTCAATCTGCAATAATTGTTCAGATTAAGAAGAACGATTTTACTGCTTGGTGTGTTTGGAAGACTACAACAACAGTCGTAGTGGCGAGAAATAGATTCAGTGCACTGAATGTAAGAAATGTAGTCACGAAAAATGCACAGATGGAAATGTTTTCTACATTTATCATAACTTTGGTGGTAGGGGAAGGAGGGTACGGTCCCTATGGATGCCTCCCCCACTGGGTTCCGGTCTAAATTGGGTGGCACTTCCCGGCCGTCCAAAACGGTTACCTTACACCTTTCTGGTAGGTCGGACGGTCTGGGTCTCAACAACAACAACATTTATCATAACTGTAACTCTGGTGACTGAGCTGACGAGTAAAGTAACCATTAGTAGGCTAATCCCTAAGACTTCAGAAAACATAGCCGTGGTTCAAACTATGTCCTTTGTGAAGTTATTCACTGTTACAACCAATCCCGCAATGTGTTACAACCCACCCTAATAAAGGGGTTAGTTGTAACATTTCCAATCTTTCAGAATAATTTTTTGAAGCAATACTATTATTTAAATCATGCTTGTATTATTACTAGTAAAGAGGTAATGAAATACTCTATTTAGTGGTGTATTTGTTTCTCTTAATTCCCAATTTGCATGGCATAAAAAAATTGAGATGTAAAAAGTGTTACAACCAATCCCGGTCTCCCCTACACATGTAATAAACCACATGAACAATCTTGTATTTACCGATAGCTCTTCAGACATTAGTAAAATGACTGACTAAGAAGATCACAAAGATCAGATTGATGAGATGGATTCTAGCAAATGGCCAGAAAATTCTGAATCACCGTTTCTAGAAGGTTCTTTTCTTCACGCGTGCAGAAGTGATTTCACAATTTCATTGGCAATTCAACGAAGCTATTAAATTTATTGTCATGTAAAACAGGCGTATAATATTTGCTTGTTAGCACAGCAGACTGAGAAAAATGGTTCAGTACAATGAATTTGATTATAACTAATATTCGATCTGCTTCAGATTTTATAAGACTTTCTTCACTGATGCCTGTAAAGATTTTGGGTCCGCAAATTGATAGTTGGGATCAACTGCCATGGTTGTTGAACAAGAGAAATGCACATGATCTCGAGAATGTGAGGACCAACATAATGACGGAAGGTACAAACATTTGTGGAGTCTCTTTTGCTTTTAATTTTTAAACATATCGATAAATATATAAAAGTAATGTTATATTGACCGTCACTGTTTTATATCGATAGCACAGAGCTTTACCATTATTTTCTTTGGGAATAGACCATCTACTTAAAATATTCGGAAATGTGTCAAACTCCTGGCACAAAATTCAACTGACCTGTATGCAAGTAGCTAAAACAGAGCATTCCTGAATCCACAGTATTCTATTTCGGTAATGTATCCAAAGACTTTTGAAAATATAGTGTATATTTTAGATATCCTGATGACTAGAAACTTACAGAATAAAATATTCCGTGCTTTAAATACTCTTTTCATTTAAGCACGTTTTTGTCTGAAATTATAATCTTTTTCGGAAAATTAACTTTGACTTCCGGAAAGAAAAAAAAAACTGCATTATTTGCCAGAACAGGATTTCTGTATGGATGACGTCGATTTAAATAGAATAGAGCTACATTTGGCATAGGTGATCTTTCTGTTACTCTTTTTGTCAAAGTTTCTTGTGCTTATGAAGGATATTTATCGAATTTCTGAAAATTTCAGTTTAAGTATTCATGAAGAAAACAGAGCTTCTGGGAGTTCTTCTTACTATGTATGCTGCTTTTCAATATGGAGAGGCTAAAAAAGTCAGTATGAACGCACTTTATCTGTTCAGTTTAGTTACAATGATCTGTTCAGTTTGGTTACGTTTAACGGGTTGCCACCCGAATTGCATTTTTTCAAATATTTGCTCGGTGTTCCACATAAAATATTCGGTAGTTAGAATATTTATGTATCACACAGTATCAGTACCCACATTCGCGGCAAGGCTCACTTGAATGCATTGTAGACGCTATGACCAGCTAATGAATCAGTTGTGTCTTCATACGCCCACTATATATACTTTGACTACAGGTCCGTTTCCATCGCAACGGAATATCTTTTGAATATCAAATTTGCATACTTTTTTTTTATTGAAGTAGAGGAAAATATGAGTAGAATATTTTTCAAATTTATCTTGGAAATCGATTGATTTGAACTCAAACTATCGGTTTTATGAAAATAATTTTAGTTTATAATTATTGATAGCGTCTTTTGGCTTTTTCTCCCGACCAAAATTTTAAATTTTTTAAAAATTAAAAATATTAAACTGTAAAATATTTAATTAAGAATTTTAAGTTTGGGTTATCCTACTACATATTTAAAAGTAAAAGCAATATCAATAAGTACATATTTTAGTGAGATATAACAGGATATCTCTTGAGGCAAATTAACATGGAAAGTAAATTTCTGTTGCCATCTCAATCGGCATTTCGTCTTTTAGGACTAGTATTCATATCAATTAGATCAGTCAAGAGTGAATGAAAGAAACAGTGAAACATATGTCGATTAGATGGCATAAATGGTAGTCATAATATTGATAAATCTCGACTCCTAGTATTCAATTAGGAATAAAAGTTTAAAACAAACACCAAGCAATAACTAAACCAACTAAAAAGTTTGTATTCTAGCCGCTTGAAGCCATTGAAGCTCGAGAGTTCGATGGCAAATGCTTCTATGCATAAATCATATATGCAGAATTGAAAATCCCGGTATTATATCAAATCCACCTATGACCCAATAAATTATTTCTAGGAAACTAATTTCGATTCCTTTGGTTTGAAGGTAAGAACATGTTGTCTTTTAACTATACTTAAAAAAGAGCATAGAACGTTTCTTCCCCCTTCTGAACATGTTGATGCATTTACTCAACGGTCTTATGCTCTTATTAAGTTAATAATACTGACAAAGTATTTTAAATTTCAGATAACTATAATATTTTATTCGAAATGAAACAAAATCATCGTCCAAATTCCAAATCTTTAAATACAAATGTATGAAACATAGCATATCTTGGTTAAATAGAATCTAAACCAATAAAGTGTATTCAGCTTTCTTATACAAAATAATTCATATATATATATATATATATATATATATATATATATATATATATATATATATATATATATATATATATATATATATATATTATATATATATATATATATATGAGAGAAAGAGAATCAAAGAGTTTAAATATAAAATACTAAGCATATGAAACTAGTAAGTTTAACAATACAAATGTATTAAAAAACGGTGCAATTAAAAATACATCAACTTATTACTTTAGTGCAGCATATAAATAAGATGAAACTTATAAGTATTAAAGATGAAATAAAATAGAATTATAGAAGAGAAATAGTAAAGCATCCATAACAAACAAAAGTATTCAAATACCAACAGGAAAAAACTCAAGAGAATATCAGAAACCACCCATTATATTTAAAACAAAAATATTAAAAAAAATGGAATATCAAATAATAGAATGGTGATGTAATAGTAAAATCTTCAGGGATCGACTACTATACATCAGCTTCAATTAGCACATTTCATTTATTGACCTATTATTGTGAACTAAAGGTCAATAGTAGCCCCTATGTGCTAAAAATGGAAAATTATTGAGAAATTTGAAAAACTGAAAAGAATTGAATGAATTGAAAAATTATACTTGTCTTACACATGTTGTTGTTGTTGAGACCCAGACCGTCCGACCTACCAGAAAGGTGTAAGGTAACTGTATGGACGGCCGGGAAGTGCCACCCAATTTAGACCGGAACCCAGTGGGGGAGGCATCCACAGGGACCGTACCCTCCTTCCCCTACCACCAACCACTCGGAAGGACTTACGGACCCACATGTTTAACGTGATCGTACTCCGCATGAACACGGCGGCATTTGTGGTAGCGTGCAAATCTAGCGCGCAAACCACGGGGATACCGCACCCGAGATGGCCAACAGCACGCGGTGTTCCGAGGTGGTCACCCACCAAGTACTAACCGCGCCCGATGCTGCTTGACTTCGGTGATCTAACGAGAACCGGTGTTTTCAGCACGGTACGGCCGTTGGCCCTGTCTTACACATGTGTAGAAGTTATAGCAGCTAAACCATCTCAATATAATATGCAAAGAAGATGTTGCCAACCTTAAAGAGTAATGTTCATGCTGCTATTCTTAAAAACTGCAAATATTAAATCCATTTTAAAGTATTAGAAGGTATAAAAACCAGATAAACTACATTCAAAATACAACGAATGCCTATTTATGCATGTACAGAGTGTCCCAAAAAGATTGAAACGCGCTTTTATTCTTTACCTGTTGGAGATAAGTGGGCAATGTAAATTGCAAAAAAAGTGGAAAAAACAGACAAAAAGCAATTTGCGACAGACCTAAAAGTAACAATCTTAGTATTCTAGCTTCCAATCAATTATAAGTCATGTAGATTAGTGATGTGCAACCCTTGGATCGCGACCCTATTTGGGGTCGCGACGGTTTAATAAAGTATCTCCGAAATTTCTATATGACAGACAGAAAACGAAAAAAGTCCAGTTAGATAAGATACAGCCTTTGTAAGATACAGCCCAAAGATACAGCCTTTGTAATCCTGGGTTCTGTGTTTTGGCTCATATCCAGCGGCGCCAACAGAATTTCGGGCTCTTATCCAACAAAAGTGCGGGCTCCTTACTACCTCCGATTTAACAAGTTATTGAATTCTTTTACAAACTGTTTATAAGGCTCTGGCCCTCTATCCGTTCTCTATGTATCTCATCCTTTCGCCTTCATCCGTTGGCGGCCCTGCTGTGTATTAAACTAGTCATACAATATCATACCAATTAAATAAAAAATCAGAATACAAGAATACATATAGATATATGCATTGAGTGCGGTCATAGACAAACAAATGCTGTCTTGGACTGTACATCGACGAGAAGGTGACGGTACTTAAAATTTGGTTGTCCGTTCGGAATAAACACCTATTTATTAATCAAAAAATCTGATGTGGGTAACACATTACTTTCCTTATATAATGCAATGAATTTACTAGTTTTACAGTTAAAAAAATGTTATTCTTATAGTAGATACATATATTCTTTCCAAGATATTAAATTTTCTTCAATTAGTTGTCATTTTCATTGATTTGGTGTCATTTTTATCCATATGGCGAGATTTTTGTTAATTTGGCAACAATTTAAAATGTCGCCAAGTTGGCGACATTCCGCCAAATTCGTCGCCAAAATCTCGCCAAGCGTTATGGACGGTGAAATAAGTTATTATTACAGCAGATAAATGACTATTGGCGTTCAAATACAAAAGTATTACTCAAAGTATCTTTTTTCCTGACTGGAACTAGCTAGTTCCACGAGAATGATGTCACCCAATTTATCGCATGGTATTTATTACATATGAAAAGTGAACATGTTTCTCAATAGGAAATATTTTTTTTTTATTTTATATGACTTTTTGATAATTTTTTTTAAAAATGTGCAATATCTCAAGAACGGTTCATGTTAGCGTTCTAAAATTTATGTCAATCGTTTTCTAATGAAAAATGATATAAGAAATGTCTATTTGCGTAACTTTATTAGTGGTTTTGATTTTTTGACGATTTTTTCAAAATTTCACTCGAAAATTTAGGGAGTTCTGAACATTCGATTGCGTATAAAAACAATAGGCTTCCAGTGTTTATGGATTGTGATTTTTGTACCAAATTTCGTTCAAATCGGTCCATTCGTTCGTCAGTTATCGTCTAAACAGACTCACTGGCACACACACAGACACACAGACATTACCTCAAAAATGTTTCATTCGTGATCAGGGTTGCTTGAAACGTGCTCTCCCGTCGAAAACTCGAATTCGAATTTTCGACCCCATCACAATACTTTCCTTAAACATTATATACTTAAGGAAAGTAAGAGGCGCTACAATATTTACTTCCCTTTTGCCTCAACAGATTTCAACCCAGCTTTCCCATTAGGACTGTTAACCAAGTGTATATTTTTACTTTCCTTATATACATAATGTATAAGGAAAGTATTGTGACGGGGTCGAAAATTCGAATTCGAGTTTTCGATGGGAGAGCACGTTTCAAGCTTCCCTGATCCCGAATCAAACATTTTTGAAGTGATGTCTGTGTGTGTGTGTGTGTGTGTGTGTGTGTGTGTGTGTGTGTGTGTGTGTGTGTGTGTGTGTGAAAGTATGTGTGTGTGTCAGTGAGTCTGTGGAGACGATAACTGACGAACGAATGGACCGATTCGAACCAAATTTGGTGCAAAAATCACAATCCGTAAACACTGGAAGCCTATTGTTTTTATACGTAATCGAATGTTCAGAACCCTCCTAAATTTTCGAATAAAATTTGGAAAAAATCGTCAAAAAATCAAAACCGCTAATAAAGTTACGCAAATAGACATTTCTTATGTAATTTTTCATTAGAAAACGATTGGCATAAATTTTAGAACGCTAACATGAACCGTTCTCGAGATATTGTACATTTTTCTAAAAAATTATGAAAAAGTCACATAAAAAAAAAAATCTGATGTGGGCAACACATGACTTTCCTTATATAATGTAATGAATTTACTACTTTTACAGTAAAAAATAGGTTTTTTTTATAGTAGATACTAATATTATTTCCAAGATATTGAATTTTCGACAATTAGTCGTCATTTTCATTGATTTAGAATCATTTTTATTCATTTGGCGAGATTTTCATTAATTTGGCAACATTTCAAAAAAGTCGCCAAGTTGGCGACATTCCGCCAAATTCGTCGCCAAAATCTCGCCAAGCGTTATGCACTAAGAAAAAAGTTATTCTTACAGCAGATAAATGACTATTGGCGTTTAAATACAAAAGTATTATTCAAAGTATATTTTTTCATGAATGGAACAAGCTAGATCCACGAGAATGATGTCGCTCAATTTATCGCATGGTATTACATATGAAAAGTGAACATGTTTCTCAATAGGAATTTTTTTTTATGTGACTTTTTCATAAATTTTTTGAAAAATGTACAATATCTCGAGAACGGTTCATGTTAGCGTTCTAAAATTTATGCCAATCGTTTTCTAATGAAAAATTACATAAGAAATGTCTATTTGCGTAACTTTATTAGCGGTTTTGATTTTTTGACGATTTTTTCAAAATTTCATTCGAAAATTTAGGGGGGTTCTGAACATTCGATTACGTATAAAAACAATAGGCTTCCAGTGTTTACGGATTGTGATTTTTGTACCAAATTTGGTTCGAATCGGTCCATTCCTTCGTCAGTTATCGTCTCCACAGACTCACTGACACACACACACACACACACATAAACACACACAGACATCACTTTAAAAATGTTTGATTCGTGATTAGGGATGCTTGAAACGTGCTCTCCCGTCGAAAACTCGAATTCGAATTTTCGACCCCGTCACAATACTTTCCTTATACATTATGTATATAAGGAAAGTAACAATTCCTATTGAGAAACATGTTCACTTTTCATATGTAATACCATGCGATAAATTGAGTGACATCATTCTCGTGGATCTAGTTTGTTCCATTCATGAAAAAATATACTTTGAATAATACTTTTGTATTTAAACACCAATAGTCATTTATCTGCTGTAAGAATAACTTTTTTCTTAGTGCATAACGCTTGGCGAGATTTTGGCGACGAATTTGGCGGAATGTCGCCAACTTGGCGACTTTTTTGAAATGTTGCTAAATTAATGAAAATCTCGCCAAATGGATAAAAATGAAGCTAAATCAATGAAAATGACAACTAATTGTCGAAAATTCAATATCTTGGAAATAATATTAGTATCTACTATAAGAAAAACCTATTACTTTCCTTATATACATAATGTATAAAGAAAGTATTGTGACGGGGTCGAAAATTCGAATTCGAGTTTTCGACGGTAGAGCACGTTTCAAGCATCCCTGATCACGAATCAAACATTTTTGAAGTGATGTCTGTGTGTGTGTGTGTGTGTGTGAAAGTATGTGTGTATGTGTGTGTGTGTGGAATGTCGCCAACTTGGCGACTTTTTTGAAATGTTGCCAAATTAACGAAAATCTCGCCAAATGGATAAAAATGACGCTAAATCAATGAAAATGACGACTAATTGTCGAAAATTCAATATCTTGGAAAGAATATTAGTATCTACTACAAGAAAATCCTATTTTTTTACTGTAAAAGTAGTAAATTCATTACATTATATAAGGAAAGCCATGTGTTGCCCACATCAGATTTTTTTTTTACTGTAAAAGTAGTAAATTCATTACATTATATAAGGAAAGTCATGTGTTGCCCACATCAGATTTTTATTAACAGTTAATAAACCCTACTATTTCTAGCTAGACGAAGCATTTTGACTTTAAATTGATGAATTTAACTAATATTAGCAAATGTAAAATAAATGTTTTTTTTTTTTAATGTATATTTAAATATCTTTTTCAATCTCTATTTTTACTTTCCTTATATACATAATGTATAAGGAAAGTATTGTGACGGGGTCGAAAATTCGAATTCGAGTTTTCGACGGCAGAGCACGTTTCAAGCATACCTGTTCACGAATCAAACATTTTTGAAGTGATGTCTGTGTGTGTGTGTCTGTGTGTGTGTGTGTGTGTGTGTGTGTGTGTGTGTGTGTGTGTGTGTGTGTGTGTGTGTCAGTGAGTCTGTGGAGACGATAACTGACGAACGAATGGTCCGATTCGAGCCAAATTTAGTACAAAAATCACAATCCGTAAACACTGGAAGCCTATTGTTTTTATACGCAATCGAATGTTCAGAACCCCCCTAAATTTTCGAATGAAATTTTGAAAAAATCGTCAAAAAATCAAAACCACTAATAAAGTTACGCAAATAGACATTTCTTATGTAATTTTTAATTAGAAAACGATTGGCATAAATTTTAGAACGCTAACATGAACCGTTCTCGAGATATTGTACATTTTTCAAAAAAATTATCAAAAAGTCATATAAAATAAAAAAATATTTCCTATAGAGGAACATGTTCACTTTTCATATGTAATAACATGCGATAAATTGGGTGACATCATTCTCGTGAATCTAGCTCGTTCCATTCATGAAAAAATATACTTTGAGTAATACTTTTGTATTTGAACGCCAATAGTCATTTATCTGCTGTAAGAACAACTTATTTCTCCGTCCATAACGCTTGGCGAGATTTTGGCGGAATGTCGCCAACTTGGCGACTTTTTGAAATGTTGCCAAATGGATAGAAATGACGCTAAGTCAATGAAAATGACGACTAATTGTCAAAAATTCAATATCTTGGAAAGAATATTAGTATCTACTATAAGAAAACCCTATTTTTTTACTGTAAAAGTAGCAAATTCATTACATTATATAAGGAAAGTCATATGTTGCCCACATCAGATTTTTTATGTAACTTTTAATTTAATGTTTTACAGGCGAGTTCGTTGCTTTGCTCGATTGGATAAAAATTGTTTGTGTTGTACTTCCCACACTGCTATACTATAGATTATGGAAATGGAATTGATTTTAAAAGATCCAATTTTGACAACATTTGCATAAGAGAAGTATTGAACTAATGCCAAACATTTGAGTGATAAGATTGTTTAGTAATAGATAAAACTGGGGGCGGGGGGGATTGTTATATTAAAAAAATGCGCCAAAGTGGCAATTTTTTCTAATGTAATATTTTAAGCACATTATAGTGTACTTAAATACATCAATGCACACTATAGCGTTAGTGTGACCAATGTGGTTTCTGAATAATCTGCTAAAACGTTGTCAAAAAATTACGGGTTTTATTGTGTAGGAATGTTTTAGTAACTAAAACCTAGAATGTTTGTTACATAAAAGTGCATCGTTCATACATGTAAAAAATCTGATGTGGATCAATAAATTTACTAATTTTACAGTAAAAAGAATAGGTTTTTCTTATAGTAGATACTTATATTCTTTCCAAGATATTGAATTTTCGACAATTAGTCGTTATTTTCACTGATTTAGCGTCATTTCAATCCATTTGGCGAGATTTTCGTCAATTTGACAACATATCAAAATGTCGCCAAGTTGACGACATTCCGCCAAATTGGTCGCCAAAATCTCGCCAAGCTATACTGACGGAGAAATAAGTTATTCTTATAGCAGATAAATTGGCGTTCAAATACAAAAGTATTACTCGAAGTGTCTTTTCTCCCGAATCGAATGAGCTAGATCTACGAGAATGATGTCATCCAATTTATCGCATGGTATTACATATGAAAAGTGAACATGTTTCTCAATAGGAAATATATATTTTTTATTTTATATGACTTTTAGAAAAAAATTTTGAAAAATGTGCAATATCTCGAGAACGGTTCATGTTAGCGTTCTAAAATTTATGTCAATCGTTTTCTAATGAAAAATTACATAAGAAATGTCTATTTGCGTAACTTTATTAGCGGTTTTGATTTTTTGACGATTTTTTCAAAATTTCACTCGAAAATTTTGGAGGGTTCTGAACATTCGATTACGTTTAAAAACAATAGGCTTCCAGTGTTTACGGATTTTGATTTTTGTACCAGTCGTCAGTTATCGTTTCTACAGACTCACTGACACACACACACACACACACACAGACATCACTTCAAAAATGTTTGATTCGTGATCAGGGATGCTTGAAACGTGCTCTCCCGTCGAAAACTCGAATTCGAATTTTCGACCCCGTCACAATACTTTCCTTATACATTATGTATATAAGGAAAGTAAAAAACTCGAATTCGAATTTTCGACCCCGTCACAATACTTTCCTTATACATTATGTATATAAGGAAAGTAAAAAACTCGAATTCGAATTTTCGACCCCGTCACAATACTTTCCTTATACATTATGTATATAAGGAAAGTAAAAAACTCGAATTCGAATTTTCGACCCCGTCACAATACTTTCCTTATACATTATGTATATAAGGAAAGTAAAAATTGGTCAAAATATGTGCTGTTTTTTTTCTGGCTCCCCCTTCCTAGATAAAAAACCACATCGTTTAAGGCAATGGACTACAACCGCTTTATTAGCTCAGTGTTGCTAACACTTGATTGACTCTTATAGCTAGAAGTATAGCAAAATTGGCTAGATTTCCAACTTATGTGAATATATTTTATGTAAGCGCAATTGCAATTGCAAACTTAGACATTTTATATCTAGACTAGAACGAAATACCCAGCATTTCCTGGGTTCTAAATAAGCGTCCATAATAATTGAATATGCATCCATTGCGTAATATATTTGAACACAATTTAAAATGACTTCGATCCGACAATTGCACAAATCAAATCGCATGTGCTTTCTGTAAAAGCAAAAAATATGACCAATTGATCGTACACAATTCAACACACCGCTAACTCGTGTAAACGCGAAATCTGACCATCCTTGTGCAGGTTTTCATGCAACTCCTCTTAGTCCATCCCAAAATATCCACACCCCTACGACAAAATGAGTGGTTCCTTCTTTTAGGTGGGGTCCGAGAGCCTGCATGATTCGCTCAAAAAAATCAAAGACATGTCTCAGATAGAAAAACCAATTAAAATTAATCAACGGATGTATTTATGAAATTATTTTTTCCTGGAGTGATCTGTGATATATTAAACAAATGTTGAAAAAAAAAATAATGAACGATGAATAACAAGTCAATTTCTGTATTTCGTAAAATAAAAATCGGTGAAGTTTTAAACGCCCGAAAAGTACATAAGTTTTAAAAGTTCACTAAAATCGTCAAATATTTGTATGCATTCAATTCACTGTTTGTTTAAAAGATAATATTTTGATGTATCCGATTTTGTCAAGATGGAAAGTCGATGACAATATTTTAGGTTTCTGAGGATTCGATTTGTGAAAATATTGGACAAAATCGTTGTGAATCCGACTAAAACATAAAATAACTAAAACACTAATTGGAAATTAAAAACATAACGCCGGGGTACACTTATTCGGGTCCCAATGTACATGTGTACCAAATTTCATGGTCTTACGACGCTTATATTTTGCGCTACAGACTCCATACACATGGACATTAACAAAGACAAGCTTCATTTATTAAAATTTAGCCATTTTCAGATATTAGATGTTCCAAAAATGGCTAAATCTAGCCATAAAATGTCAACGTTACTTTAGCCCTAAGTCATGAGCGGCCACGTGGGTTGTGAGACATAACATCAAAAGTGGAGAGTATGCTATAACTCTTGGAATAGACAAATGCGCCTTTTTAAGGAGCTCTTCTTTAATAGAAGACTCTGCTTAATTAAATATTTTCCTATTAAAAAATGACTATTTTGAGTAAAATAGAATATTGAAAATTTACAAGAAAACCAAGAGGATGTTACAGAGTTTTTCTTTATTTTTTAGGTTGTTCAAAAAAAAGGTTCAATTGAAGAGACCCGACCTCCCGACCAAGAAATTAAGAAGCCGAAGCCTGGGAGTCTCGGGAAGTATTTTGTGTACGTAAACTGTACCACGTGTGACATTAAGAGTGAGCTTGTCGTGAAAAGCAAAGATTCGGGACAAGACAAGATGACAGGAAATGAAAGTATTAATAAGGATGCAAGTAAAAGTACTGACGGTGCTGAAGATGAAAGTGCTGGAAAGGGAGCCGACGATACAATTGGGGCAGCAGAATCCGACGAAGGGGCGACAGTGACAAAAGTAGGGGTATCAGAGTCAGAAGAAGAGGAAATAGAGTCAGAAGAAGAGGAAATAGAGTCAGAAGAAGAGGAAATAGGGGCAGAAGAAGAGGAAATAGAGTCAGAAGAAGACGAAACAGAGTCAGACGCAATAGAAGGAGAAGTAATGGAATCAGAGGCTACAGAAGAAGGGGAATTAAAGTTAGGAAAAACTAAAAAAGGATTAAAGGGATCAAAAAAAGATGGATCACAGTTAGACGAATCAAAATACGAGAAAACAGTAGACGAAGATACATATATGCAAGAAGAAGAAATTGCTGATGAAAAGGGATCGGAAGATGATTGTATAGAAATAGGGGAAACAGAAGAAGCAGTGACACCTGCACAAGTGGAAGATCGTACTGGCGAAAAGATATCGGAAGATGATTATGTAGAAGCAGAGGAAACAGAAGAAGCAGAGACACCTGGACAAGCAGCAGATAATGCTGATGGAAAGGAATCGGGGAAAATTTGCTTAGAAGGAAAAGATTTAGATGAGACGATTAACTGTATAAAGGAATGTATTGGAAAATGCTCTTCAAAAAAGAATTCTGGAGACAAAAAACCCAAAAAGAAACTTGAAGGTGAATTAGATAAAGAAAATGAAGTTACTACTCCATCAAAAGTAAAACCGCGTCCAAAAACAAGTAAGCCAAAGGCTAGTAAACCAAAGATTAGTAAACCGGACGAGGAGGAAGAAGAAATGGGAAACAAAGAAGAAGGGGTAGACGAAGGAGAGGAGACAGGAGAAGCAGTAAATAAGGAAGGGAAACCTGAAGGTGAATTAGATAAAGGAAAAGATATTACTACTCCATCAAAAGTAAGACCGCGTCCAAAGACAAGTAAGCCAAAGGCTAGTAAACCAAAGATCAGTAAACCGGAAGAGGAAGAAGAAATGGGAGACAAAGAAGAAGGGGCAGACGAAGGAGAGGAGATAGAAGAAGAGGCAGACGAAGGAGAGGAGATAGAAGAAGAGGCAGACGAAGGAGAGGAGATAGAAGAAGAGGCAGACGAAGGAGAGGAGATAGAAGAAGGGGCAGACGAAGGAGAGGAGGTAGAAGAAGGGGCAGACGAAGGAGAGGAGATAGAAGAAGGAGCAGACGAAGGAGAGGAGCTAGAAGAAGGGGCAGACGAAGGAGAGGAGATAGAAGAAGGGGCAGACGAAGGAAAGGAGATAGAAGAAGAGGCAGACGAAGGAGAGGAGATAGAAGAAGGGGAAGACGAAGGAGAGGAGAAGGAAGAAGGGGCAGATGAAGGAGAGGAGAAAGAAGAAGCAATAGATAAGGAAGGAAAACCTGAAGGCGCATTAGATAAAAAAAATGAACTTACTACTCCATCAAAAGTAAAACCGCGTCCAAAGAAAAGTAAGCCAAAGACTAGTAAACCAAAGGTCAGTAAACCGGAAGAAGAAGAAGAAATTGGAAACAAAGAAGAAGGGGCAGACGAAGGAGAAGAGACAGAAGAAGCAGTAGATAAGGAAGAACAAGAAGAAGAAATAATAGATGAGGAAGAAGATACAGAAAAAGCGACAGATGAGGAAGAAATGGCAGACGAGGAAGAAGAATCAGAAAAAGAAACAGATGGGGAAGAAGAATCAGAAAAAGAGACAGATGAGGAAGAACAGACAGAAGATGCGTTAGATAAAGATAAACAGATAGGAAAGTGGATGGATGAAGAAGAGGAAGAGGATGAAGAAGGGACAGAGGAGGAAAAAGATGCAGAGGAGGAAGAAGAGGTAGAAGAGGAAGAAGAGATAGAGGACGAAGAAGAGGGAGGCGTAACGCTGACAAATGTCGGAGGAAATAAAAAATATAAATATGTCACAGTGTGTGATGGTACGGTATGTGTGCGAAAGAAATTAAATATCGATTATGAATGGAAACCAGATGGAACTTGGGTTGAGGATGAATCCTATACTGAGTGCATAACCGTTGAAGTTACACCACAGAGCTCTGTAACGAAAGAGATCAAATGGCAGAAATATTGAAAACTAAAAATGAGCTACACTCCTGAGAACTCTTTATTATGACAACTTGTAATATACATTTTAAATTATTTTATCTGAAAAAAAAATCAGTTAATAATTATTTTCGTGTTCATTCATAAATATTAGATTCAACAAGGAAATAATTGTTATTCAATTTTGCTAAATTTTTAATCTAAATAAAAATATCTGGTATAAAACTCACCTGTATGGACAAATTATTTCAAATGCATTGCATCAGATAGTACAGCATTGGACTTGTAATCTATAGGTCATCAAGTTCATTTCTTGGTCCCGCATACTTTTACTTTCCTTACAATACATGGCAATGTATAGGGAAAATATTGGAATCGTGTCGAAAATCGGAACTGGAGTTTTCGACGGATCTACACGTTTTGGGACCTCTAGAACACGAAAAAACTATTTTTAGCGTGACGTCTGCGTGTGTGTGTGTGTGTTATTGTTGTTGTTGAGACCCAGACCGTCCGACCTACCAGAAAGGTGTAAGGTAACTGTTTGGACGACCGGAAAGTGCCACTCAATTTAGATCGGAACGCAGTGGGGGAGGCATCCACAGGGACCGCACCCTCCTTCCCCTACCACCAACCTCTCAGAAGGACTTACGGACCCACATATTTAAAGTGATCGTACTCCGCGTGAACACAGCAGCAGTTTTGACAGTGGCTGGAATCGAACCCGAGCCTACCGAGTGCAATTCCAGCGCGCTAACTACTGGACTACAGCGCCCGTGTGTGTGTGTGTGTGTGTGTGTGTGTGTGTGTGTGTGTGTGCAATATATGTGTCGTATTAAAACTAATAGATCAAATTTTATAAAATTTTATAAGCAAGTTACTTGTTTTTGACCCTGGTGCTGATTAAATTTTAGTACGATTCAAAATAAAAAGAACCCACCTTCTTTTGCGAAATGGACAGCTAATGTTTTCACTCTAGCTAAAAATTAATTGATCAAATTTCATAAAATTTGGTAGATAAGTCACTTGTGGGATACTCTGGTGCTGATTAGATTTTGTTACGATTCGGAAAAGTAAAAACCTTTATTTTTTTACGAAATGGCTCGCAAAAATCGTCAAATTCTAAAGTAAAAGACTGCGTATGCTTAAATGTATCAATTAAATGCTTATTTTATACATAATTTCTCACCAGAAAAAGAAAATTACCAGCCCTGTTACTCTAGGGCAAACCGTTCTCGAGATATATGAGTTTTTTCGCACTTTTGTTACACCGCCTTTGAAAAAATGTCCAGTTACCAAATAAAAACAAAAATTGAATTAAGTGTACCAATTCAGTGTTATTTTGCGCAAATAAACTCTATTTAATGAATTAATGAAATAAAGAGAAAATGAATTTGAGTCTGCAGAGAAAGTCATGTGCTGCCCACATCAGAATTTTACTTTCCCTACAATGCATAGTAATGTATAGGGAAATTATTGGAATCGTGTCGAAAATCGCAACTTGAGTTTTCGACTGATCCACACGTTTTGGGACCTCTAGAATACGAAAAACTATTTTTAGCGTAACGTGTGTGTGTGTGTGTGTGCTTGTGTGTCTGTCTGTGCAACTTGAGTTTTCGACTGATCTACACGTTTCGGAACCTCTAGAATACGAAAAACTATTTTTAGCGTAACGTGTGTGTGTGTGTGCGTGTATGTGTATGTGTCTGTCTGTGCAACTTGAGTTTTCAACTGATCTACATGCTTTGGGGCCTCCAGAATACCAAAAACTATTTTTAGTATAACGTGTGTGTGCGTGTGTGTATATGTATGTGTCTGTCTGTGCAACGTATGTAACAATTTTAACTCAAAAACTAATGAACCAAATTTCACTAAACTTGGTAAATAAGTCTCTTGTGAGATAGTCTTGTGCTGATTAGATTTCATTACGATTCGGAAAAGAAAAACCTGCTTTTGGGCCGCAAAAATGGCCCGCAAAAATCGCCAAAATCTAAAATAAAAGACTACATATGCACAAATGTATCAATTAAATGCTTGTTTTATACGTAATTTTTTATTAGGAAAATAATAGGACCAACCCTATTATTCTAGAACTAACCCCTCTCGAGATGTTTTAGTATTTTTTGCATTTTTGTTACGCCACCTATCCAAAAATATTCTGTTATCAAATAAAACAAAAACTGAATTAAAATGCGAATTCGGTGATATTTTGTGCAAATAACATCAATTTAATGAATTATAAAAGAAATAAAGAGAAAATAAATTTGAGTCTGTAGGGAAAGTCATGTGCTATCCACAACATATTTTTTTTTTATTGTAATTGTGTTCCGCTTCCAATGTGTGCCATTTCCAAATTAAGTTGCTGCATTTTCGCAATGAGTAGAGGCAGTTTCGAAAGAATTATTTATAACTATATAGATTATTAAAATATCGCACACACACACATACACACACACACACACACACATATATATATATATATATATATATATATATATAATTTAACTAAAAATTTAAATTGGGATTTGAAGAGACATTGTATATCACCTGTTACTAATTAAAAGACTTTTATTAAGTACTTGATTAAAAATTCATTGAAAAGCAAGTGAATAAAATATCAATAGTTGGGGTAAAACCTGAACAACAACCTATAGGCTACACATGTCAAAGTATCTACATATCAAAGATACTTGTTTGCAAAATGTATTTTATCTTTAACATAGCAAAACCTGCTTATGCAAAAGGTGTTCCGCGGCTCATAGAACACATGCTTACGTTAAAGCACTTCAATACAAAGAATTTTAACCACACAGGCGTTTGACATTCTCGAGTAAGAAAGCGTATTTGATTTTGATTTGAAACGTTTCATTTCAATTGTGTTCTTTGTAGAGTAAAAATTTTAATTTTCTGAATTTCAAGTTACGTCTGCTGCTTGTGCTCTATGAGTCCCGGAATGCCATTTGCGAAAACAGCTACGTGCGACCTCCGATAGCCAGCGGGACCGGATTCTGTGATATGTTTTTAGCGGGCGAGCGTAGTGAGGTAAGACCGCGCAGTGGTCGTAGGTTCATGTTCGAATTGCTACGGATCAACTGTCGTACAAAAGGCTGTTGCTACATTGCGGCAGTCGACGGAGAACTACCATTCCTATGGCGCCTCGTTAGCAAAAACTCTGATGTGGGCAACACATGACTTTCCTTATATAATGCAATGAATTTACTACTTTAACAATAAAAACAATAGGTTATTCTTATAGTAGATATATTCTTTCCAAGATATTGAATTTTCGTCAATGAGTCGTCATTTTCATTGATATAGCCTCATTTTTATCCATTTAGCGAGTTTTTCGTTAATTTAGCAACATTTAAACAAGTCGCCAAGTTAGCGACATTCCACCAAATTCGTCGCCAAAATCTCGCCAAGCGCTGTGGATGGAGAAATAAATTATTCTTATAGCAGATAAATGACTAATGGCGTTCAAATACGAAAGTATTACTGAAAGTATCTTTTTTCATGAATGGAACGAGCTAGATAAACGAGAATGATGTCATCAAATTTATCGTATGATATTACATATAAAAAGTGAACATGTTCTTCAATAGGTAATACTTTTTTTTTAAACATGATTTTTTGATAATGTTTTTGAAAAATGTACAATATCTCGAGAATGGTTCACGCTAGCGTTTTAAAAATTATGTCAATCGTTTTCTAATGAAAAATTATATAAGAAATGTCTATTTGCATAACTTTATTAAAGGTTTTGATTTTTTAATGATTTTTTCAAAATTTCACTCGAAAATTTAGGGGAATTCTGAACTTGTGTATAAAAACAATAGGCTTCCAGTATTCACGGATTGTGATTTTTGTACCAAATGTCGTTCGAATCGGTCCATTCATTCGTCAGTTATCGTCTCCACATATTACACTGACACACACACATATTTCCACACACACACACACACACACATCACCTTAAAAATGTTCGATTCGTGATCAGGGATGCTTGAAACGTGCTCTCCCGTCGAAAACTCGAATTCGAATCTTAGACCCCGTCATAATACTTTCCTTATAAATTATTGTATATAAGGAAAGTAAAAAGTACCTAATAATCCATGTCAACACATTGAATATTTATTACTTTCCTTATATACATAATGTATAAGGAAAGTATCGTGATGGGGTTGAAAATTCGAATTCGAGTTTTCGACGGGAGAGCACGTTTCATGCATCCCTGATCACGAATCAAACATTTTTGAGGTGATGTCTGTGTGTGTGTGTGTGTGTGTGGAGACGATATCTCATAAACAAATAGAGCGATTCGAATGAAATTTGGTACAAAAATTTCAATCCGTGAATACTGGAAGCCTATTGTTTTTAAACACAATCGAATGTTCAGAATCCCCTTAAATTTTCGAGTGAAATTTTGAAAAATCATCAAAAAATCAAAACCTTTAATAAATTTACGCAAATAGACATTTCTTATGTAATTTAAAATAAATTTTAGATTAAAATAAATTTTAGAACCCTAGCATGAACGGTTCTCGAGATATTGCACATTTTTTCAAATAAATTTATCAAAAAATACCATAAATTTAAAAAAAAAATATTAACTGTTGAGAAACATGTTCACTTTTCATATGTAATATCATGCGATAAATTTGGTAACATCATTCTCGTGGATCTAGTTTGTTCCATGAGAAAAGATACTTTGAGTAATACTTTTGTATTTGAACGTCAATAGTCGTTTATCTGCTGTAAGAATAACTTTGTTCTCTGTCCATAACGCTTGGCGAGATTTTGGCGACGAATTTAGCGGAATGTCGCCAACTTGGCACCTGTTTTAAATGTTGCCAAAATAACGAAAATCTCGCCAAATGGATAAAAATGACGCTAAATCAATGAAAATTTCGGCTAATTGACGAAAATTCGATATATTGGAAAGAATATAGGTATCTACTATAAGATTAACCTATTTTTTTTACTGTAAAAATAGTAAATTCATTGCATCATATAAGGAAAGTCATGTGCTGCCCACATCAGCTTTTTTTTTTTATATCTTTCAGTTTTTTAATACGATATTCTGTAAGGGATTTTTGTTTTCAATCATTTTTTTTTTTTGTGTTGTATATGTCTTTCGTTTTGTTCTGTTGTTTTTCATTCAGTAATATATATTTGTTATAGCGATTTCTTTATCTTGACATTGTCAAATTTTCACTATGAAATTATACCTCACGCCACAAATTTACCGCTAGAAAGTCAATATAAAGTACCGAGAAAAATTACTTCATTCGGATTTGTCTGACGCTCTGTATATAATCTGTCACTATAAAAATTTTCTGGATCACCTGTACTGATACAACAAAACCAATGGATACTATCGGTCAAATGCATGTACTACTTCTACTCCAAGTCCAGATACAATTCAAGAAGTCAAGATATTTTTTATGTTTATTTATTTAATTTATTTTAATGCAATAATTTGCTTTAAAAGAAATGTAGAAAATATAAGTACCTCTAGCCAATCATGTATTTTAACAATATTAATTTGGTGCTTGGAGAGGTAAAGATTACAGTAAGAAATTATTTGATTTTTCATTTGCCAGATCAAAATGGTATCTTACTTAGACAGACATGTTTTTTAATATGCTGCCTATGTTTTGATACTATATAGAATACTATATATATATATATATATATATATATATATATATATATATATATATATATAAAGAGAATTTGAAACGAAGATAATGGGAAGACCAAATGCATTGCATGAAATGGTAGAGGGAGATTGCGACCGCTCTTTCCCGTTTAAAGTAGCTTTTCAACCCGGGCAACACTCATGGAACCAATGCAATTCAATGGTCAATCCCCCGTAAATGCGTAAAGTCAAAAGCACGCGAAAAGGACAAACAAGAACATCAAAGTATGAAAAGATGCAACCAACAGACCGAAAATTTCAGAGATTTACTGCACTATATAAACATCACTCACGCATGCGCTGAGTAATACAAGTTGCGCAGAGGTACTAAAATAAAGCAATATCCTTATTAAAGGAATTCTCTTCATTATTATTGAAAATGGAATTATAATATCTTTTCAGGAATTTAATATAGTAGTGTTTTTTAATAGCCTCATTCACAATCCTTCTGTTACTTGCAATGCAATCGTTTTTGAAGATATTGATGTTTTGGTTGCGCTTGAGGTGTATAATAAACATATTCCTGAAAATATTTTTTGTTAAATTTGACTTCCAATCTATGATGTGATTGATCTTCATTTTGTAACATTCACGTTTATCATGTAATAAGGTGTAAACACCATATAGTTTGTGTATTTTATCGTGATGTCCAAAAAACAGCGTTATCTTCTGTATTGTTGTTTTCGATTAATTCCAATTCCTTGGGATAGAAGATGAAATCAAACCCCGGTGAATGTTCATAATGCCCCAAAAGAATATAGTCCACGTAACAAAAGTAGGGCATTTCGTATAACATGTATGTGCTTTTTTCAACTTTTGACAGATATTTGTCCGCTAGTATGGATGAGCATGCTCCTCCCATAGGAATGCCCTTAATCTGTTGGTAGCATCCATTGCCGTCATGTAAGATGTTTTCATACAATACCAGACGTATAAGTTCCATATATCTTCGATAAGTTATAAATTCTTTTAAACTTTACTCTTCATGTATTTCCAGTAGTATATCATATAAACGTGATAGGTCTATATTATTGAACAGATCTCGAAAATCAACGCTTGCAAACGGAAATCCTTATTACAATATTTAAGTCGATTAATGACTTCGTAACTGTTCTTAATCATAATAGAACCTTGTTTTTGAAATGTAATCATAACGTTTTTGAGTACATGCAAAAGTTTCTTGTTCGCTATAGTTAAATATGAATCGCATCCCTCGGTTACTGTACGGAATTTAACAGGTTCTTTATGGAGTTTAGGAATGAGTACGAGATAAGGAAAATTCATTGATTTTAAATCAATACCAATACGTTTGTATAATGCTTTGATCTTAATAGCTAAAACCATTCCATTATAGGGTAAAGATGAATACAAGTACGATTTTGATAACTTATCTGTAAAGTATCAACATAATATTTCTTGCATGTAAATGCGTAATTAGAAACTATTTTGTCTGTATATGTTAATACGTAACGATCTTGAATATTTTTGATTGAAGGTGGAATGGAAGATCCAAACGTGTTTTATGTTTCTTTTGGTAGTAAAGATGAAATCCATTGGAAAGGTGATATTTCCATTCATCAAAAGCGTTAACTGGTAAACTATATTTCACTGATAATTTGCAAATAAAATCATCCAGATCGCAATCAAATTCTTTAGTAACATTCTTAAAATCCTGAGTACGAAATTTAGTATCTAATTGAAATATAGTTCTCAATTTTTGATCTACTATTAATGCTAAATTTCCAGTAATAATATGTTGGTGAAAGGGGTCTTTATAAATACTATCTTTACAAGTGCAAACATTCGTTTTATATGCAGTGGTATTTCTACATATATGATTGTAGTTAAATAATCTTCTACCGTTGGTACGGACAAATCGACAAATCAACTAGACTTTAATGTTAGGTATCGGCAGAAAAATATCAATATTATTGTGTAAAGTTTTGATAGGCATTTGTTCATAATATTTAATTTTAAAGGTGGTTATAAAAAATTCCTTGGTAATTTTCTTCTGAGTCAGAGGTCCCAACTTAATGTTAAACTTTCCGGCTTTTAATTTGATTAGATCCATCATAATAGCCAAGTTCTTAGTTACTTCTTCTGGATCATTATTATCTAAAGGTTTTTTAATGCTATACTGTAGTATAAAATTCCAGATGCGTGGTAAATATTGAAGTTTTATACCATAAACTATATTCTTAATCCAACTGCTTTTGATCATAGTTTCATTTTTTAAATTGTTAATAAACTTCTGGATTTTTTCTTGGGTACTATGATAACTAATATGTAAGTGTTTCTTCCTCTATGCCATCTAGTGGTTTTAGTTTGGTATAAAGTCCGTGACAAAGGAAGTGATCTTTTATTTCTGCAATTTTCTATATTGAAGTTTTCTTTGAAAATAATTGAGACCATATGGGAATGCTGTAGTATACTGTTTTATATGAGTGCTTTTCCACCATAAACGAACGTTTATGGTGGGAAACGTTTATGAAATGTGGGAACGTTTACACGAACGTTTATGGTGGGAAAGCACTCATATAAACCAGTGTACTACAGCATTCCCATGGTACATGAATGGATTCCCATCGTCCAGTGATCCATATGCCAGAGTTTACTCGCCAAGAAGCTTTTCACTTACCAGTTTAATATAAATAACATTGAATAATCTGTTTGTCAATTATTATTGACATTTTACAGGTTATTGTGTGATTTGGTTTGTTGCAGTTTGAAGAAGCATTTTAAGAACAAAATTAAACTGTTTTCAGCCTACGATAGCTAGCTTTATGCGGCATATCAATAATTGTACAAGAATATTAATAGAGATATTCAATTAAAATATGTACCTAAGATTAAAACAAATAGACAACGTCTACAGAGTTAATTTATATTATACATAACTATGCATGATTTCTCTAGCATATCTTCTCTTCAATAATAACTACTACAGCAGCAGAACCTTTTTATATATAAATGAGCCAGCTGGAATATCACTGTACGAGTTTACAACTCAATAGATTACTAATAAATTCCTTGCAATATGGGTCCTTGCCTGAAATAAACACAGCACAACTAAATAAGCGAACTATGGTAAGGGCAAGATGTCAACAAAGTGATTTAGTAAACGTCCAAAAGCATGCATAGTGCATATATGCTTACAACGGCAACATCAACTTATAGTTATTAAAACATATATTTTTATTAATATTTTTACTACATAATCTTAAGAGAAGATAAATTTAGCTATATCCCATATGATTCTTAATTTCTAAAATCGTCTGTGATATGTAAACTAATACTTTACAACAAACATGGATGCCGAACAGACGAATTGCCATGCGTGACGTCACGTGAAACTCATCTATAAAAGTAATTTATGACGTTTGGTTTTAATTTGAATTAATTGATTTTATCTAATTGTAATATTGTTCTATATTATTATAGATATGTTATGTTATGTTTTGAGTTATTCAGCGCCGAAAGAGAGTATTCAGCAGACGCTTTGCCATCGGTTGAAACTCTCCGCTGTTGCAAATGTCGCAAACGCAGGCGGAGTTGTGTTACCGCCTGTGTTTGCGATCGATTTTTCTATACGACCTTTGTATGTATAGTCTTCTTTATTTCAAAACTGTTCGCTGATGAAATAACGATCTGGAGCCCCTGGGCTGTAACGGTTATTTATTTTTATAATACGTATACACCCTTAATATTTATGTACATTAGATTATATGAGACTTCTCGTACGTACTGAAATATTTTGCATGTGCTCTTTATTAATTTTCCCCTTTCTCTGAATATCAGTGTGCAAGTCTTTGACCTCTAGGATCAGTACAATGATTATCATTCCTGGAGAATGATATATTAGTGTTGTGAACTATCAGAAGTAAATTAAGTACTTTTATATATATAATTTCTGAATACTTTGAAAAGACTCTAAAAAATGGAAGCCTTGATCCCTGTTATGAATAAGTTGCATGATGTATTTAATACTGTTGGAACTGATTCGATACAACTGCCTCAAATAGTAGTAGTAGGAACTCAGAGCTCGGGTAAAAGTTCTGTTTTAGAAAGTTTGGTTGGTCGTGATTTTTTACCAAGAGGTGCAGGTATTGTTACTCGCCGTCCTCTAGTCTTACAGCTTGTTTATACTCCTAAAGATGATAACACTGTTCGTACTGCAGAAGATGGTACATTAAATCTGGAAGAATGGGGTAAATTTTTACACACTAAGAATAAAGTGTATTCAGATTTCACGGAAATTCGTAAAGAAATTGAAGGTGAAACAGAGAGAATGAGTGGATCTAATAAAGGAATTTGTCCTGAACCCATCAATTTAAAAATTTATTCACCTCATGTTGTGAATTTAACCCTTGTTGATTTACCAGGAATTACAAAAGTTCCAGTGGGTGATCAACCAGAAGATATTGAAGTACAGATACGACAACTTATTTTACAACATATTAGCAATCCAAATGCAATTATCCTAGCAGTCACACCAGCTAATACTGATTTTGCTACTTCCGAGTCATTGAAGTTAGCTAGAGAATGTGATCTAGATGGAAGACGGACTTTAGCTGTTGTTACTAAGCTAGATCTAATGGATGCCGGAACTGATGCTGTTGATGTTCTTTGTGGAAGAGTTATTCCTGTTAAGCTTGGTATTATAGGTGTAGTTAATCGATCTCAGCAAGATATCATAAATAATAAAAGTATTGATGAAGCAATTAAAGATGAAGCTTTATTCTTGCAAAGAAAATATCCTGCTTTAGCTGCTAGAAATGGAACCGCATTTCTTGCAAAAACTTTAAACAGACTTTTAATGCATCACATTAGAGATTGCTTGCCTGATTTGAAGACTAGAGTAAACGTAATGATATCACAATTTCAATCCTTGTTGCATTCATATGGTGAAGCTGTTGATGATCAAGGTCAAACTTTATTACAAATAATTACTAAATTTGCATCTTCTTATTGCTCTACAATAGAAGGTACTGCACGTAATATTGAGACATCTGAATTATGTGGTGGTGCAAGAATATGTTTCATATTTCATGAAACTTTCGGTCGTACATTATTTAGTATTGATCCGTTGAGTGGTCTTACGACTTGGGATGTACTTACTGCTATAAGAAATGCGACTGGCACAAGGCCAGCTTTGTTTGTTCCTGAAGTATCATTTGAGTTACTAGTAAAACGTCAGATCAGAAGATTGGAAGAACCAAGTTTACGATGTGTTGAATTAGTTCATGAAGAAATGCAGCGCATAATTCAACATTGTGGCACTGAAGTACAGCAAGAAATTTTTCGCTTCCCCAAGTTGCATGAGAAAATAGTTGATGTTGTTACACAATTGCTTCGACGGCGTTTGCCTGCTACCAATGCAATGGTTGAAAATCTGGTTGCCATTGAGTTATCATACATTAATACTAAACATCCTGATTTTCATGATGATGCTGCATTAGTGGATACATTAGCTAAACATGAAGAAAGAGATGTAAATATGATGAAAAAAACTGAGAATCCTAATATTTCTTCTGCGACTGGTTTTAAATTTGATATTAATTCTGATATGTCAGAAAAGATTGACAACAAAATATACGCAAAAAACTCAAAGTTGGAGTCAAGTTTACATTTAAGCAAGTTTGGGGGAAGTGATTCTAATTTAACTCAAGGTTCTGTCAGCAAACTGATGAATCAAGGTGGAAATTTTATAAATTCACTTTCAAAATTTGATGCATCAAAGGATAATGCTGAATTTAATGAAAAGTCAAGTTACAGTCCTCAAACCCTTAGCATGACAGCCAGCCCAGTCAAAGCTGTAAATTTATTGCCAGAAGCACATAATAGCCATACAAGAAGGCTGTCTCCCAAAGAAAAGAAAGATTGTGAGGTTATTGAGCGTTTGATTCATTCATATTTCATGATTGTGAGGAAGAATATCCAAGATGCAGTACCCAAAGCAATCATGCATTTTCTTGTTAATTATGTGAGAGATAACCTTCAGAGTGAGCTTGTTACTCATTTATATAAACATGATCATTTCGCATCCCTTCTTCAGGAATCTGAACATATTGCTATACGACGTCGTGAAACTGCTGATATGTTAAAAGCTCTCCAGAAAGCTAATCAAATAATTAGCGAAATCAGAGAAACTCATATGTGGTAATATTATTTTTTTAGGTAATTTGCATTAGAGTCGCACAAGTGAATAATATGTAGGATATTTATTTTCCTTTTCATCATGTTCATTATCCAAAATAAAGTATTACATTCACATAGTTTTGTTAAAATTTTATCATGTGGATTTTTTTTTTCTCTTGATATTGAAATTTACATTTTTAAATTTTTTTTTATTTAAAAAATGTTATTTTGTTCTACTAAGATGCATTGTAGAACAATTTTAAAAGTGCAATTGTAAGATTGAGAATTATCTTTTATTTCATTTTTTATATGTGAATTGATATTTAATCTAATGTTAAATTTGCCAAAATTATGTTTGTTAATATACAAGTAATTTTGTGAGCCTGTTGAATATAATCATTTTATACTGTAGTATATTAGCTACAAATTTTGTGTATTGCAGGATTTTTTTTATATTTTCTTAACCGTTAATGAAAGAGTCATGACAATATTATTAATTTTGGATTATCAATAAAATGTGACAATTGTAATGAAATTATTTTATTGCTTACTTCAAATTTTAAAATTTACTGCCAGTTGTTCAATTCTGGCAGTGGATTGAAATCTCTTATTTTGGGAGCAGAGATACATTATTCTATCTCATTGCAATCTAAATATGGACATTGTTTAAATTCAATATTTGATAGTATTTTCACAATATATTGAACACTATTTAAAAGAATTTTAAACTGGTGAGAATCAAATACAAGATGTTCGGTTATCTGCATGAGATTAGCAGGACTATCTTAGAAAACACATATAGAGCCCCGTTCACATGCACAATTTAAAGCCGGTATTATGGCTGCATTTCGACTGTGTCACCTTTCTCATGTCCAAGCGGGGAAAATACCGGTTCGAAAGAGGGTATGATTTCCTTCCTTCTTATTTGAGGGAAGGAAGGGGGTAGATTGGGGATTTTTACCCACAATTCCATGCGCGCAACTGCAATTTCTTGAAAAACATGGCAGATACTGAGATACCTCGTGGACCTTGTATACAAATTCTATCTGAAGATTGTACAATAATGATGAATTTATAGCTTTTTATATGGATTATTTTGCATTCATTACATGGACTTATTTACGAATTAAACGGATTGATCGTTATTATACATCAGAATTTAATGAACGGAGAATCCTACTGAAAAATATTGATGGGGGTATGTACATTTTGTTTATTTTAACTAACTGTTAGCTCATGAATTAGAAATATTTGTTCCTCGATTTCAGGATAATTTTTATAGAAATGCTTGTTTCTTAATTACAAAACGTATACAATTAAGTGTTAGTTAAAAGTCGTAAGCCAGCTGATTTTCCTTTGAAGCAGCAACTGTAAAATATAATGTTCTGTTTCTTGGGCAAATTTTCTGGATTTATCTAAGTAGTTTTTAACAAATGATAAAAAAATTTTCTTAGATTTATCTAATATACATTCTTCTTATATAAATATCTTAGTACTCATTTATTTTATATTGTTAAAAAGGCGTATAATGTGTTTATATTTAAATGAATATATGTTGTTAATTACTGTAAATAAATTATTTATACATTATATTTCAAGTTTGATTATTTTAGTTTTGTATTCTAAGCTTTTACATATCAAAGCAAAATGTCCCGTAACTTGAGATGATGTGACTATGATGTCAATATTATGATTAGTAAAGAATTGCGTTTTATAATTATGTATATCAATAACAAAGTAAAATGTTTCAGGCATTCAAAATAACTTTACATACATACATTTTGCAATAAACTGAACTGCAAATTAGCTTACAAAATGCTAACCTCCCCCCCCCCCCCCCCCCTAAAAAAAATAAAGAATACTCCATGATTGCTAGTATCAGAAATATAAATTATTTTTATATATTTTAGATACTACATATGAAGTCAATTTTATTTTATTAATTTTATTTTTGGATTGCTTAGATTTATCTAATATACATTCTTCTTATATAAATATCTTAGTACTCATTTATTTTATATTGTTAAAAAGGCGTATAATGTGTTTATATTTAAATGAATATATGTTGTTAATTACTGTAAATAAATTATTTATACATTATATTTCAAGTTTGATTATTTTAGTTTTGTATTCTAAGCTTTTACATATCAAAGCAAAATGTCCCGTAACTTGAGATGATGTGACTATGATGTCAATATTATGATTAGTAAAGAATTGCGTTTTATAATTATGTATATCAATAACAAAGTAAAATGTTTCAGGCATTCAAAATAACTTTACATACATACATTTTGCAATAAACTGAACTGCAAATTAGCTTACAAAATGCTAACCTCCCCCCCCCCCCCCCCCCCCTAAAAAAAATAAAGAATACTCCATGATTGCTAGTATCAGAAATATAAATTATTTTTATATATTTTAGATACTACATATGAAGTCAATTTTATTTTATTAATTTTATTTTTGGATTGCTTAGAGGACCACCTATTTTACATATCAATGAAACATGTCCATCATAAGTATTTTTTATACTGCTATATTGAAAACATTATTTTTAATTGCAGTATTAGTGGTATATGAGATTTTTTGTATCTGGACCATGCAGTAAGGTCTTATGTGTTTTTAATAGAAAATGAGTTATACCGATTTTGTAATAGTTAAAATGTATTCGGTATAAATATGCATATTTTTTTCTCTATGCCAACTTCTTATATCGATTTGTCTTGAATAATGTTTCTTAAAATGGTGTTACACTTTTTCCACTAATTGAAGTTTATACGTCATAATTTAGCTTAAAAACGAAGATTAAATGAGAAAAACTTTCTTTTTTGACTTTTAAGAATGAATGCTTTAAACAGTTTCATGGAATAAAACTTATATATATATATATATATATATATATATTAGAATAAGCATATATTTACAGTTTTAAAAATATATTATTTTTAATTTGATGTTTAGTTTATAAAGATCCAAGTTTAATTTATATACATTATTTAGATTTAATTTATATATATAAGATTATTTTGTTTCTCATTTCCGCACATTTGTTATATTAAATAGATAAAATAATAACATGGAATAATGAATTAAAATTAATACGCTTTTTAAAAAAGCAATTAAAAAAAGAAAAGAAAAAGATATATTGTTTACTAAAAATGAATGTCAAAAGCATTTAAGAAAAATTGGTCCTAGCCCTTTAAGCGGGAGTAATGGGGGTTGCACATGTGAACAGGTCTAGAATGGATCCCGGAAAATACCCCCTTTTTCACCCCCAATGTTTCATGGCCGGAAAATACCCGCTTGCATGTGAACGGGGCTTAAGCCAGGCTATCCTAAATGTGTATTTTGATTCTAAATTATGTTTACTGTAGGAGTACATCAATATAAAAGGCAATGCCAATTCGCCCTGGGATGTGAAGCTAAAAAATCAAAGGCATAGCTGTGCAAATGTGCTTCTAAATAGATTGCTTTTATGTTAGGAATGCCCTGCCTAGCTTTATTTTGACTGGTTTTGGTGAGCCTCATTGTAGTAGCACATTTTTTATGAAATGGTTTTGCCTTCTATATTGATATCCACATAAGTTACACTAAAGAAAGGGGGTAAATATGTAAAAATTGAACAAGCCCCCGAAACTGTACTGGAGACATGAGTGGATGCCTATCACTGAAATTCGCTGCACTATCTTATGCAATCACTGTTAAATTTGAGGCCAGTTAAAAGATATTATTTCATTTCTGCCTTATCTATAATATATAAAATTGAAACTCTCAGAGTTCATATACACATCTACAGCTTTTGACAGTTTTTTTTTTTCTAATTTGGTAGGGTCTGATGGGGTAAAATCGGTAGTCAAACTATATTGTTTCACATTTTTAAATTTTCAAACATATTTACAGTTTTCAAAATTACAGATGATTGTTTGATGTCTAAATATTTTCCCCACACTATATTTTTGTCTCTATAGTGTGTTTTATGTGAGTGGCAACAGTAGAAACCCTTCTGCACAGTTTCATGCCACATGTTAACTGATTAAACTTCATCTTGCAGCTCAGAATCTTTGATAAAATGATATTCTACTGACCTCATTGCATTTATTGAACACTTCTATTACTTTTCTAAATTACAGGTAAAAAATTATTTTTTGTTTTTTCAGATTTCATAAATGGGGTAAAATGGGTATAGTGTTAGGCTTAATATGTGCAGTGCAGTTATTCAGATACAAGTCTTGAGCTGGCTGTTAGAGATGTTGACAATGGTAAATCGATATACAATGCTGCTAAACAATACAAAATTCCTTATGAAACTTTGAGAAGATGGGTGGTAAAAAATCCTTCACGTAAGGGATCTGGAAGATCAACAGTCTTCTCATTGGAGGAAGAAAATATTATAGTGCAGTCATTAAAATTTATGGCAAGGTGCAGTTATCCCCAAGACTGGGAAGATCTGAAATTCATTGTACAGAATTTTGTTAAATTATTGACCATTTCTAGAGCAATCCCTTTTTCAAATGGTGTACCAGATGCTGATTGGATTCGAAATTTTGAGAAGAGGTGGTCAAAGGAGTTAGAGAATAGGAAGCCAGAATTGCTGACGAAAGCAAGAGCATTGGCTTTGACACATTCTTGTGTGAATAGCTTTTTTAATACGTATGAAGCTTTATTGAAAGAAAACAATCTAATAAACAGCCCCGAAAGAATTTTCAATTTGGACGAAGTAGGCCTTGGCACTGAGTCTCGGAACTGTGGAGTTTTTGTTGCTAAAAATTCTCGCACAGTATATTTAAAATCTGCAACATGTGGCAAAACCATATACACTGTGCTTTTTTGTGTTTCTGCAGATGGGAAATACATGTCACCATTTACAGTTTACAAAAGCCTTCATTTGTATGATACATGGACTCATGGTGGACCTCTTGGAGCTATATATGGCTGCACAGATTCAGTCTGGATGCACGATCCAGTTTTTAAACAATGGATGAAAAACTTTTCAAAGTATGTTGAGCCATTACAAAAACCTGTGCTACTCACTATGATGGCCATGGAAGTCATATGACTATGACGTACGAGACCATTAGACATGCCATGGAAAACAAATAATCATCTTGTGTTTACCCCCAAACACCAGCCATGCACTTCAACCATTAGATGTTTGTGTATTTTCACCGTTGAAAAGAAAATGGAAAGACATTCTGAAGCTATGGTTTCGAGAAAGTCGCCTTCAGAGTGTGACCAAAGCTGTTTTCCCTTACCTTTTAGGTAAACTTTTTGAAGACATGTCAGTAAAAATATCTTCAAAGGCAGTGGAATTTATCCTCCTAATCGTGAAGCGGTAGTACACAGAATTACACCATCAACAGAAGATGTTACTGAAGGTTCTTCATCTACCTCTAGTGTAATGCCTCATATTCCTGTTGCTGCTTCAAATGAATACCTTATCATACCTTCAAATGAATCAATGCCATTAACCTCTCAACACGACGTTCCCATATCACCTATGCCTATAGAAGAAGTCTTATCTTCAAGTTCAATGATTGTCTCTCCTTATAAGGATTTGAAAACTGCCATTTTATATGCTATATCACCAAAGCCTTCTAGTCTCACAACGCATTGCAAATTCAAAATTGAAACGAAAGTGTGTTCAATCAAAAGCGGGTGAAGTTTTGACATTTGAAGAAGTCATGATAAGATTGAAAAATGAATCTGATAACTGAAATGCTAAAAAAGTAAAAACCAACAAGAAAAGTTCAAACGAAGTTGAAATTAGATCAGAATGCATAGAAGAAATTTCCACGGTAGATATCTGTGGGTGCATGGGTAAAAGTAGTGTATTTGGGGAAAAAGTGAAAACAAGAATTCATTAGCAAAGTTATAGCCATTGAAGGACATATATATGAGGTAAAATTCTTGGAGAAATCTAAGATCGGCGAGTTTTATGTTTTTCTCGAGGCTGAAGATACAGACTTTGTTGAAAAGAAACTAATATACACCTTAAATGAACCAACATTTAATAATCAGGGACATTATGTTTTTGGTAAACTTTAAACATTTATAACTACTATTTTTTCACTCAAAGTGTGAGATGATAGGATTTTGTCAGGTAAAACACGTTGCTAATAAAGATTTGCAGTGAAGCGAGATTCATTATTAAATTTCACATGTATTAACTTCAATTTCATATTTAAAAAAAAGTTTAAAAATTTTTAATGGCTTACTACTTTGTTTTTTCATGTATCATTATGTAATTTTTGGTAAGTGTATTTATTTTGCAGTTTTCATTGTTAAATTATTATATACCCATTTTACCCCACTCTATGTATACCCATTTTCACCTGCATGGGGTAAAATGGGTATAGCAAACATACAGTTGTGAAACCTTTCCTTGCAGATAAAATTTTATAGCCTGAAAATTGTGCATTTTCATTCCCATAAAATGCAATGTAAAGAAAAAACAAAAAAAAGTTTGAACTGTTAAACATTTACTAGAAAATTTTAACTGAACATTAAAAAACAATGAATTTTATACCCATTTTACCCCATCAGACCATATTGTTTATAATAATTTTACTGTGAGTAACTATGTCCATAATTTAAGTTCCAAGCAATGTCAATATTTTTTTAAAAATAAATTTAAAACATCCATAGAAATACAATTAAGCAATCAATTTTTTTCTACAACTATTTCAAGAACATTATATTAGTGGCGGTTCATACCGCCACTAATATAATTCTATTTTGGGAGAGGTACAATAACTTCAGATTCAGAATTAAACTATTTGTCTTGATATTGTAAGGCTGTGCTATTAAAATGGTTGTAAAAATAGCCATAATTAGAGTTAGATTCTCATTATTTTTCATTTTTGTGACCTCACAAGGATGCATGTATAAGCTGTTACTGTATTATATTGCTTAGTAACAGAATTAAATTGTAAAATATCAAATGTTTCTATAAAAGTTAATTTGATTTATCCTATATAAATTATAAAAAAATTGATATAAAAGTAATTTTCATAAGTTAAATCTATATATATATAAAGAAAAGTATATATGTAGGATCCAACATCAGAGAACGGCTGAACTGAATTTGATGCAATTTGATGAGTAGTTTTGAAATAACCTTAAAATTTGTCCATGTTTTGAGTTTTTAACACCAGGGGTTGTTGCGATATTAATGAAAAACAAAACTTTCGTTTGTCTCTTCATCACGGGAGAATAGTTTCACCGAATTTAATGAAATTTTGTGGGTAGCTTTGAAATAGCCCCCCTAAATTTAGTTCAAGTTTTTAGTTTCTAAGACCAGGGGTTGTCGAGATATTAATGGAAAACTAAACTTTTCCCTAGGAGTTCTACTCTTAACTCCATGATTCTCAATGGAAAAGGTTGAAAATCATTGGTTTAAAACATGAAAGTCAATTAAGTCTCTTGAGTTTTGTGGGAGTTTATTGAACGTATTAGTCACTTTTGAATTAGTTTTCGCAGGTTTAGTCGCAGGTTTGAAATATAAATTTAAATGGAAACTCTATCACCATGATTTATTTTTCTCAGGCTTACTCAACAACGAAAAGTATTAAGAAATCAAAATGGTTATTTAATTATCAGCATTTTATGAGGAAGATTCTTTCTTATGCAGCTATGACTTATATAATGCAATGATAATGCAGAGAAAATACCTATTGACAATCATGTATAAACAGTCGATTATGCAATTAAAAGTCTTGAACAAAGAAGCTTCGTAACCAAACAGGAAATAATGCCTATCTACCTACAGGATAAAAGAAAAACTGCTTTCCTACAAACCAAAATTAATGGAACAACAAACAGTTCAAATCTTTAAGCAAAATGATAAAATGTAAACTTTCTTTTTATTTCTGGTATATGTATATTTTTTCTTAAAATATCTTTTGTTCCTTTTTTTTTTTAATTAAATGATATTCTTTGATGGGTTAACTTGACTTTTAGTAAAAAATAATGTTGTATAGCATATTTAGTTGATATTAAGTTTACATTTTATCCAAACTCTATAATCCGGAAAATTCTAAAACCTGAAATTGGCAAAGTCCAGATTTTCGAGGTTGTACTGTATATACATATAAAATTGTATGCAGAGATAAAAAATTTTGAGTTATTGTCAATGTTTTTTTTTCTCACTGTTATGTATTCACGGTAAATATCAGTTAAATCTAAAATTATTTTTTAAAATTGGAGTTAAAATACTAGTATGCAGTACCTGGAATTTTTATGAAGACAACAGGGAAAACTCGAGGAATTTCATTTTGAAAAATGGGCATGAACCCTGTCATTTAAATTATATTAAGAATGGTAACACATCATAATTATAAAACGATTAAGTAATAAATTAAAGACAAATCTTTACATTTTAAAAAAGTCATTTAATAAACCTCCTATAGACATATATATATAAATTAAAAGCCAGAGTGCTTTCGGGCATCTTTATACCCTTCCTCAGTGGCATTAAATGAAATTCGCAAACAACATGCTTAAATACCATCTACATTGGTAGGCCAAATTTGCATATAACAATCGTCATCATTACAAAAAATACACTGATAGCTCAATATATAAATTACGAGCAAGAACGTTAAATTGAACATAATACATTTGAATATAATACAAATTAGAAGGACAAATTGTCAAGTTCCATATTAAGCATAAATTACAAGCAATTAATATTAAAACCTAGAGATAACATTGTAACGGCTTGACGCACATGGAATTGAGAACGAGTTGCCAAGCTTAGCTTAAAACACGCACATGATCAAAATTACATATATAAATAAACAGGGATTCATACACAGTAAAGTAGAACGTGGGGTTATTACAACTAATAAAAAAAACAATTTTTCGAAAAGGGGTTAAAAGTTATCTTTAACCACAAGTTGGGCAAGGGCCATGGACTGTTTACTGTTTTTAATGTCCACAGCATGCTCGAACATTAAAAATGGTAAACAAGCCACCGCTCTTGCCCAACTTGTGGTTAAGGATAACTTTCAACCCCTTTTCGAAAAATTGTTTCTTTTGATTAGTTGTAATAACTCCCATTCTATTTTACTGTATGAATCCCTGTTTGTTTATTTACTATATCATGATTCTACATGTAATTTTGATCCTGTACATGCTTTAAGCTACACTTGACTGCTCATTCTCGATTCCATGCGCGTCATTTGCATGACCGTTGCAATGTTATGTTAAAGTTTTAATATTAGTTGCTTAATATGGAACTTGACAATTTGTCCTTCGAATTTGCATTATATTTAATTGTATTATGTTCAATTTAACTTTCTTGTTCGTAATTTATATGGTTGGTTGATGTCGTGTCCCTAACGTATTTATTAAGGAAGAATGTGTGCACTGCTTCTGTTTAGTCAAAGACCTGGGGCACCCGAAGGTAGAAGTCTGACTTCTGTCTCAATAAGGCATCACAACATCTATGTCTGCAGGTGGGACTCGAACCCGCAATCTGGCAGCCGAGCCATCATGAGGAAACGCCTGCCTCTTTGGCTGCTCGGCCACATCGGCTCGTAATTTATATATTGATGTATTAGTGTATTTTTAGTAATGATGATAATTGCTATATGCAAATTTGGCCTACCAATGGTATTTAAGCATGTTTGCGAATTTCATTTAATGCCATTGAGGAAATAAAGATGCCCAAAGCTCTCTGACTTTTAATTTTTATACATACGTCTATAGGAGGTTTATAAAATGACTTTTTTAAAATCTAAAGATTTGTTTTTAATTTATTACTTAATATTTAAATTAGTTTACATATAGGATATTATTCTTCAGATTTATCTGTGAAGTAAATTTTGTACATTAAAAATAGAATTCATATTCAGCGTTCTCCCCAGGTCTTTTTTAATAGATGCACCATGCAGTTAATTTTATTGACCGCCCGGCTACAGTTTGTATCTTATGACATGACTGGCTATACCTGTAAGTAGAGATGTGGGTCGGAAAATTTTCCAGAAATGAGAAAATTTTCTGCTATGTTTTTTTGGAAAATTCTCCACTCCTTTTTTTTTCTTTTTAATTAATTTGCAGATAGAATGTAATACTCTTTTCAAACTATTTTCCTGAAGAGCAAATCGTTTTAAAAGAGATTTTTGATTGATTTTTCTAATTTTGAAAAGGAAAATTAAGGGGGGGGGGGTGAATGTGTGTATATACACTTTATTTTAAAGAGAATGAATGATAACCAAAAATGTACAAGTGATATTTAACTCATTTTCAGAAAAAGCAAATAAAGTTTGAAGAAGCCTATCCTTTCAGTATTAAGTTCTCCAAAATTTATAAAAATATTTAAAAAATGGAATGCTTCAACAAGTTCTGCTGAGGGAAAATGCTTTAATAGCACTAAATATATGCCTAACTCATCTTGCAAATTGTCTCTTCTTCCTCTTGATACTCATTCACAAGTAGGTATTTTTTAAACAATGTTCAATATTATATAAAATAAATTTATTTTTAAAAGTGCTTAATTACAAGCAGTTTTTAAATTTATTTTTGTCATATAATATGTTTATATATTTAATAATTTATTTTATACATATAATAAAAACTAGTAATTTATTTTTATTTTTTAAAAAAATTGTAGAATATTTCCCTTGAATTATTAGTAGGTATTGAAAGAAATACAATATAATATTTAAAGTATTTTTGATTTATAATAAGTTTTTTTATTATTATATTTTATAATCTACTTTTTATAATACTTAACAGTAAATTATATATGATTCTGATAAGGTTTAACAATTTCAAACTATTTCTCATGCCTTTTGCATGCCTTATCATTCTTTTTATGCAATGTTTCAAAATTGGAATTTTGAAGATAAAAAAACATTCTAGATTTCAACCTTTTTTTAGCCTAGTTATATAATATATGTTTGACTGTAGCTGTAATATAAGAATAAATACTTTTAAAAGTCACTGAACATATTATTCCAGCTAAATATATATGAGATATAGAGAATATATAGAGAATAATTATATAGAGAATAATTTCAAAATTTTCAGCTGCAGAAAATTTTCTGTTTCAACATTTTTCGGAAAATCCACATCTCTACCTGTAAGCATTGCTGAGTGCGAAAGAGAGTTTTTTGCTTTCAAATAAATTAAAACCTGTTTAAAGAATTGCATGAAGCTGAACACTAAATAATCTAATGTTGGTTTGGTTTCACTAGAAGGACCAAATTCGACAGATTATAAAAAAGCTGCAGACAACTGGGCATCAAAGAATTAATATATAAAATGTTAATGTTACTTTAACCTTTACGTTACGGCTTCAAGAATCCACTTTTTCAACTCCAGAACGGCAAAATAACTGAAAATCAAGGAACTTGTCTTTTGTTCGTAACTCGTTTCCCCTTCTGTCAGAAGAAACTTGAAGGAAGGCCTGCAGGCACCCTCCTTTCCCAGAAGAATGGGAGTGAAAAAGACTGGTACAACAGTTGAACCAGCGCCGCTCTAGAAGAGATTTTTAGTAGTACAACTGTTATACCGCCGTAGTTAAAAGGTTAATGAAATTTTAATTAAATGGCAGATGTTTCCCTCCCGCCTGCCACTCTCCTATTTATTTTTTCACCAAGTACGACCACCTGGTTTCAATATTAACATAAGGGGATAACATTGATATTGTTTTATTTTAAAGGAAATTAAAGAATTTAATGTAATTTTATGACGACAATATGATTTAGAATTTGTGCATACTTTAAATCACTAGTAATACTAGGTATTATCTGCTAGTAACTTATGTAAATACAAGGGCCTATAAATATTCAGAAACACTGTACTAGTTCAATAGTCTCTCAATCTGTACCTGGAGATATTTGTTTAATCAAATAAAGATTATAAATCCTTAGGTTTGTTCTAATACATCTGCAGTGCAGAAACAATTACACTAATCTGTAATGGTTTTATTTAGAAAGTATAATTGATTTATATGCAATCTAATAAGCTGAATCGGAAATTTGCATTAATTTTTACAGATACTGCAGTTTGATTAGTGAGTCCTGAGTACTCGCTGTGAAAATTTAGGTCTATATTTGGGGAAGCAAAAAAAAGGAAATTTCAAAAGTTGGATCTAATGTTTATAATTAAAACAGTTTTATATTTATAAATTTTATGTTTCTTCTGTCTCAAACTTTTTAATTTACAGTTATTAAAATGAAAGATATTCATTTTCAATTAATTCATGTTTGGAATAGCTACCTCTATTTAGACAACAGCAATGTGATGCCACAGAAAGGCTCGGACAACTAATGTCCTTCCAATTGTCTGATTTCATCCTATTATAGGGTGTTTTCCAAAAATAAAAATAACAATTTTATTTTAATTATAGAATTAATCATTTTTACAATAGTTCAAAATAAATAGTGCATTAAAATTTTCAGCAATTATGGATGTAAACATACATAGTGATGTTTTTAAACTACAATATTTTCCCATTGAGACTGCGGCCATAAAATGAATTAAAATTTTGTTTGTGTGAAACTAAAAACATTCTTGTTTTAAGTAGTCTACCTTTACAAACTTAAATCTGGAAAAGAAACATTCCTATGATTTTTTAGCAGGCTGCTGCTTCAGCAATAATTAAAGTTATTGCAATTCTTAAAAAGAGTCCTTTTATGTTATGAAAACAGCTAAGTATTAACATTTGTCAGACCATTTGTAATAACATTTTTTTAGATATTTCCATCAGTTATCATTATATGCATACTTGACATTTTTTAAAGTTTTGTATCTTTTAAGAATGTTCAAAGTAAAAATCTAATTGTACATATTTTTTTCCTAAAATTCATGTTTTTATAAAAGGTGCAGCATTTTCATTTATATCAAATCAAATTTATTGTTACAATATTTAAATGTAAAACATTGTAGGAAGTATAATTGAAAGTTATAAATAGCTAAGTGTGTGTGGGGGGGGGAGGGGGTACAATTGAATTGTATGAGTAATTATAGAATATAATTAAAAGAAGAGATGATGAGGGGGTATCCAGGTAAATATAGGTTGGTAATGAATTATGTGACAGGCCATTTTTAAAAGATTCAATGCTTTATTAAGAGTGCAGTAGCTTAACTATGTGTGATGAACTAGTGCGTCTGCCTTTTTGGCAAATGAAAAGTTAATTGTAATATCAAAATATCGTTCCTTATGGTATCTGAACTGAAAAGCAAAAGCATCTTCCTTAAAGTCTGCCACTAGAATATAGTATTGTAATTTGGAAATTTTGTGTAATTAAAAGTTGAAGATAGACAATCTTTGAATTTGATAAAATAATTCATCTCTTAAACAGATCAACATGGAACACATAACAAGAAGATATAATTTATCTCAGTAGAAAGAGGCTGCTGGCTAATCTGGTAGAATTGGACGAATGAGAGTGCTACCAGAAGGAAAGTTTTAGATTATAACCAAAGAAAAAAATTGAACCCTTTCAACTTTATTGAGCGACAATTTACAGACCGTATATCCAACTTTTTATGCAGACAAAAGCATGAGGGATTAAAGTAAGATACAAAAAGAGATTTGAACCAGTGTGAGAGCAAGTGTTATTGTACTGTAGTGTACTTTTATACTGTACTGTACATATTATTAACGTACTGTACGTATTATACTGTACGTATTATACTGTACTGTACGTATTATTAACGTAGATTTGAACCAGTGTGAGAGCAAGTGTTATTGTACTGTAGTGTACTTTTATACTGTACTGTACATATTAGTAACGTACATTACATTGTATATTGTACTGTACTTTTTTGTTACAAACCCATATTTAAGGAGATTCTAATGAGATAATTATGAATTTTTAATTCATACACAATGCTAATTGAAGCTTAATTTGCTCATTTTATTAAGCAAAATTAAAAAAAAAAAAGAACAATGTATCCAAAATAAAAAGATATGAATTTCTATAATGTAGTTCATAAACCATTGGCCTAAACTGAAATGGGGTTATAAAATATATAAATTGGCATTCTACTATGTTACACATTACTTTTATTTAGCTCTGTGGTAGTATGAACCTCAAATCTAAGAATGCTTTTAATGGTGAAATCGATTTAGTAAGCAAATTAGTTAGTTCTAGGCAGCTCGCTATAAGCAGGTCCTGTTATATTAGATGAATTTTTAAGATGGACATATTAGATAGATTTTGAAGATTTAATCTTTCATTGGAAACTATCATATTTTCACTGCAGTGTATATCTTCATAAAGCTGTTCAGTGATTACAAAGATGCTTGATATCTAGTGAATGAATTATTCCACCAATTACACTATTTATCCCAGGATTTTCAAGATGTATGATTAATTTATTATTTTGATACCCAGATTTTAAATTAGTAAACATTGAGATTGAACTTGTCTGTGGTAAGGATTGTAAATAAATTAAAAAAAAAATATAGTATTTAAGATTTAATTTTTAAAAAGTCCCTATCTCCAGTAAATTATTGATCGCGTAGGAATGCAACTACAGAATAACGTATATATTAGTCTATGCTTACAAGAGTATGCAACTCTTGCGAAAGCAGACTAAATTCTTGCAAGGATTTTTTTCACTGCATTTCTGTCACCTCCCCCTTCTGAATATTACAGGTGAATACTATTTGCGACGTAGGGAATTCAGCTTTACTACGAAGTACGATTTGCATATTTGTTTGCAATGTTATGGTTGAATACGTATATAACGCAATGCAGTCATCTAAACTCGGTAAAGTTACAATGATGAATATTTTTCTGAATTGGCAACTTTAATCTGTGTTGTCTGCTTTCTCAATTTTTTTTTGTAGCATGTTCATTTTTCTTATTTCGTTTTTAAATATTTAGTATTTGGCGCATTGAGATAAGGAACTGTTGAAGTCCCAGACCATATAAGCAATTGTGTAATAATTGTAACAATGTTTTCATTTGTCTCAGGTTTCTATTGACAATAAAGATTAATTTTGTGTTACTTTTCTGTGTATATGGAATGCATCCAGTCCAGTTTGTCTCATAAAATCATTCAGTGAGATTTTTCTCCAAGATATTTTGATCATCTGCGATCTTCATTTGCGAAGTTATTTATTAGTATTTTAAACTATTCCAAATATTTTCGTTGAAAACCGATGCCAAGACCTTATAATACATAATAATTCTACTATTTTATTTTTGGAATTATAAAATGTTGCATTCATTTAAATATCAAAATTAAATCATTGTTTAACTGAACTATATATTCTATTCACAGAATAAATTAAAAAATGTACATATTTTCTGATGTAACTGTATATGTGTTGAGCTTTTAAACGAATTTTGAAATATGATCAAAACTTGGAATGAGATGTGTTACTTATACAAACAGTTGGAACACTGCAGGTGTATGTGTACTTTTGTTGATACAGATGTTTGTGCGTTATGGTATAAGTTTTATCAAGACAGTTTTATGAAAGGTAAATTCAAGTAATATGTTTTAACTATTTTTATTAAATTATTAGATTCATATTAAACTAGTTGTTTGAATGAATTAGCTTTAGTCAAAAATTGGAAAAATTTGCTCCAGAGGTCGTTATAAAACTACTGATTGATTAAAAATGCATTTATGATTAATTTTTAACACACTCTTTCCCTAATTTTTCATAGAGAACACTAAATTTTCTTAGGAGTTATTGCAGGATTATAAATCAGTTATAAGGGCATGCCATTATCTCACTTTGTTCAGTAACAAATTCTGTTTAGAACAGATATCCAAATTATTATTTTTTTACATTTCAGAAGAGTTAACATGGAATATAGCAAACAAACAAAAGCAAATTGTATCCAACTCAAATATAAGAAGCTTGGTCACTTCATTCCTTTGTTTCAATTAATGAACAAAAAATTTACATATTTTAAAAGAATCAGTTCTAGGTGTAATTTCAGACAATGTTTATCAGTAATGCATTGGCACAGTATGTTGTTGAAACCCAGACCGTCCAACCTACCAGAAAGGTGTAAGGTAACAGTTTGGACGGTCGGGAAGTGCCACCTAATTTAGACTGGAACCCAGTGGGGGAGGCATCCACAGGGACCGTACCCTCCTTCCCTTACCACCAACCTCTCGGAAGGACTTTCGGACCCATATGTTTAACGTGATCATACTCCGCATGAACCTTTCAGCAATGAACTCAGCTTTTTAAACAATAATGTACGCTACATATCAAATTAAAAAAAAAAGTTGAGATTTAGTAACCTGATCATTCGACAATGTACATCAGTAAAGCAGGTTTCTGTAGAATATTAATTTACTTCATAATTGTGGTTGCCAACCCTGTGGTTTGACTCAAGGCTGAGGTCTACTGGATTAGAACATCAATTTTCCATCTCTCGAAATCAACACTCTGCTATGTTACTGACCAATTCATATATATGTATTTTGTTACTTGTTCTCCCGGAACGCCCATAAACAAAGTTGGAAACCGTATTCATAAATCCAAATGAAAAAAGAATGGTTAAGTTTTACAGTGTTATTTTTGGATAATATATGTCAGTTAATAGGGTGTAGCACATGTTATTTTCATCTGACCATGTTCAGCAAAAAACTTGCATAACTTTCTGTATATAAAACATTAATTTGTAATATCCATATTAAAAGACAAATCAATTTAATTTTAAAGAAGTTATTGTTAGGCAAAGCAGGCTGACATACAAAAGCAAATAAAGTTAAACTCAGAAGTATGAAATTTAGTCATGTCCTTCTCTTGTTTCAATAATCATTATTCTATTGAACATCATTATAAAATTACAGTTGCATATTTTTGGAAGACTAATGATTCTTTGCAAAACTATCATCAATGTCAAATATCCACGAATATATATTTCAACTTTTAAGGTTACAATAGCAAAATTGCTTGAACTTTTCTTTTGGGGATATAGATAACTGTAATGTAACCATATTTTCTATGATCAAGATTTGAGAGACTGGAAATCTTCAATTAAGATGTGAGCTATTTTCATTGTGGGTAACAGGAAAAAGCAGATAAGATGATTAATGTGGTTTGTTTTGACAAATTGTAGTCTAGATTCTTTTAGTGTATACTGAATATGCTTATATATTAGATTAGCATTTAATCAATATTGAACCTAATTAACTTATTTTATAAAACAAATTTGGAAAAATTAGAATTTTTAAACACTGTCTTTACATGCAGTTAACTATATCATATGTACTGTATCATGTTTCATCTTGCAGTAGGGCAGAGGTGAGAGCTAATTAGAGTATAGTATTCATTCTTCAGTTTATATCATGATAAATTCTGATAATGAGATATCTGAAGTTTGTTGTGATAAGTAGCAACATAGGTTCAGTTAGGATCTTAACAAGAAGGGACATTAAGGATTGAATTTTAGGAGGAGATTGCTATGCTGAATTTTAATTTCCAGATATGTCCTGCCTATATAGCTGAGTAGCATTTCTTGTTATGTTTTTAAAGATAATTTTCTTGATTTCTTGTGATCCTGAATGTGATGGTAGTTCTCTGAAATGATGTTAACTAGTTACTTGATATTCACTGAGTACCTATTTTCAGGTATTTGATTAAAATAGCTTTAAAATATAAGCATGGGACTGTGTATGCAACTATAATATTAATAAAAGAGTTAAAGCGTATATTGAAAAACTGAAGTGTAAGGGTGAAACTAAATTTTCAAATATAGTTATGGCCATCAGTAACATACAATGGATTTGGTTTGGGTCCTCTTGCAATATTTAAATTTGGGCCTCTCCACTATTTTTATAATTTTTAATTCAGCTCTCTTTTGTTCTTTTGCAAGCTCTTCCATAGACTAGGCCTCTCTGCATCATAGGATTTGCATACCGGGGTGTTACACTAAGCAAATACGTTGATACTTTACCTGAATGAGCATTCAAATTTTGATAATGAATTTAAGAAATATTTTTAAACTTTTAGTCTCTTAAGTCTAAATTGGAATTTATTTTTGATTCTGTATTTCAAGGAAGTTTCTATAATTCATTTATTATTGTGACTTTTATAAACATTCTTAATTTGAGGAAATTATATCTTGAAGTTAAAAATTGCTTTCATATTCTATGATACATGAATGTGTTTCAAGTACATTTCTGAATTGTTTACAGATATTCATAAAAGGGATGAGTGCCAAATGCTGTGTCTCAGTTTCTTACAATTAACTGGAGAAATATATACTGATGATGTTTTAAATCATCATTCTGCCTGCAGTATTATTCTAAAACTGTTGGAAATATTTTCATCAGATGATCTATGGAATGCATTAGTGAGTTTTAATACTTCTCAATTAATTTTTTGTTTTCATAAAAAGAGATAATATTTAATTTTCATATGTTTTTATTACTTTCTTAAGCATTGTATTTGCATTAACTATACTATTGTAATGGAATCAAAAATTAAAAATTTCTTTTTCCATGGATCTTTAACCTTCTCTATAATACCGATAACATAATTTATGAATGACATCTGTATGTGTCTGGTGTAGGTAAGGATGTCTGGCCAGTATAAATTTTCATTATAGAAAAATGCAGTAGAATCCAGTTTATTGGGATCAAATGGAACCAGAAGTTATCCAGATAAATGGAAATCTGAAAAATGTAATAAATATCTATAAATAACAATGCACACAAAATTAATGTTACATATTCTAGGAAGTAAACACTAAGACATAATTAGCAAGGCTGTCCATAGGAGGAATGGATACCATTCAAGTGGGGAGCCCAGGCTGCAGAGGTAGCCCAGACCCCTTCAATAATTTATTTCTTGAAGAAGGTGAAGCATGAAAAATTCAGAAAGAGGGGGGAAATTAAATATGAAGGAACATTTATCATGGGACATTACAAATATTTATCATGGGAAGAGAAGTCCTGTGATAAATGTTTGTAGGAGGCCTACTGTTAGTATGGGTGGCTCTGTAACTAGAGTATTTTTAGTAAAACATGGCAGATTTTTATTTTGTTATAAAATTATCGCTGATTATTATTTTTTTAAAGTTCAAAATATACTCAAAAAAGAAAAAAATAAGGTACTTATCGGTTATAGGGACCATGGGTTACTGACTACTTTTCCGAGTTGTCGCCAACACGAACGTTGGCAATATAATCCAATACGAGAAATTCGGTACTTTTCGGTTATAGGGACCATGGGTTACCAACTACTTTTCCGAGTTGTCACCAACACGAATGTTGGCAATATAATCCAAAACGAGAAATTCACTACAAGAACAATGATTACAGTTTAATATATAATGGGGTTTGATCAATATTACTTAACAAAAAAACAGTGTTAGCAACAACTTGGAAAAGTAGTCGGTAGGCCATGGTCCCTATAACCGATAAATATCAAAAATAATAATTTTTCCGCAGGATAAACAATACTAAAATCTACTGTATTAGTCTTGATTTGTCTGATTATTCTGATTGTCAAATGTCATTTTATTCTTAATGCAATGAAAAATCTCTTAACAATCACCCATATTAAGTGACCACCCTTCTTAACTACCACTTTTTTACGGAATGCATTTGAAACTCTATTGATATAATGCTAATATTGCTGCTATTAAGTGACCATACGCATAGAGTTTTAGAAAATATTCGGGGGGCTTGGGGCTGTCCATTTTTTGTAATGTGAGGCATATAAAACTTTTCTAATGTACACTGCTAAAAATCGGATATCTTCATTCAACGGACACTCCTCAATAGCAAACACCTCCATTTTATTTACACATTCATTTAAAGAACATTTTTAAATTGTCCCACAAAATATATAGGGTTCTTTAACCATAGAATAGCTTACTCTTCGACCAGCTATAAATAATGATTTATGTCAAATACATTTAAAAATCATGCATTAAAAGTAAAAAAAGTTGCTATAGCTTCCAGTTGCACTCAAAATTCAGAATATAAGAGCAAAGCAGCAGAAAATGATCAGCAATTCAATAATTATTTTTTAATGTTTATTTTTCTGAATTCAATGTTCATTTTTCTAAATTAATATAGAGTTTTATACAATAATATACTAACACTGTTGGATAACAGTACTTTGCAGTCATGTATTAAAGAAAATCAAAGCTCTGAAATTTACTTTTCAGAAGAAATTAATATAGGTTTATAATAATTTGCAAATAATTTGCGAGTAATTTGCAAATCACACTTTTGAAGTTTTCCTACATATATTGAATATAGTTTCGTTACTTTAACCTTTCATGGACTTTTTAAAAATCCAATGCTCATCTGCAAGCATGCTCAACTTTTCTAAAAATTATTTGAGAAATCTTGATGAAATAAATCTAAGTTTGAGGAAAATGATTTTCGAAGAAGAACATTCACAGAACATATAGCATCTTTGTTATTAAACTTAATACTAAATATATTTTTATAATTCCTCATAAAGTACGGAAACACTGTTTTAAAAATTCAAATTATTTTTGTAGCTATTCATGCTTTAATACCCCTCTGTTTTAATACTCATCAAAACATTTTATTGACGTTTGGGGCTGCATGTGTGTGCATGTATTTATTTGTACCTTGATAAAAATGTCTGTAAAATTTATATGTTTTTATATAAAAATCCAAGACTATAATTAAGTAGTGTTTCTATTAAGCTATATAAAGAATTAAATAAGTAATAATATATTTAAATAAACCACATGTAATTAAATATCTAAATTAAGTATATGTATTTTCAAATATTTAAACTTTTAATCACATTTTGCTTCAAATTAGCAGTTACTTATACCTTTAAAAGTCTGTGTATTTATAATAATTTATCATGATGACTAGAATATGAAGTGATTGACATAGCATAAAAGAAATTCGCAATAATTATTAGTTGTTAGGTAATGTACAACAGAAATGAGGCAACAAAATAGTGTACAAATATTGCAAGCATGAAGGCATATTTAATGTGAGGCATTTCATACTACAAATATGAGGTTTTGGAATATAGTGGGGTGATTTTCAAATGAATTGCCTTTTTTAGCTTTACATCACATAAAAATGTGATTTAAATTATAAATAAAATTATACTCTGTTATTAATTACACTAGATAAGAAGGAACAATATGGCTTCCATTAGCTTTGTTACCAACTGCAGAAATCAAAACCTATTTAAAATAATAGTAGTAACACTGCTGAGGTAACACTCATGAGATGTACAGGGGACACATATTAAATTTAAATTTTAAAATATTAATTACATTTTAAAGGAATCACTTGCAATTTTGTTAATTAAAATGTAAAACCATATTTTTTAATCCATATACAATAGCTAATCTAGTTTGAAAGCATAAAAATAGACTTCCTTAAGTGTGGTGTTTTGAGTTGGGACATGCAAATGTATTACTTGAAAACTAAAAATAATAGAAAATAGCTAATATTTTTAAAACATAAACACTTTAATGAGTACATTTTATTAATTAAAACTAATGGTACTAATATATGTTCTAAAAGTATAAAAAAAATAATTTTATTAGCATGAAATATGGGTTCAAAGATTAGGACATCAAATAGGCGGTCAATTTGAAAACCACCCAGTGAAGTTTTTGAGACTACATCTTTATATCTTTTAAAAATATATAATGCAATACTGAAATACTATACGAACTCATAAAATAATACAACAATATAAATATAAATTAATAATGTAATGAACTATTTAATGTTGAAGAATGAAATTAAACATTGAGGAGATCTTTAAATGAAAATGTTCATCAAGATGGATATATCCAATTTATCCACTTTCTCTTGATAAGAGTTCAGAATAACAACATGATTTAACCTATGTTGAGTCAGCATTCTATTTTTCCAAATTATACTAAAATCTAATCAGCTCCAGGGGAACTTAGATGTAACTTGCTTATCAAATTTTGCGAAATTTCGTCAAATAGTGTGTGAGCTAGATTGGATACATACATTGCAGACTCCACGTTAAAAATAGTTTTTCATGTTCTTTTTCGTTTGAAATGTGTAGATCCGTCAAAAGTTTGGGTTCTGATTTTCGACACGATTTTAATAGTATACTTCCTCTATACATTACAATGTATTATAGGGAAAGTAAAAATTATTTATTATTTTCTCCACTATTTGGATCAATTTTACAAGATTCTTCATCAGCTATTTAATATCTAGCATTAATTTCATCAGTTTTTTTGTTTCCTTCTTATAGCGGCAGCTCTAGTGGTCACAAGGCCATGATGAGGGGTTAAGCTGCGAGGCGACTGCCTTGACCAATATCACAGTGGTGCCAAAATTAAAGTTTCTATTATCTCTCAATATTACAAAAAATTAACTGACACCGCCGCCTCCACTTTTTGACAAATTTCTCGTTTCTCAAGTTTCTCTTTGTCGCACCGCAGAAACTGTAGCATATAAAAACATAAAATTGGATACACTTATAGAAAAATGTCTGGAGAATAAGCTGAAATAAATCGTTTTCTGAATTAAATTTTAGTTTAAGAAATATTTAATGTCGTAGTCAAAGAAAATATATTTGAGCTGCGAGTTTGCGAATCCTGGACAGAATAGCAAGACCACAAATTTTTGTAGGCATGTACCAACATAGAATTTTCATATATTCATTCCCTTTTTTGAATTGCAATGTAGTTTACGAGTTATTCTACTTTTATGCATTTCTGAAGTGAAAAATGTTCTTCTGTATCGACACGTCCATCGAGTTTCTCTGTCTCATATCGCAAAAACTATAACATATAACAATATGATATTTGGTACATTTGTAGACAAATAATATGGAAACACTGTAATATAAACCACTTTTTTTATGGACACACTGTGATATAAACCGCAATATTTAAACTGTAGTTTGGCTTAAAATAGCTTACGAAATGAGCTCTGCGAGCACCAGCGAGTAGAAAGCAAAGCCTCCCGACTCACAAAGTGAGTTACAGATATTTAAGGAGCTAAGCGAGCACGGAGCTGAGTCCCCTTTTAGTTAAATTAAAACTAAAAATTGTTTTAATACAAAGCACTGTACTTTTCTCAAAAATTAGTTTTAGAATCTGGGCGTTAAAAGAAATGCACAGCTTTAATAATCAGAAAATATAAACATAATTTAAATAATGTATCATCTCACAACTGGTAATCAACTCAAATTAAGCATTAAAATAATTTAAAAAAATGCCTTCAGAAAATTGAAATTTGTTAAACTGCTTCCCCTTCCTCATTTCAAGACGACACCTAAATTGAGGCTCCATGAATTGATAGCAGCTTTAAGGAAACATATTAACTTAGATAATACCATATCCCTTTTGCAAAGCAAAAACTCTTTAACTTTAAATATTAAAGAAACTTGCTAATTTTAATGTATTGCAGCGTCCACTTTGACAATAAGAGCTTTCAATTCCATCCCAGCTCAATGGTATAGAGCAGGGGTCTCCAAACTACGGTCCGCGGGCCAACACCGGCCCGCGAGCACCACCAATCTGGCCTGCGGTAGCATGCCGGACATGCCCGGTATCTGGCCTGCCATAGTTTATTTAGATTACATTGTAAAATTTATAAAGTAAGTAAATCATACAAAATAATAATCAGATGTTTTTATTTAACGACCCATTAAGAACACAATAACTGACATACATAATGAAATTGAACATTTTAACTGTAATTAATGATATGAGATTTATTCTAAAAACTTACAATAAGTGACATACATAGGTAATTCACATAATGAAATTAAACATTATAATTATGTAAAAAATGATTTGTGTAGCTGCATGATTAATGATTTATGTAGCTGCTTATAATGATTTATGTAGCTGCAACTTTCCACTGACAATTGTTTGCAGTTGTGGATCAAGTTTACTAGTAGAAATTATCAGCAGTGACTTCAAATGCTCATCAGTTAATTTGGATCTGTGAATATTTTTTGTATATTTCATTTTGTTTTTTCATACCGATACGTAGTGCCAAAAGCGGAAAAAAGCCATGAGCAAATTTATGTAATATTCTCACACAGTTTGATCAAACTGTGTGAGTGGAAGACTCTTATAAAATTCTAGCAATGAAGAATTTAAATATTTTTCTTTAAAAATATTGCTACACTGCAAATCAATGATTTCCATTTGAAGTTCTGGGGCAAGGATTTCTATATCGGCGTTAAAAGGATTTTGAAAATCTTGATATCGTTTGCAATTGCATCAAAATCTGAAAAACGAGACTCAAAATTTATTTTTAAAGCACCCAAAGCTTCAATTGCGAAATCTACCGGAAATAGAGTCTCAGTTTGATGACTGAATGTTTGGCATGTATTAAAATGCATGAAGCATTTTTTGTTCAATTGAGATTGAAACAAAACAATTTTTTGTCAAAAGGACTTGATATGAGTGTATAAATCAAGCAGAAACTGGTTTTCTTGTAATTTTAAGTTAAAGTAATTCATATGTTTAGTTAAATCTGTATAAAATGATAACTTCCATAACCACTCATTGTTTTGTAACCCAGCCAAAGGACGATTCCTTTCATTCAAGAAAATTTCGATTATTGCTCGGAGCTCAAAAAATCGCATTAGAACTTTTCCGCAGCTAAGCCAGCGTACTGCAGTATAATATGGTAAGTCATTTTCTCCAATCTCTTCAATAAATTTGCGGAATTGACGATGTGATTACGCATGTGATCTGATATAATTAACAGCTGACATGACTGGCTTTAAAACTTCTGACATATCCAAGCATTTTCCGCACAAAGACTGTTGATGAATGATGCAATGTATGATTAATGGTTTTGAACCACCGTTATTTTCTACGGCCTTTGATAGGAAAGCAACGACACCTTTATTTTTTCCACATATGTTTTTGCCACCGTCAGTAGTGATACAATTCAAGTTTTTCCATTGAAGATTGTTTTTCTGAACAGCATTTACAACTCCTTTAAAAATATCTTCTCCAGTGGTCGTGCCGTGAATGCTATGAACGTCAAGAAGCTCTTCATACACTTCATAATTTTTATCAATCCCTCGAATAAAAAGTAACACCTGAGCAGTATCTGAAACATCTGTTGACTCATCCAGGGCCAAAGAGAACCACTCTAAGTGTCAATTTTTGTCAGACAATTGGGTTAATATATTTTCTGCAATATCATCTACTCTTCAAACCACAGTGTTTGCTGACAAACTGATGTTTTTAAATAAATTAGCTTTTTCTGGACACATTTCTTCTGCTGCTGCAATCATGCAATCCTTAATTAATTCGCCGTCAGTAAATAGTTTCCCATGTTTTGCTGTTGAATGAGCCACGTGGAAACTAGCACGAGTTGTTGCTTCTTGTTCAGCATTTACTTTCTTAAACAACAGTTGCTGAGATTTCAACCCTCGTTTCAAAGATTCATATTTTTCTAACCATAGGCTTTATGTAAATTTGGAGTAATTCTGAGAATGTTTAGCTTCATAATGACGTTTTATATTGTATTCTTTGAGGACTGATATTGTTTCATTGCAAATTATACACATTGCCTTATTACTTGACTCAATCACGAAATATTGATATCCCCATTGCTCTTTAAATGTTCTGCACTCACTATCTATCTTGTTTCTTTTCCATATTTATACAAATCCACACAAAAGGGACGTAACTTCAAATCAAAATAATGCCAATTAATACTATTAAGAGCAGGGGTTCTGAGTAAACAAAATGCACTGGATTTATCTTTAAGACACTTTTAATTAAATTAAACACATTGTATTTTCACTAAGAAACTATAGTCACAAAACATACTAGTCGTACTATATTTCGCTTTTCAGATCGCACTTGCGCTCCAAATTTGAACTGTCCAACTCTCGGTTGTCTCCCGTATTTGTACCACGCGTCCTCGGTGCGTAGAACATATTCGAAAACTCTCGAAAGTACTCGAATCTTTCAGACAAACGATCACAATGGCATTGTATACTTCGACTAACCAAGCATAATTGACGTTTTTGCATAATTCCGCCATTCCCCATAAGATGGCGATGTACTACTGTAGCTTTGCCACGTCCTGCACTTAACTTCTCTACTCTCTGCAAGATGTCTCTACTATACATTTAGCATGGTCGTAAGTAGTAGTAACAATAAGTAATGCACAGCATGCGCATCGGCTATCTCAGCCGCAATGAAATGTCCTTGACACTTGCCCGTAAGTACCAACCGATATTGTGCCCCTGTGCCATAGATATCTCACTCGCTGGCTAGTCCCGAAACAAAAGTTTACACTTAATTCAAAACTACAGCATTTTTGTGTTAACCAGTATGTTAGTATGATGAGCTAGCTTGATCTTGGGACTTAGTGGAGGAGTTAGTGTGGCCCTTAGGCTAAAAAGTTTGTAGGAGACCCCTGTTATAGAGCATCGGCTGGCCAGTACAAAGTTTCGTGGTTCGACTTCCGGTTGTGGCAGCAAGGTTCTTTACAACATTGAAATTTAAAATATAGTAGAAAAATCTCATAAAATAATTCTTTCTTTGGAAATTTATCATTTCATTAATTTCATCACAATTTTATACTAGAAAAGATTACTTAAGATTAAAATCTCCATTTTGATGAGAGGAGTTAAAAGAGATTTCATAAGGCAGGTGTAATTGAGTTCTGCTTCTAAGAAAAGGATACCTTTGGTGAAGTAATTTATAATAAAGATTTATGTGAGAGAAATTGTACCTTATTTGTTTTAATGACCAAATAAAGCCAGTACCTGCAGTCTGTCAAGACTGTCTGAACTTGGATAAAAACTGGATTTTGATTTTCTACACTATTACAATATTTACTCATGCTTTTATTCATATATATTACCATGCATTTAATTTATGCAAAGGAAGTAGAAATATATTTTTATTCCAACATGGAACATATAAAATTGCATACAAACGACTGTTGCATTTACATAATTGTAAATATTTTTAATTCCTTAATCATAAACAGTTTAAAATACTTAATTTTATTCTTTAAAGAATGCATTCTCATTGCAAATACCAGCATCCATGGACTGCTTTTGCACTTTTTAGTGCACTGCACATAATACCAGATGTGCAATGGCCACATGAAAACTTGCTATATTCCACAAATTTGTAAACCTCTATAGAGACAGACAAATTCAGTCTTACCATGCAGTCGGCAATAAATGCCACAAAGATTGAGGTCAGTATGGTCAAAGCCAAACATTAATTTTTTCAGAACCCGCCTAAAGGAGACGTTCCCAAAGCTAGGATAGCGCTAGTATCGATGCTGGTATCTGCAATGTGAGCGTTATTCTATCTTTTGGAATGCCCCCCATTAGGTGGGTTTCTGTGAGTATATATTTTATAACTTCAAAATTTACTGCAGTTCGAGTCACTTTATTTAAGTTATCAAGTTAATGAAATTTTAACTTGATCAAAGTTCAATTTTTGCAATATATACCTTTCAGTGATAAGTTAAACACAATGTTTTTAAATTCCTATAATGGTAGAATTTATTTGTTGTCCCTAAAATCTTGCCTTCTGAGATCTGCACTTTATGTATTCGTATCATCTTTCGGGTATTAGAAGGCTTTCTTATTTAATAAATTGCTTTAAATAACTAGTTTCAAATATGAAATAACATTAAAACATTTTTACACTACATATTTTTAAACTACTTTTCTGTCAATTTAAGAAATAAAACATGTTTTTTTTATCTCATTAATTTCATATATAACATTTTCCCCCAATATATTCACAATATAAAATCAAAACATTGCTTAAATTGATATCTTTGACTGAAATTGGAGCATTAAGAACAATTTGAAAACTATCAGCGTTTACATCTCCGAATTTAATAGATAAATATGTAAACAGTTTTGTTGAAAATATAGTACCATTTACGTACATATTGAAAAAATTTCCATATTTTAGTATTTTTAATCTCTTCTTTTTGAAGTAGTAAAAGTTTTAGTCTGAGTAAGTTTATCCTCCCTTTGCTTACTTTTAAAATATAAAACTATATACTTCTTTTAAACTATAAAGGATAGATATAAACAGGAAGCAACACAAATGTTCTCAGTAGAAAATCCAAGTTCTAGATTAATAATTTGTTTTTGCAATTATAATCTTCCAGGAATTGTCGTTTCAGGTTAAGAGGATTGAAAATTTTCCGTTTTTCAAGTTTATAATGCTTATATTTCCTAAACTAAAAGTGGTAACTATGAACTATAATAGGTAATCTGTAGTCCTTTGAAAGTCCTAGATAGATATATAATTGGATTTTAGAGTTTTCAGTCAGTTTTCGAAATATATGGGTAACAATTTCGATATTATAATATTTTGAACTATTTTAAAAATGTGGTTCTAATTTCGATATTTTAGTATTTTGATCAATTTTGAAAGGGTGATTCTAATTTCGATAATTTAATATTTTGAGTTGAGTCAAAAATGATAAGTTACCCACAAAAAATATATTATTCATGTAAAAACATTTCGGCTCCATAGGCTGAAGTCCACTACCGATGTTTTGCTTTTTTGTATAGTTCAGTGTTTCATTCAAATTTACGATTTTATTTTGTGACTACAAATTATTTGAGTTTGTTATGAATTGAAGATACCTTAAAAAAGCACATGAATTTTTTTTGACAAAATTAAACAAAGCAATAAACATAAATATGAGAAGCATATATAAACGTTTCTCATGCATGCCTATAATTAAAAAATACTGCTTTACATCATATTGAAAACATCAACAATGATTACATATTATCATATTGAAAAATTTCGTTTTATGAAATGTGTATATTTAATAAACTATACTAAAATAAATATATACTAAAATGCACAAATTACAAGAGTGGATGGCTGATTTGTCTTCTGCTCTCTTGAGCAATCTTGGCTGAATGAGATCGCATGCTCTATGGGTCGATCGAGCTCTATGGGTCCATAAAACTCTATGCCTATGTAAGTGACCCCACATACCCCTGTAATTGACCAATGATGATATAATAAGGCAAAAAGCTTTTCCCAACTTTGTATATCAGACTCCCAAAATACACAGTTCCAAGAATTAATAAATTTTCTTCCCACTCTTTATTATTGGTGCATTTCTATTGTCTAAGTGCATACTCTGTACCCTCCAGGTACAATGCAGTAAGTTGTATTTATTTGAGAATACAATGCTATTTCAATCTATAATTGGAATTTCCACTTCTAGTCTATGTACTTAGCGACATAAAGGGCTAAAATATTTCACTTCTGGCTACCAGTGCTAAATTTTACACACACCTTATACATCCGGCCGTCCAAATAGTTGCTCCTAGTCCTTTGGACGAGTCGGACGGTCTGGGTCTTCAACACACCTTATACATATACTAAGACGCAAAAGTCTACTAGGAGACACACTCTCAGATGTCCTGGGCGTTGCTGATTATGTCACCAAAATGGCCACTATGATGCGGCACCTTAATTTTTGTGAGTTGTAATATCTCCATAACTAGCGGTCGGATTTTAATTTTCTTAGTCTCATTTTAAAGCTAATTAAACATACTTTCAGAAAGATTCTATTCATTTTTAGTATAGGTATAATTGTTTTCATTCTATTAGCAAACAAGAAAAAGGTGTAAAAAAAAATTGTTGAGAAGTCAGCCTTGGTGAAATGTCCCAAATTTATCTTTTATAGAAATAATTATAAGCCAAGACCTTATTAGGCATAAAAAAGCATTGTTAATATAATGCATCACAAAAAATTATCTTTTTTTCTTGTGGGCAGCCTACTGCTCATGAAAGGAGTACGAGAATCCAGGAACAGAACCAAATAAGTGCAAATCTATTTTGCTGCATCGAATAAATTATGATATAAAGACCCTATCAGTAGTTCTCCATGCAATGAACATTGCAATAATGATTTTACGGAATATGAACCAAAACCAAACTTCTGTCACAATGGCTGATCAGCACATCTACGTTTGTTAATATCACTACAGTGGACATGGACAGTGCCAGATATTTATGAAGAAGATAGGCTTTTTTCATTTTTTAGATGAAAAATTGGCTACAAGAAATAGCTGTGGGGTAGTTTTATCTGAAGAATCTCACAAGTCCATTATGTCAGCCTACCTACAAGGAAAGGAGCAATTTGGAACATACATAAATGAGTGCCTGATACTGAGAAAGTCATCTATTCATAACGTCATCAAATGAAATAACCTCTTTCTGATGAGTCAAAAGAAGATTTCTGTGAAATCAAAAGATTAAATAATCATTGATCTAAGTAGAGACAGCAGTGTTTTTGGAAAGCTTTACATCACCATTTAAATTAAACAAATGGATTTTAAAGAGTTTTTGCTCATTAAACAACTTGTGCCCACCTTTTATCTCTGAACTTGAAAAACTCCAAGAAGTCAGATATAGTATCTTACATAACACAATCCTGTAATGTTACAGAAAATACTTTTCATGAGCCAGAGGTTTTCAGTTTAATAGTTGAATAATTTGCTCTTATCCACATGTTGCCACTTTAGCAAAGCAAAACATTCCAACAATACAGTAATTGAGTTGTTTAACTATACACTCAGATAATGTTGCAGTCTGTGGATAGGGTGGACATCGTGTTCGACCAACATGTAAGTGGAAGTTTAAAAATGAACACCAAGCAATCAAGACTCGAAAGGTTCAGGATCAAGGGTAGATGTGAAGTCCAATGTAGTGATACCAAAATATTTTAATAAGTTCTTTGCACATGACAAGAATAAGCAGGAACTTTTTGAATTTTTAGCCAAAAGCATTGCTAAAATGATATTGCCTAGTGGGAGGCAAATGGTTTGCACCCATGGGAACACTGTGATTAGTTTCGACGGTAACGTATTGTATGACGCTATATCTCCAACTTTCCATGAAGAAGCTACTTATCTTCTACTTCATGTCTGGCATGCAGTATTACTGTACACTTAAGTAGTACTGTATACAAGTTTAAAATCAAGACAATGAACAGTGATATCATTGTTATTTCAATGTATGCCTTTCTCCAACTGAAGCATGTTAAAAAGCTTTGGATTGAATACGGGATCGAAAAACGCCTTCAGTATCTATCAATATTTGAAATGAATAAAGATATTCTTCTCTTTGTTTTTCCATGCTTTTATGGGAGTAGACACAGTGTACAGTTTTGGAGTTATTGGGAAAATCAGTGTCTGGTAAACATAGATGTCTTTCAGACAAGTTGACAAAGTTTTTGAAGAGTACTCTAATATGCTATTTGATATGTCGCAAGACTCCAATTCTTTTTCAATTCTTCAACTTTTTGTGGTATTATTGTACCATGCTTCAAGCTCTACAGAGACCCTCAATGAGGTGGGAAGGATTCTCTTCAGTCAGTTCAATAGGAAGATTGAGAACATACCATCCACATGTGATGTCCTCTTCCGCCACCTTAAGAAAGCAGTGCTGCAATGCATAGTTTGGAAGAACTGTCTTCAATGTGAAGTAGATTGCTGAAACCCTTGCGACTGGGAGTGGAGGAAAAATGGAGAAATTTATGAGCCTGTTTGGTCTACAAACTCTGACATTGTGATGGAAAAACTTCAAGAAGTAATAGCATGTAAATTCAAAAGTAAATGCAGCAGATGCCGATGTGTCAAAGCTAAACTAAGGTGTATCTTTAAGATCATGATATAAGTTTTTAATTCTTATAAAAATGTCACTTCAACAGACCCAAAGCAAAACATATTTTTATGTAAAACAGAAAAATGATTTCCTATTTGAAATAAAAATAATATTTTTTGTGATAAACTAATAATGCTTTTTTTTCTGTCTAATAAAGTCTTGGCTTGTCATTATTGCTACAAAAAATAAATTCAGGACATTTTGCCAAGTTAAGGTTAAGTTCTCAACAATTTTTTTTTTTTTATAACTTTTCTGGCCTTTTCTTGAAGGAAAACATTCATACTTATACTGAAAATAAATAGAAGTTTTCTGAAATGAGACTAAGGAAATTAAAATCTAACCACTGTTATTGAGATATTACAACTTATAGAAATCAAGGCTTTGCATCATGGTGGCTATTTTGATGTCATCATTATAGTGGCATCCAGAACTTCTGAGAGTGTGTCTGTCTCTCGGTAAATTTTTGCATCTTAGTACAGGTATAAGGTATGTGTAAAATTTGGTGCTGGTAGTCGAAAGTGAAATATTTTGTGCTAAGTCCATAGACTACGACAAGTAAAGATCAATATATTTTTCTAATAAAAATAAGCTTTCCTCTGAGGAATAAGTTTCTTGAAAATTTTTATGTAAACAAATTAAAATGAGTCATATGTGTAAAAATACTTAGCTAATATGAATTGGATAATATTTTATTTAATTTTATTTGTAGATTAAGCATAACATCCCTTTTATTTTCCATCCAACATGAATCCTATTAAATGATCATTTTAGGGAAAAAAGGGAGTGGGGTGGGGGATTGGTTGCTTTAGAGAAGTTTTCTGTATTAGAATTAAGTTCTGTAACTGATTTGCAATTTTATATAATATTTGGTAGTGGTGCCCACAGCTAGCTGCTGAATTTTAAAAGATACCTGATTAAAAATGTCCTGTGCCCAACTGCTATGTGGGCAGATCATGATTAATGATATACATCAAGATTGTTTAAGTCAAACCAATAGAGAAAATAATAGATATAAAAATAAGAAATCGAAAGAAAGAAAATAAAAAAAAGGAAGATAAGAAATAAAAAATAGAGCAATGTATGTATTCTGAACTACTTGTCACATTTTGTCTTTATTGCTGTAGGATTTTAATATTTCCAGTTTTTACCATTCACCACATCAGGTTATTAACTTCCGAAAACGGCAGTATCAGACAGTGGCGTCACCAGAAATGTTTTGGGGGGGAGATGGGGTGATAACTAAATATTTCCCTAAATATAATTTTTCTGAACTTCCATGGGATCCTGGGAGAGGGGTATGATCCTCCATGATAACACTACTGGTATCAGACAACTGTGACAAATTTGCACCCCTGTGCAAAGCATTACAGATACATGGTGAAATTAGCACTACTGTAGTATTTTGATTGAAGGTCTACATGGTGATTTCCTATTTTCCCCTATTTGATTTTCTATTTTTACAGTTAAGCCAAATTGGTGAAAAGTTAAATCTTTATAAATATTAAATAGAAAAGCCTTTTTATGAAAGAAATAACCTTTTTTAATACATTGACCACTAAAGAATAATACAATATTTGTCAAGTGATCCTTATTCTGTGAACTAACCCATTCAATGTAATTTTGTTTTTATATTTTATTTTTTCATCATTTTACTAATTTTAAAAATAAAGGTGTTTGTCAGTAAAAAAAAGTTGTGCTCATATCAGATTTTATACTATAATCTCAGCTTACATTTTTAGTTCCAGTAATTTTTTAAAAATATGTATGTGATGTTTTTTAAACCTATGACATATTCTTTTATAACATATATTTTTTATCATTTTTAATTCTTTTAGATTCACCATCTTAAATGTTCTGCTGACAAGCATTTAATTTGGACATTTATCAAGTCTTTTACTGTAATCTTATATGTATCCAGCACATCAATCTTTTCCAAGCGCATTTATACATTACTAAAAGATACAGAAGAAAATATGTTTGATAAAAGAAATATTTATATATTAGACTTTTTAAGTAGCTTAGTTGAATACAGTAACAAACCTTCTACTACTGAATCAAAAACAGATGGTTGTAAGAAGATTTCAAGTTCAATTTCTCCTGTGAAAGGTTAGTAGTTTCCTCTCTGATTTGTAGAATATTTTTACCAATTTATCAGTTGAATGAAAGTAATTTAAAAAAAAATAATTTAATAATACAGTGAGAATCAATAGATATCAATGTTATATCTAAACTACTATTAAAATAATAGGGGTCTGTCTAGCAGAAGTGTAGATTAATTTTTGGTTCTCTTAAAGATGCTCTATGCTTTGACAAAAGGCTTAGTTTTTTTAATAAAAAATGTGCAAAAACCCTGTCTTAGGCTGTATGTTTGACAAGTTTTGACCATACTTGTCTTGTCATGTACCACAGTTCTGCCAGTAGTCCCCTTAGTTCAAATATATTCTGTTTCAAAATTTTAAGATTTTTCTGATTCTATAAAAAGCAAACTTTTAATGCCTCCCATTTTACCCCTTTTCTATTTTTTAAATTTATCTTTGCTTGTAGATACTTTTATGCAAATATCACAGATTTTTAAAAATGCTTATGTAGTGGAATTTATGTATCAAAAAGTTGATTTGAAGGAGTTAAAATTAGTCTTTTGGTTCCAGAACTTTATTTGTAATTCTCTAGTAATGTATGAAAACAGAGGACCCATAAAGCTTTTTTTTTTTTTTTTGGGGGGGGGGGGTAGCTTTCCCTAAAATTCCTTTCCTAAAACTGTAGGAGTAATTTTTTAAAGTAGGAAGCATTTAAAAAAAAAATGATACACAAAATGAGTTTATTATTGTATCAGTTGCAAATTTTATTATAGTAAAATTTTAATAATATAACAGCATATTGCAAGGTGAAAATAAAACAAATATATGTAAAAATTAAAATACAGAAAAGAGAAACAATTAGAAGAAAAAGTGACATTTTAACACTAAAAATCAATTATAACACAGATTTTTATCCACTATGAAAATTTAGACGCGTACATTTGTATTTTTGTGTGCACTAAATCTGCGATCATGCATCTTAGTAAACTTTATGTTAAAATTAATATTTTAAACATTACTTTTGAGAAGCACCTTAATAATGCCCTCCTCTGTTTTTTTCTTTTAATTTCTTTGGATAAAAAAAAAATGTTTAGAACTGAAAGTAGAAGATATACAGAAGAGTGTTGATTATTCGGATCATGTTTTTTTTACAGTGTATGCATCCTTGCCACTGAAGGTCTTGAACAAGGGTATGGCCCCAATGTCACATTCAAAATTTTTTCTTTTCTGACTGCAAATTAGAATTGGAAGTGAAGAATATTTTAAAAGATGATCTTACCTACTTCTATAAAGTACTATTTTTTGCCACTATACAGAGATTCACCACTCTCCAGTGACAAATAGCGAATAAACATAAGGAGAAAAATCTTTGAAATATCTGAGAGAGGGGGCAATTTGCTGAACTTAATACATTTAAAATGAATGTGAGACTTAGCAGCACAAAAACAAGTTTTATGTTTGGAGCAGAAAACAATAGTTAAATTTTTCATGTACAGAGGCAAGATAAATAAAAATAATTTAATATAAAAGTGTGTTTTTACTTACATTACTTAAAACACACAATTTCTACAAAAGAATTTAAGTTAAAGAATTGCTTTTGTATGTTTATTTTTGTGTTACTACCTAAAAATAAACATACCCTAAAAATTATAAAAACTGTCTGCTTATACGGATTACCTCTCTCTCAACTGATCCAGATAATCGGTGCTGTGTGGTAATATGATATTTTCAAACTCTTCATTTTTAATATAGCATATTTGTATTGTTTACTCACCTCTGTGCTGATATTACTATCAATAAATTTATTTGAAAGATTTGTTTCAGAGTTTTTGTGCTATACTGTCGGAGTACTGGAGTGCTTTCATGAAGCAATTCAATGGACTCATCACTTCTAAATGTGAATACGAAAACATAAATAAGTTTCTGATTCTCTGGCAGAAATTAGTGTTGAAACATATTGGAAATGATAAGCTGAGCCTGTTTTTGAATAGAGAGTTTGTGGTCCCATTTTTCTCAAGTGCATATAACTTGATGGTGATATCTCTTCTGATTTATATTGATATTATCATGCAGGTAATTTTTATTCTTTCTATTTTGAAATACAGTAATTGTTATGAATACAGTAATGCCTGTCTAAAATGTAACTTCAGGGGATCGAAAATATTTTTTGTCTGTAAAACAGGTTTCTATTTCATACAGTTTGTTAGGTGTGTGTTTGTTTGTTTCCAACAGAACCAAAACAGATCAAGCAGGTTTTACTGTAGAATATTTTTTTTTTCTAGGATTTATTTAAAATTAATTAATTTAAGGAAAATTAAAAGAAATTGTACAATAATCAAATAATTGTGATAGAAATTTCTTTTGTTATATATGCTCATTTTTCCATGTATGAGATTTTTTAGTGATCGTCTTTTGTGAATTATTCATTGTAAACTAGAGAATATCTGGAGCTTGTGTTACCCCTTTAATATGTGCCCATTACTTAAATAATACAGATATACCTTTGATATGCCCTACATAAACATGCTGCAATTTGCTATACATGTGCACAAACATCTAGTTCTCTGATCATTGGCTGAACGGCACAAAAATATCTTGTATGTTTTATGTTCTATATCTTTTAAATTCCTGAAATTAGAAAACCAATATTCAATAAATTAGACTTTTGGATTGTTTAAAATAAACACTAATAAATGAACTACTTGAAGTTACAAAAATTAATGCAATGTAATTAATTTTCAATAGCTGATTTTTAAAAAAAAAAATAATTTTGGAAAATAATTGGCTTTATTTTTTTCTTTATTGATATTTTGATGGTTTTAAATTTGTTTATATATTTAAGACATGAAGCCTACTAATATGTTAATTTAATATAAAAGCCCCCAAAATATTATTGGCCTGTAGGCTCCAGAATTCATAACCCATCACAAGGTATAAATGCTGGTTGTAGCTTAGGTTGTAGAATTTTAAACTCTTAGTCATAGTCAGTTTAGCTCCATGTATATAAAATGATGGCCACAAATTACTAACTTTTGTATATATCCTTTATTGCATCTGACGTTTACAGTTCTATTAAAGAATATACCAAAAATAATAATGAAGATTTTATATCTTACAAGGGAAGGCTTTGCAATAGTTCTCTCGGATTGCAATCTTTCATGTCCTATCTTGTAAAGGACCATGAATAATAATAAAACACCATGGTTTTCATCTGCTCAGTGATAGGGGGCTCCACAATAACAATCTGAAGTTGTCATGCAAACGTGCTCTACTGACGTGTATTATTAACATTTTAGTGTGAAAATATTATCCTTTTCAATTATTATTATTATTTTGAAATAAAATGGACAATAATGGTAAGTAGTAAATGATAAATTTATTACTAATATAATTTATATCTTATTAATTAGCCAAACAACTGCCAAGACATGGTCGTAAAGGTTGATCAAACACAACAAAGACAAAGGCTGAAATTTTTGGAACCCAAAACTGAACTAATCAACAAAACTATTGACTGTATTGCAATGAAAGTCAAAGCAAATGAAATTTGTAAAAGAATGAATGATTTAAATTCTTTGTAAGTTTGAAATTATGTATGGGAATGATTAAATGTATGATCAATACAAATGAAAACGTTACAATGTGCACATTTAACAAATGCATAATCATTGCAATTTACAAAGAAACAAGTTGCTGAACCAATATTAAATACAGTTGTCATTACCTTGTTAAATTTTGTAATGTGTTTTTCAACAGAATATCCAGCTTTTTTCCAAGAATATATTACCATATCTTGAAATATATCAGCGCCAAGTTAATTATATATAAATGAATGCATTTTTTAAATAAATAATCTGTCATTTAACTTTCTGTTGGCCTCTTCATCGATGTTGGTTCAAAATTCGATGTCTTTAATATGGACCCCTTCAATGCATGCAGCTCGAATTTTTATGTAGTCTTCGATACGTTTTACAAATGCTTTATAAGGATTGAAGAAGTAACAGTCTAATGGCTGTGCATATTTTGTTGTTTTTTCAGGTATTATTTAATAATAATAATAATTGAAAAGGATAATATTTTCACACTAAAATGTAAATAATACACGTCAGTAGAGCACGTTTGCATGACAACTTCAGATTGTTATTGTGGTGCCCCCTATCACTTAGCAGATGAAAGCTGTGGCATTTTATCATTATTCATGGTCCTTTACAAGATAGGACATGAAAGATTGCAATCCGAGAGAACTATTGCAAAGCCTTCCCTTGTTAGTTAATTTTAACAGAGGCATATTTTTGTTCATTTACGACAAAGTATATAGATATATTTAGATTTTATTTAATGTATATTTGGCTATTCTTAGGATGCTATTCTTATTTATTATATATATATGTTTTTCTTTCCAGTATTTCATGTCATGTTTTCAACCTATGCTACTAAAAGAAAAGAGCAGTAACTGTTTTGATGATATGATTACGTCTGCTCTGAGTAATAACTTTTTTAATTTACTGCCTCGAGATGTTCAAGTTGACAGCTTCTGTGTTGTTACAGAATGGAAAGATAAAAAAAGGTATTTTGAGTTCAATGCATATTATCTTCATCAATTTATTGTTTATTTTAATCATAAATTTATAAATATAAACCTATTTGTTGCAATACTCTGATACTTATGATAATAGCTCTAGTATATCCAGCTAATGTTTTCTATTTGTTGCCGTACTTTCTTATATACCTCTTTCCTTTCAGTTTTTTTTTATTCAACTTTATCCTCATTGATATGTTCCATATATCTTTCATTGTAGAAATATTTCATCACTTGGTATATTTTTATGTAGCTATGTCACCAATGTAAATGTGATTAATTATTTTTAAAATGTTTGATGTTATCCTCGTGTCAAAATAATTGTGTTTATTTTTTCATAAAAACAATGAAATGAATGTTTCTTGATTGAATTAATTTTTTTTGTACATTTTCCCCTGGATCATGTTGAAACATTTGAATTTCCCTCCTTTTTCATCTCCTCTAAAATTAAATATTTATATTTTTGGTTTATAGTTTGCTTTTCGATGACAATTAGGGCAGGGGAGTCGGTACCTCAAACTTTTGACTCTGACTCCGACTTCTCTTTTTCTTCAACTGCTCAACTCTGACCTTGTTTTCTCTGCAACTGCTCAACTTCACCTTGTTTTTCTACTGTTCAACTCCTATACTAACATTAATAGCAAATGCTTTAATTAGTAGTTTTTGAGAAATCTTATTCTATGTCTTGTTCAAAATGTTCTATATTAAAAATGCAAAAATTGTTGAAATAGACATATTTTATGTAATTTACGTGAAATTTTGCATTGTTGTGTGCTAAACTGGTTGATTGCCTAATTGAAATCCCATATAGTACTGTGCGGAGTATCTTTTTCATGCATAATTAATTAAAAAAGTAAGTTTGAACAAGTATAACCTTTTTTTCATCAAAATATGTTTCTGTGTAATTCCTATTTACTTTCCTTATATACATAGTATAATGTATAAGGAAAGTATTGTGATGGGGTCAAAAATTCAAATTCGAGTTTTCAACAGTAAAGCATGTTTCAAGCATCCCTGAACACAAATCAAATGTTTTTAATATGATGTTTGTGGAGACGATATCTCATGAACGAATGGAATTTTTCAAATGAAATTTGGTACAAAAGTTATAATTAATGAATACTGGACATATTATTGATTGCGTTGTTCTTAAATGTAATCAAATGTTCAGAACATCCCTAAATTTTCAAATGAAATTTTGAAAGATCATAAAAAAATCAAAACCTTTAATAAAGTTACGTAAATTATCATTTCTCATATGATTTTTCATTATAAAATGATTGACATAAAAATTAGAACACTAGTACGAACCGTTGAGATATTGCACATCTTTCAAATAAATTTATCAAAAAATCACACGAAATGAAAACAAATATATTAAGTACTGTAAAATATGTTCACTTTTCATATATAATATTATGCAGTAAATTTGTTAACATTATTCTCATGGATCTAGCTTATTCCATTTATGAGAGAATATACTTTGGGTAATAGTTTTGTATTTGAACTTCAATATTTATTTATCTACTATAAGAATAACCTATTTCTCAATGCATAACGATTGGCAAAATTTTGGCGACGAATTTAGCGAAATATCTCTAACTGGGCAACTTTTTTAAATGTCGCCAAATGGTTAAAAATGATACTAATTCAATGAAAATTATGACTAATTGATAAAAATTCAATATCTTGGAAAGAACACAAAGATCGACTGTAAGAATAACCCATTTCTCCATACGTCTATAATGCTTGCAAAAAATTTTAAGTAATGTTGCTAACTTGGTGACTTTTTTAAATGTTGCCAGATTGATAAAGATTTCACCAAATTGATAAAAAGAATTTTAACGCTAAATAGGAGGCAATGTTTTGCACATTTTTATTCCATCATATTACGAGCCTATCTTCTAGTATAAGAAAATGCACTTCTCTCCATTTGTTTATAACAGTTGACGATACATTTGGTGAACTTGGTGAATAATCTAGCAAAATATCCTCAACTTGGTGATATTTAGCCCTATATTGACAAAAATATTATCAAAATTGCAAAAATGATGACAAGTTAATGAACATTACACCTAATTGATGAATTTATTATTCAAATATTTTAATATATGGACTATAGTAGTTATTGAGGATGCTATCATTATATTGATAATTGTTAATCTAGAGTTGTGTGAAATATAAGCTAATTGTGTATGAAATAGTTTTATATGTTGTTATCCAGAAAAGTGCCAAATGTACAATTCAACATTAAAAACACTGTACCATGGATCCTATAGAAAGAAGTAAATTCATTTCATTATATAAGAAAAGTTATGCTGCCCACATCAGATTTTTTATTACAATGTTAATTTTTCCTATCAATGGTTTTTTAATTGGTAAGCATTTGATATTTTTTTAATATATCACCTAAAATCTATTTAAAAACTGTTAACAAATTAAATATTACAAAATAAAATTATTTTAAATAATTTTATTTTGGAGTCTTTATATTTTTATAGAGTCTGACTCCACCCCAAACTGCTACTTACTTTGACTCCACAGCCCTGATGACAAATATTACCATTATTGTACAATGTCTTTGATTGTTTGCATTTGTGAGTTTTGTGAAGATATAGAAGCTTCATTGGCCATAAGGTCTGGTTTAAAAAGACAACATCTAAAATTCAAATGTCTCAGGTTTTTGATGCATTCCTCTTGTTTTATTTGCTGCAATTATTCTTTGCATATAAAGTATTGGGTATATTTTTCTTTTTATTAAAATGTTGTTGGCCAAATTGGTAAAAAATGGTAGGCTGTAAACATTGAAAATAGGTGATGAATATAGTGAACAGAGGAGGGGGGGGGGGGGCACTTTTCAATTGAAAGTACTGTTAACATTTTTTTTATTTCATAAGCATAAATTGTAAATTCCTAGCTTTCAGAAAAATTAAAATAACTTGTAAAGTCTATATGTTATTAACTCGGTATACAATAAATCAGTTTTTCTTTGAAAATTTGCTGGAGAAGCATTCCTCTTCTTTCGGCCATGTGGCCAACTTGGGGATTTTACATATTTATATTAAACTAAAAAATGTACTTGACATTGTTCAGGATTTAATACAGTGATTAATTGAATTCATTAATTCAGTTTTTTAAAATGCACAGTTGAAAATATTATGCATTGCCAAGGTGTCTTCGAACCTGGTCTGAGGTCTCACTGCACTAAATTTTGTAGCTATGAGTCACTTAGTTTTTCTACTATACAACTAACAGACATTTTCTTTTATTATTATAGATTAAATTTTCAAAACACAAACATTATATATATACATACTATATATATATATATATATATATATATATATATATATATATATATATATATATAAACAAAAATTGAAATTTTTTAATCAAAAACGTGTATATATATTACATAATAATAAAGATAAAAATAAAACAAATAGTAAGACTAATTTAAAACATGATCAGTGTCATACCCTGGTTCAAAAACAATACGGAGGAAAATTAAGTAAAGAGGATATGAAAGGAAATATCTAACAAAAGGAAAACAATGCTACCATATAAGACAAAATGATCTTACTTTTAAATTATCAATAATACACATGAATTTATCAACATTCAAGAGCGATACATACAAATCAAGTTCAAACATCAAAGGATTATCAAAATCTGGAGGCTCAAAATATTAAAATGACAAAAAATAAAAATAAAAGATAAGATGCAATCTGAAAATATGAAATTGGATAGAACCTCTGTAGATCCATCTTTCAAGGATCTTTGCATCCACGGAGGTTCCAAATGTGTTTTGCTCAACGATACAGCCACATGGCCAAAACATTGTCAAAAGATCCATATATATATATATATATGTAATATAAAAGTTTGAAAATCCAATGAAAGAACAGAGAGAAGTTTCAACTCGAATCGAAATACCCCAACATTAAAAAATGTCTTACAAATAAAAGTATCAAACAGAAATCATCAATCAAGTGGGAAATAAAATGCAGATCTCTAGTTATCAAGCTGAAGACAAATGAAAAACATCAATGGAAAGGAATCAATAAAATAAAATAAAATAAAATCCAAGCATGAAAGCTTTACACATGGACAAGCCCTAGGTCTAATAATGAATTGTTCATTTCAATAAAACTCTTTATCAAGTTCAGGTATTTCATCAAAATGAACACAAAATGCATGTTTCTGATATCAGTGATAGATTATATCTATAAACTTTGATAACTTGGACAACATGCATAAAGATAGAAAAATAAAAGGAAACAAGAATACCTGGAAAATAACATTACAAATGTACGAATCTGTCGAATCCGGGAACCCAAAATGAAGAGACCAGTGTTGCCATTCGCAAAGGAAAAAGAAATGATGTTTGATCCATTGGATCCTTGAATAAAGAGACCAATGTTGCCAATCTTAAAAAATAAAAAGTTGAGAACTACTGTTGCCAATCATGAGAAAGAAATAACAGTAATGCGAAAAGATGATAAAGGGTGATATTAAACAGTAAAATCATGTAAATACATGGTAGTGCTTATTCAAGAGAAAGTGGATGTCTGGTTAAAATAAAATACTAAGGAAAGAATTTAAGTAGAATCTACCATTTCAAACTTTTTAACTATACTATGTACTAAATAAGCTGGATATTTATATAATTTGCTAGTAATTTTAAGTTTATTAATATGCATAGCATGAAATTTTTTATCAGATAATCTATAAATTCTAAAAAGCTGATAAAGTATAATATTTCTAAACAATTGAATCGAGTTACAGGAATTAAAAGGTAATATTTTATTAATGTTAAAGTTAAAATAGTCTTTTTTATCATATAAATTTGTAACTATCCTATTAGTAGGTTCAATAATAAGATTTAAGTCCAAAAAATTTATGTTATTACTAATAGTGGCTCCATTAGGAATTTGTTCCAAATTATCTGGATAGAAATCTATATCTATGTCACAGTTGTCTGTAAAGACCAAACAAATGAGATCATCAACTTATCTGTAAATTTTATAATCTGTTGAAGTAAAAGATTTATCATAATGATAAAGGTATAAATTAGATAATATACTGCTACTACAGCCACCTTGTGGAACCCCTGAGACTTGTAAGTATAATTTATTACCTTGAAATATATAATTATTGAAAAGAACAAAGTGAAGAAGTTTAGTAAAATTGGTAAATATAATATGAGTAGGATGATAAGTAATATAAGCATTATATAGAGCTAAAATTACTACATAAAGATCAGAGATCTTAATAATATTAAAAAGATCTTTAAAATCAAAAGTTTGAAATCCAATTAGTTTACCTAGTGATGTTAATATATTCTTTAATTCTTTACTATTATTTAGAATAAGGTAGTTATTGCTAGAAAACTGTAAACTATCATTTATTACATTTAAATAATTTAGTAATTTACTCACAGTTGTAGAGTAAGTATTATGACCACTAGTTACTGTTCTAAATTTTATAGGATTTTTATGACATTTAGGAATAAGTACTATATAATATGAGTAGGATGATAAGGTAATAGGTAAATATAATATGAGTAGGATGATAAGTAATATAAGCATTATATAGAGCTAAAATTACTACATAAAGATCAGAGATCTTAATAATATTAAAAAGATCTTTAAAATCAAAAGTTTGAAATCCAATTAGTTTACCTAGTGATGTTAATATATTATTCAATTCTTTATTATTTTTTAGAATAAGGTAGTTATTGCTAGAAAAATGTAAACTATCATTTATTACATTTAAATAATTTAGTAATTTACTCACAGTTGTAGAGTAAGTATTATGACCACTAGTTACCGTTCTAAATTTTATAGGAGTTTTATGACATTTAGGAATAAGTACTATATATGGAAATTTAAGAAATTTATAATTAATATTTAAATCACTATACATATTGATAATTTTCAGTTTAATACTATTAATGGAGTGTGAATCTAATTTAAATAGACTATTGTTCTTTAAATAATCTAACAGAAATTGTATATAGAATTTGTTACAGTTAATAGCATAATTATTAGAGGCTTTATCAACATAAGTAATAACAAAAGATCTTTGTAAATCATTAATGGAATGTTTTAAATTATCAATATTATATATAGATCTAGATAATTTAACACTACAAATAGTATTTTTAATAAATTTTAATAAAGTAAATTTCCACATATTAAATGCTTCTAAAGGCAGCTCATATTTAGAAGCTAATTTATAAATATATTTATCAAGGTCAAGATTTATTGACTTTAAAACTTTAAGAGAGTTATTACAAGATGGTAACCTGAATTTTGTACCAAATGACATAATGGATCATAACGTTTCATCTTTAACTATTGCTAAGTCTCCTGTAACTATATGGCCCAAGTGTGGATTTATATATTCAGCATATTTGTCTACCTTGCAAAAACAATCATTATCTACATTTGACATGGAATCTTTATCTATGGAGAGAGATTGTGAAATTTCATTGTAATTAAAAATAGATCTACCAATCGGCTTGTTGTATTTAAAAGTCTTACTAACATTCAAATTCTCAATAGGCAATACGTGTTTGAATTTGTTAAATATAGACTCAAAATTTATAGAATTATAAATTGGATGTTTAAAAGATATCACACAATAAGAATTAGTAGATGTATTATTATTATGAAATTGATTAAGTTATATTTTAAAATACTTTGATCTAGTAATGAGCAAATCATAGAAAATATGATTAAAATGTTCATTAGTTAGATTTAATTTTAAGAAAATGGCATAAACATTATTTAAATGTTTTTTCTTAACCGCAAATATCCAGGATTTTATTAATTTCCATTGATAAGTGCTGCTAAATTGAGGATGTAACCATTTAATCTCAGCTTTATAATCGTAAAGTATGGAACTTCCCTTGCCTCTTTTAAATCTTCAGATTTAAACGAGATTTTAACTGAGTTTCTATTATTTAAATAGGGTTTCAGAAAAAAGTGATTAAAAATAGAATATTTATTATCTATAAAGTTATAATTGATTTAATCCATATGGAAAAAGAGTACAATTTGATTTAATGTAGAAGCTTTCGAAAAAAATTCTATCAGCTGTATTAGTTTTTATATCCAAAATATGTATAGTAATATTTTCAAAACCATGTTTAGCAAAATGTTTACATTCTATTTTATTAGATGTTGGATATATATATATATATGTATAAATAGTTTGAAAGTCCAATGATAGAATTGAGAGAATATATATATATATATATATATGTATAAATAGTTTGAACATCCAATGATAGAATTGAGAGAGTATATATATATATATATATATATATATATATATATATATATATATATATATATATATATATATATATATATATATATATATATATATATATATATATGTATTGTTCTTGCGATTATTGAAATTATTTTCCTTTTATATACCAGCCTGTCAAGTACTGCTTTTAAAGATTTGCAAAAGCATGACCCAGTTATAGTGAGAAAAGTTTCTTTTATATTTCTAAGTGCATTAACTGGTAAGTATTTTATGTTTATAATTGTTTTGGAGATTTTTAAAAATATGTTTTAAAACAATGTCCAAATAAAACTTATGTTTCCCAGAATTAGTAATAAATTCCACATATTCTTGACACAGGAGGTAAGAGACACCTTCAATATTTAATATGCTAATCATCATTTTAATCATTCATGTGTTCTTATTATGACCTATTTTAAATAATAAGGTAGTTGTATTTTAAGTGACATGATAAATTGAGATATCATGCATTTTGTGATGTAATATTGAACTTTAAAACAGAAATTTTTGACATTTTTACTGTTTAGCTATTTTTAAAATGACACTAAGTTTATAGATAAGCAGCACATATTTTAAAAATTATCCATTATTTTCAAATTTTTTTAGGATAATGAAGTAATCCTGTTTGTATTTCCATCTTTAATTACAAGTAATTATGTACATTTTTTTATTTGACTGCAACGAAAAGCTAAATTGACTGGGATTTTAAGGTTGAATCTTCAGTTTTTTTTTTAACTGACACATATATGATTTATGTTAAAAAGAAAAGCATAACACATATATGATTTATATTAAAAGAAATTATGTTAAAAAGACGACAAAAAGCTAAATTGACTGGGATTTTAAGGTTGAATCATCAGATTTTTTTTTTTTAACTGACACATATATGATGTATGTTAAAAAGAATACTAAAACCGATTTTTTTATGCACCTTGCACATTAATATGAAAACTTTTACAAGACATATATGTCTTTTTTCTTTTATATGTGGTTTAAAAATGTCAATTGGCATGATTTTTCCAAATGATACCAGATCATTGTTGTGACAATGATGGTTTAATGATCTGATTTAAACAATGTTTTTTAATGTTGTTACATGAAATTAACTGTCTTTTATATATAAAACAGTCTTTGTTTTAAAATTGATTCACAGCTAAACTTTTGAAACAGTCTTTGTTTTAAAATAACAAACAAACCATTGCACTTTGTCCGGAAAAAACTAACATTATGTATAAATAAAAGTTTAAAATCTATGGTGGATTGTGTACAGGAGAAAAACAAACAGAAATGATAACGTTTTGTGTGCATCGTTGGGCCGATACATAGATCGCTGAAAATAATAACATTGAATTATAAATTGATAATTTCTGACATTATGTTTTATATTTGGGTTGTTTCAATTCTGAATAAAGTTATTTCTAAATTTAAATTTATAATTCTTATATACATAGTTTGAAAAAAGAATGCGGAAAAAAATGAATTAGACGTTGCAGTAGAACGTCATCTATTTAATAGGAAACTTTATTACTTTCCTTATATACATAATGTATAAGGAAAGTATTGTAATGGGGTCGAAAGTTCGAATTCGAGTTTTCGACCGGAGAGCACGTTTCAAGCATCCCTGATCACGAATCAAACGTTTTTGAGGTGATGTGTGTGTGTGTGTGTAGACGATATCTCACGAACAAATGGAGTGATTCGAATGAAATTTGGTACAAAATTCATAATCCGTGAATACTGGAAGCTTATTGTTTTAAACGCAATCGAATGTTCAGAAACCTCCAAAATTTTAGAATGAAATTTTGAAAAAGTCATCAAAAAATCAAAACCTTTAATAAAGTTACGCAGATAGACATTTCTTATGTAATTTTTCATTAGAAAACGATTGACATAAACTTTAGAACGCTAGTACGCACCGTTCTCGAGATATGGCATATTTTTCAAATATATTTATAAAAAAAAACCATAAATTAAAAAAAATATATTAACTTTTAAGAAACATGTTCCCTTTTCATATGTAATATCATGCGATACATTTGGTGGCATCATTGTCGTGGATCTAGCTCTTTCCATTCATGAGAAAAGATACCTTGAGTAATACTTTTTTATCTGAATGCCAATAGTCATTTATCTGTTATAAGAATAACTTATTTCCCCGTCCATAACGATTGGCGAGATTTTGGGAACGAATTTGGCGGAATGTCGCCTTCATGGCAACATTTTTACATGTTGCCAAATTAACGAAAGTCTCGCCAAATGGATTAAAAAGGCGCTAAATCAATGAAAATGATGACTAATTGACGAAAATTCAGTATCTTGGAAAGAATATATGTATCTACTAAAAGAATAACCTTTTTTTTTACTGTAAATGTAGTAAATTCATAGCATTATATAAGGAAAGTCATGTGCTGCCCACTTTATAAATTATAATAATTTTTAAATAATAATAAAGAAAAATAATTAATAATTAAAAATAAAAAAATTATAAAATATATATATTTATTATTAATATTATTTATTTAATATTTAATAAAAATTGAAAATGAACAAAATATAAAATAAAAAAATAATAAATAATAAAATTGATTCACAACTAAACTTTTGAAACAGTCTTTGTAGATGAACAGCATTTTACATTGTTAAAGTTATGGCGATCCTTATTATTATAGTGTACATTATATGATATTTTGAGAGCAAGATGTGGACCATATTTGTAGACTTGAGTAACATTCTTCATTCGTGATTGATGAAAATAAACATCTTTTGTTATATATATTGGTTGCTAATGCTCTTATTCTATAATCTCACAATTATAAATTTTATTTCTTGAATTTATCAAATTTTAATCTAAGCAAATTTTTATTTTTAGGTTCACAAAATAATGTCCTTTTGTTGTATGATGCTGTACCTAAGATATTTAATTTCATTAAAGAAAATTTTGCTGTTTCACCCAATTTACCTGTTCACACATGGATTCTTGATATTTTCATTGATCAAGATGATATCCTTTTTGGAATAATGCTAGCTGTATTGAAGCTTCATGTAATTTTAGATGAAGGCAAAAGTGTTGTGTAAGTCCTCATTTAACAATGTATATATTGTGTTTTTTTATTATCTTCCACATATAGAATGAATTTGATAAAACATGAACTTTGTAAACAAAGTACAAAATAGGATTTATTATTTATTGGAGTGGCAGTGTTCTCATGACAGTGACTCAAATTGTGAAATGTGCAAGTGCATGTTACTTCAAAATCTTTTGATCGATGTTGAGGATTTTGTCTGCATAATTATATTAAGGCTAAGTCTAAATTTTGGATTTCAAATCCACGAAGAGTTGTAATTAGAAAGGCTGCAATGTTAATTCTACAGTTAACTCGAGTCAGTGTGGACATAGAATTTTCATTTGTATAGATGTGGCCTTGCAACCAATAGAAAGCAATATGCTTATCTACATTTTAACATTACTCCTTGCAATTCCATTTCCTGACACTAATTGTTCATTGGGCTCCTCTCTGGTATGTGCAAGCATGTCTGTAGCTGTTTGCAAAGTAAAACTTAAATTACAGATATGGAACCTAGTTTACATCTACATTGAACAATTCTTCTAATATAAATCACTGAGTTTTATTTATATCAAATGTTTTGATGATTTTTCCTTTAAAAATAGTTCCTAGATTTTATCTTCTGCCATCGTGTGAATTTTATCTACAAAAATCTTTTGTTCTATGCAGTAAATTATTAGGTGATATTCATCTATTTATGGATGCTTTATCACACTCTACTATGCATTATCATTATCCTCATCAATATCAACTTTAGTTTTGCATCCAAAATAAATTTTTAACTGTTTGCCTGTATTAAAATAATCACCACCTTGTCCTCTACTATATAAAATTAGTGTTAAAAGTTAATCATAAAAGTCAATAGTCATAGGACCATTGTGTACAAGATAATACTGGTTTGAAGTCATTAGGACTAGTGTGATTGCCTAATAATAAATTCAACCTTGCTTTTATAAAATGTTTTTTTCTCAAAATTGACACAGTAATTTACTTAAGTATTATGCTTATATTTGCTTGCCATCAGAGTATATTTTGATTTTGATTAGCTTTTTTAAATTTGAATTTTTGATTTACAAAAATAATGGGAAAAAATGATTTTTGTAACTGCTTAACTGCTAAAATCTGATTTAAGCCAAGTCATTTGTGCTGTAAGACTTAATTAGCCCTAAGAGTAATAAGTAAATAGCAAAAGTTCAGCCAAAATGTCATATTTTGCTTATTTTTTTGTTATTATTTTAAAAAGCCTTTTCTTGGGGTGGGGGTGGGGGGGGGGGAAATCTACATTAATGCCTTTTATAGAATTGTATTTTTCTGCATTTCAAAGTATACTTATTTAGTTTTCTTTGTGTTTTATTATTAACCAAGAAATAATTTTCTGTTAAAAAAAGAAACTACATTTGTTAAAAATGCTGAACTACTGCTCTGCAGCTCCAAAGTACAGAATGAATTGACTTTTATTTCAGCATATTTTTAAAAACTTTCTGAGTCAATTAAATTGCTTGAAAAAAGAAGTATTTAATTATTGGAGTCATTGCTAATTATAACCTCTACTGTGATTGACTTTAATTATATTCCTGGTACAATAGGTAATTTATCGGAAAGAAATGTGAAAAAAAAATTTTTTTTTCAAACATATTAAGGATATAGGAAAATTTTTTGGTGGTGATGTTTCTGTTAAACTGTCAGTATAACCCACCTCATCAGGCTGTTTTAAGTATACTCTCATAACTTCCATTCAAGTGGGAAAATCATTTTCACTATTTAAAACAGTATTAAGAGATAGTCTTCAGAGTTTGGAATTTGAAAATTTTAAGAAACATGTAGTAGGGATGTTTAATAGGAATTGGTTATGCAAATAATTGCATTCTCACTATTCTTGTAAGTAGGATTTTGTATTTCAAACAGTAAATAAGCATCTTGGTGCTGGTCTCATAAGCAGATGAACTATTATTTGAACTATATATTTCCTAGGTTTGCTATGCATATCAGACTTTTAGTGCCTATTTTTCATGTTTTTAGCTTATTTTTAAGTATGTACTTTAATTATTTTTAGTGCCTTTTTGTCAATTTTTAGTGCTTTAACTTCCGGGCTGAAATAAACCTTAAGACCCACCTTTTTTTTATTGTTTGCTTAATTCTGTCCAGTGATCATACAGCCTTAGAATCATAATCTTCAATGTCAGGTGTGTCCAGAAATAAAGCATGCACTCACTTTTAAGACCATTACAACTATCAGGCCTGTAGATTGCCAACATTTTTATCAGATTATAAAGTCCGATCAGATTTTCAGTGATCTTGTACAATTAATGATTTTAATGCTGAACATTATATTTGGATTGCTTCATTATCAGGCATTTCTGTTCCTTTAAAAAGTTTCCAAATACTCATGAATCACACCTGATTTTCAGCATTTCCAATCTTTGGTGAAACCAGGAAATTTCGAGTGACAAATGCTGTCTAAAACCTTAAGGAAAATTGACTTCTTTTGGAATAGAGCAAGGAAATCGGACCTATTTTGTTGATCTAGGCAGGGGCACAGAAATAGAGTGCAGTGCATTAAAGAAAAGAATATGTGATTGTCAGTTTTAGTTTAAGAATAAAGTGAGCTGTGGAACTGTTGTGAGAATATGTTTGGTATTAAAGTTGCCAGATTTTAAAAGGGGTAGGCTAGAGCAGATTCCTGGAGCGAGGTCAGGAGAACTGTCCCTCCCAGGGGAAGTATTGAAATTAGAAAAAAAAATAATACCTTTTACAACAATTTTGATGTATTTTTTAATGAAATTTTTGTTATTAGCATTCAATTATATTTACGAAAGCTAAATACGATGTAATATATTAATATCCATTCCAATCTACAAATATAATATAATATACTAAATATCCATTTTGGTTAAATATCATATTTATGTCAAAACTTTTTTTTATGAAACATTTACAATCTACAAATATAATATAATATACTAATATCCATTTTGGTTAAATATCATATTTATGTCAAAACTTTTTTTTATGAAACATTTATCAAAGGTATATCAGTTTTCATATATTATAAAATGTTGGACAATGTTCTTGAACATTTGCAGTTAGTTTGTAATTCTGCTTTAATTAGTTCCACAGAGCATCTATTCTTATATTCAGTACATTTGTTCATTATGGAAAAGATATGTTCTACAAAAGGCGAGTTTCAAACATGTGTTTCGCTATTTTTTGCTTTTAATGTAGACACATGTTTCATTGTTTTTGTTATTCTAGGTCCTAATGCAGTGCAGTATTCTATCAACAATATTTTACTGTTAGTAAGTTAAAAGATATAATTGAATGGATTACATACTTTCATTTTTATAATGTCTATTTGTAAATGTAGGACACTTAAATGTAGGATGTAAGATACATACTTGCAATTGTAAGACCATCCTACCAAAAGTAGGAGACCTGGCAGCTTTATTTGGTACAGTTTAAATATTGTGTGTTGATATATGTTTAATATATGTTCAATAAGATGCTCATTAAACTTATAAAAAAGAAGTAGGCATTGTTTTGAGACAGTCAACAACTTGAAAATACTCTAACCACTATGATATATATATATAAGAAACATACATACCAGATACAATGACAAGGGTTAATGAGAGTATGAATAACCACACTTACAAATACAAAAATTGGAAAAATTAAAAACTTGGCCATTTGACTTGAGCCTCCAATCTCAAGACGAATGGCCAGCCTGTGACCATTTCTAGGAATACTACATATTTTTTTCTTCTCGGCAATACTATAATTTTATATATAGTATTGCCGAGATGAATTGCAATCAGGTTAAAAAATTCCTGATTGCAGTTATTGATGCTAGGATCATTAAACTTAAAAATCCACCAATCTTCCTTCTATCATTAAATCTGCTGCTTTCCAAGCTTCACATTAACTTTCACAAATTTTTGGACAAATTAACTATATAAAGTTAATAATCCAATGCGTCCTATTGTTTCTAAATGTAACGGTCTGACTTATTTTTTAGAGAAAGCATTGGCTTATTTTCTTAAGCCATTTTTTAATAATCATAGTTATTCTATTAGTTCTACTGAAAATTTCATTAAAATTCTGTTTAATACTAATTTTGTTCCAAATAGCACTTTCCACAGTTTTGATGTTGTTTCTTTATTTCATAGTGTTCCTGTTAATAATGCTATTGAAATCATAAGTTCGTAGTCAAAATTATAAAATTCCCTCTTTCGACACAATAACTACAGCATTGAACATTGTTGCGGAGACTAATTACTTTGGTTTCCTCAACAATATTTACTTGCAATCTTCTAATGTCCCTATGGGTAGCCCTTTATCTGGTATTTTTGCTGAAGCTGTTTTGCAGGAGCTTGAGAACGAGATTTTGTATTTTTTTAATGCTTAAACCTATTCTTTGGTGCCGTTATGTGGATGATGTTTTTATAATTTGGGATAATGATTTAAATGATCTCCTTAATTTTTTGGATAACATTAATGATTTTTACTCTTCTATCAATTTTACCGTTGAGCATGAGTCTAATTTTTCTTTACTGTTTTTGGATGTTCTTGTTTCCCGTAACTCTTTTGGTTTTCATACATCTATTTTTCGTAAACCCACTTTTACTAACTCTTGTATCCCTGCTAATTCATCTCATCGTATATCTTCTAAAAAAGATTACTTTAATGCTTATTTTAATCGTGCCTTTAATGTTTGCTCTTCTATTTCGGCTTTAACTAATAAAATTAACTTTATCTTTAATGTTGGTCATAAACTCTCTTATTCCTTTGAGTTTATTTATAAAATTTTTGCTCATATTCACCGTAAATTTATTCAACCTAATACTAAACTTGTTGCTGTTGTTGACCTAATACCGAATAAATCTAGTCTTCTGTATCACCCAATGATTTCTCATCCTCTCATTCAATTTTGCTATGAATTTGAGTTTAAACCTGCTCACATGAATATTACTACTTTATTCAATCGCATTCATACAGATAAGTTTAGAGATAGAGATAAGTTTAAAATCCATGGTGGGGTGTGCATTGTACCCCTTTTAACTTCTGATAATGAATACAATTCTATATTGGTAGTACTAAATGTACTGTCAGTATCCATTTAGCTGAACATGCTTGTGACGTTAAGAATGATAAACTTTCTACGGATCTTGCCCAATGTGTTATTAATGATAACTTTCAACCCTTTTTTGGAAAAACTTTCCTTTTAATTAGTTACAATAATCCTCATAATATTCTTGTTTATGAATCCCTGTTTATTTATATATACCATGATTCCATTTGTAATTTTGATCCCGTGCAGATTTTAAGTAAGTTACGCTTGGCTACTTGTTCTCAACTCTATACGTGTCAAACCTCTACACGATTATCTATGATGTATTATATGCTTTTCTGAAATTTGGGCGTTTCATTTCCTTTTTTGTATTTGTATAATACCGATTTAATCTTAAATTTCCTGTTAATAATACTATTTAATCTAATTTTGTAATCGTTTAATCTTAAATATTTTGTTTATAATGTAATTTAATTATCATTATTCTGTAATTAATTTATGAAAATTTTGTCTGCCGATTTGGTCTGTATATAAGCTTGTTTGCACGGTAATTTTTATATAGCCACTGATGAAGGGTATGGTGATACCCTAAAGCACTCTGGCCTTTTTTAATATTTGTATGTTATAAAGGATGGTTTTTATTAAATGATCTTTTAATCTATAATTTGTTGTCTTTGATTTAATGCAATATATATTAATATAAACTGGAAATGAAGTGTATAAAATTTCATTTTATTTAGGCTTTCAAACTTCATATAATTTTACTGTGGAACTATTTGAACTTTTTAATGCTTCTTTTATAACAGTCTGAAAATCGCTTGCTTTTCTTGCTTTTCCTTCAATAAACAAAATTTTCATACAGCAGTACCTCAGATAATATTAGCCAATTGTATTGTCACCACACTTGTAAAGTGCTACTTTTTCTTTGAAATATCCATTATATGCTTAATCTTTTGTGAGCAGTATATATATATATATATATATATATATATATATATATATATATCAATCAATCAGGGTGCATACCAGTGGTTGAAAATCTGGAGAGGACTTGAATTTTAGATGACCATTTTCAAGGTCTTGAAAGTACTTGAAAATTCACATTTTTTTTTTATTAAGCCCTTGAAAGTGCTGGGAAAAAGCAGGGTTTAAAAATAAAATGTTCCATGGATCTGCAGTGTTTATATTTTTTCTGAGAAGTTTTGTGTTTTCTTAAATTGTTCCCTAAACTTATTGTTTACAGTATTAATGGAATAATTTGAAAATGCTATTTGCTTGTGATTAAAAATGCTTTAATTTGGATATCATAATGCCAGTTTTAATTTTTCAATTTTAGTTTTTAATTTTTTTTTTTATCTTATTTATTTTTCTTTTAGTTGTGATACTTCTTCAAGATGTGTTCCACTACACAGTGATTTAAATCCTCATGCCATTTTTATCAGTTTTGTACAAAGAATGGGCTTTGACCACAATGAATTGCTGGCTTTTTTGACATCAGATGAAACATGTTTTCTATTGTATTTATTACAGTACCTGAAATTGTTGCTTAAAGAATGGGACATTTTTACAGAAGTGCACTGTACTTTAATCGAATGCAATGATGATTCGATTAACTTTGATGCTTTCGATAAGCAAATGGAAGAATCTGAAAATTTGACTAATGTGCCTCCTATTAAAAATTTACTTGTAAGTTATTCTAGTTCTAGTTCAGATGAAGAAAACGTGCCAACTTCTACTATTATTATCAAAAATGAACGGCTTGAGGGAAAGAAATTTGCTGTGATAGAAACTTTAATTAAATTAAAAGAAGCCATCCAAAAACTTGTTGATGTAGATGAATTTCCTTATAAAGCTGTGCCTCTCATTGCATTGCTGCAAGCTTGTGAAGAACACAGTTTGGTTTCTTGATGTTATTTCAATATATTGTATTAAATTTCTTTTTTGTTTTGTGATTATAGTGGTCGCCACTTAGTTGAATCGTGTTCATGCCATCAGGATTTGATCCAATAAAGCGGTTGATTCCAATAGATGGCGGAATTTCATTTGGATTTCTTTGACTTAATGTAGCCTGCAGAGAAAAGCTCTGCAATTTCTCACATTTTGTAATTCATACATAGAATCATAAATTTAAAAAATAAAATTACAATTTCATAAATTTGGCATAATAAAATTACTGAAAAATCACTTTACTCCCTTTATTATAAAAGCATGTGTGTTGTTGCTTGCTTTGTATTAATTATTAATTATTTGTATTAATTATTATTTGCATTAATTAATTTTGATACTTCCTTTGTAATTATACATAATGAATTTTAGTCATTACAAGATACTCCATATTGTGTAATGCGCTTCTAAGGATTTGAAAAACCTACTGAAATTCATTAGCTATTGGTGATGACTATACAACATTTTCCACTTCTTCTTTATCTGCTTCTTCAATTTTTCCTTTGAATTTTTGAATTGAACCAGTGACTTCTTCTGTTTATTCATCTGATGTCGATATGTTTTCATTGATGCTGATCCAGTTCCAAAATTCTTTGCTAAGCGCCTCCTCATTGCATGCGTCTTCTTGCTCTTGCGGAATTTTGTTTTCTGTTTCAGCTGTTTACTGGTTCAGTTTGGGAAAATTACAATTTTTTTAAACAATTGAAAATTGTTGGAGTAACATTTTATCATGCATTTTCTAACATGTGAAATATTTCAAGGAAGTTGATTAATTTTGCTATATCGCTAGCAGTAGACTTTGGTATATCGATGATTGTGGTAGCAATTTTCATTCTTATATGCAAAATGAGGAGTGCAAACATTGAAGAAAAACAAGCATTGAATAACAAATCTTCAAGATAAGTAAAATAATCTGATTCATTAACCCGGCAGTATTGATTCAAATACATGGCGGATTTTTTATGTAACGGTGTGATTCTGTTCCATTTTCTGTGATTCAGTTCATAAAAGTGGCTTATTTAAATAACCTGCGGCTGTGCTATATATATATATATATATAAAAGAGAAAAATTCTACAAAGAAATCTCAAAAAAGGGGGGTGGTGGTGGAGAAAAGCCAACAGGGAAATTTGAAAAGGCCTAGGGGGGTGGTGACCCCTAGTTCCCCGGTTAAAAGTCAACTTTTATTCCATAGGAAACACTCCCGGAGCCGAAAAATACCTGAGGCCAATCTCCGTACAAACGTCAAAGCAAAAGACGCACAAAACAGTCCGAACAAGGAACAAATGGACTCCATTACGAAGTTGTAAAAGCAAGGGTATACATACAAAGTCAGAATTCAGAGTGACAACACACAAGAAAAGTAAAACGGTCAACTGAAATCCCTCAGTCAAAAGAGAGAAGGGAGTAGAGTGTATAGGACTAACACCATCGTTGCCATTTATAACCCAAAACTAAACGTTTGCCAAAATCATTTTCAAATGCGTTGACTGTTTTATTATGATAGGTATTATAAATATGTCTGAGGAATCTAAGGGGATAGTCTTGTTTGATAGCCTCCTTGATAAATATAACATCACTTTTTATACGGTCTTTTTTATAAGTATGCAAGCGGGCGTTCCGTATAAAGTGATTCATTACGATATTACGAAAAACTTTCTGACTTAAATTAGACCTCCAATTGATAACATAATTCACTTTAATCTTGAAATGTCGTCTTTTATCATAAAGTATCGTATACAAAACGGAACGCCCGCTTGCATACTTATAAAAAAGACCGTATAATCAAGATTAAAGTGAATTATGTTATCAATTGGAGGTCTAATTTAAGTCAGAAAGTTTTTCGTAATATCGTAATGAATCACTTTATACGGAACGCCCGCTTGCATACTTATAAAAAAGACCGTATAAAAAGTGATGTTATATTTATCAAGGAGGCTATCAAACAAGACTATCCCCTTAGATTCCTCAGACATATTTATAATACCTATCATAATAAAACAGTCAACGCATTTGAAAATGATTTTGGCAAACGTTTAGTTTTGGGTTATAAATGGCAACGATGGTGTTAGTCCTATACACTCTACTCCCTTCTCTCTTTTGACTGAGGGATTTCAGTTGACCGTTTTACTTTTCTTGTGTGTTGTCACTCTGAATTCTGATTTTGTATGTATACCCTTGCTTTTACAACTTCGTAATGGAGTCCATTTGTTCCTTGTTCGGACTGTTTTGTGCGTCTTTTGCTTTGACGTTTGTACGGAGATTGGCCTCAGGTATTTTTCGGCTCCGGGAGTGTTTCCTATGGAATAAAAGTCGACTTTTAACCGGGGAACTAGGGGTCACCACCCCCCTAGGCCTTTTCAAATTTCCCTGTTGGCTTTTCTCCACCCCCCCCCCTTTTTTGAGATTTCTTTGTAGAATTTTTCTCTTTTATTATACTAGACAATTTAGAGCAGCATTGCGCCTACTTGTCTCGTTAATTTTAAATCTTATATTCGTATCTTTTATATGACATTAATATATATATATATATATATATATATATATTTATATGGAAGCATATTTTTAACATCAAAAGTTTGAAAACAGATGTAAAATATATACATTCAAACTAATGACTTAAATTAAAAATAAAAATACTTTTATTAGTTGCAACATAAATTTTACAATTATGGAAAATGTTATTGTTGTTGTTGCTAATCTCCCATCTGGTCTGACGGAGTCAGATCAGATCAGTAAAACCGTTGACTATAATAAAATCCGACACCAAAAGGGGGAGAACCATAAATGTCCTCCCTGTCCAGCCCGAGACAGTCCAAAATATGTTCTGGCGAAGCCTGGACTTGCCTGCACTTAGTGCAAATGGGAAAAGTTTTTTGGCCTCCAGAATACAACAGGCCTTTCAAGTGTCCACTGGCTAACCGGGATAGACAAGTGTTGAGTTGCCTGTCACAAGGAAGAGACAGAGAAAGTCCTGGTCTATTTCCCCTATACCAGCAGTGAGAGAGAGGCAGAAGCCATTTTTCTTTGTTTTGGGCCTTTTGCCTCGAGAATAGTTCCAGGTAAGTAAGCTCCTCGGCAGCAGGAACAGGAAGATCCAGTCCCTCCCTAGCAAGGGAATCCGCCAGTTCGTTTCCGTGAATATCCACATTGGACGGGATCCACTGAAAGTGTATTTCATGCTGGTGGGAGATGATTTTTACTTTCTGAAGGATAGATAAGCTGGTTTTATCTCCAATGTGGATATAGTTTTTAAGGTGTTGAATAGAGCTACGGCTATCAAATAGTATCCAGATACCTCCATAGTTGCCCGCACTCATTATAATCTCAAGTCCCATATTGATTGCTAGTAATTCACTTCGGAAAACCGAGCAGTAGTCGGGGTTTCGTTGTTTTATCGAGTATTCATCTGTAGGTGTTTTAATAAAAACTCCACTTCCTGCCTTTTTGTCCATTCTACTACCATCTGAGTAGATAGTAATATCATTTGGAGGGATTTTGGCAATAATCTCCAGGGCCAATTGTTTAAGAAAAACGGGTAAACAATCTTTCTTATTTTGAGTAGTTTCAAGGCCTTCATGGAAATGAACATTGGAAAATTCTACACAAGGATTTAGATTACTATGTAGAAAATGTGGTTCAACATTCTCTGCGATTAGTTGTTGAGGTTTAATTTGACTGAATGGACTATTTTTCTTGAGTCTCTGGTTACAAGTCCAATTTTTTAAATAACCGGCAGTTTTATTATCTTGGTTTAGACTGTAAAGTCTATTGAAGTGTTTGACCAATCCTGCCAATCTTCTGTCAATAAGAGGCTGCAAATCCGCCTCATAAAGTACAATCTCTGATGGACAGCTTCGTTTCATTCCGGTAATGATGTAGAGCGGCGCGTAGCTGAACTCCCTCCAGTTTTTTCAAGTTTGTCTTTGAGGCACAGAAGTAAATAGGAAAGCCATAATCAAGAATGGGTCTGATGAGAGCTTGATAGGAAGTCCTGAGAGTAGAAGCGTCAGCGCCCCAATCTCTACCAGCTATATGTTTAATGATATTTAAACGTTTCCTGGCTTTCAAGGTTATATATTCTATATGTTTGTTACATGTAAACTCGGGGTCGAGAACGAAACCCAGATATCTAGGATGTTTCTCGTAGGGAACATGTTATTACCAATGTTTAATATCTATAATCAATCCCTTTTCCTTTTATACTTTATAATACTTCTCGTAGGGAAAATGTTATTACCAATGTTTAATATCTATAATCAATCCCTTTTCCTTTTATACTTTATAATACTTTCTATACCCGTAATTCTTAATCTTATTCCTAAATTTTTAAAGTGGCAATTGTTTTGATTTTCAGTTCATACTCACTTACTCTGAAGCTCAAAATTTGTTAAAGGTATGAGAAAAAAGTATGTCTTAAAAAATCTTAACAGGACTTCAATGTTTAGTATATAAAATGTGATGGCTTAAAAGAAAATAACCCAGTTGTCAGTAATTTTGCATTTTGAGATAATGTGGTATATAGTCATTATACCAACAAGTGTACCCTTTTACTTTCTCTACAATACATGGTAATATAAGTATAGAAATCCTGTTGAAAATTGATAATTTTCTACAGATCTACATGTTTCAATACTTTAGAACACAGAAAACTATTTTAAGTGTGACATCTGTATGTGTGTGTATACACTTTAACTCAGGAACTATTCAACAAAATGTTACAAAATTTGATATGAGTCACTTTTGAAGTACCCTGGTGCTAATTAGATTTTGGCACGATTCAGAAAAAAATAACTACTTTTTTTATGAAATGGTCTGCAAAAATTAGTTCTGCAGAAGTTAGTTCTCAAGATATTTTAGTTTTTTCTCATTTTAGCAAGGTCGTCTTTGAAAGTACATCCAGTTGCCAAATAAAAATGAAAATTAAAGTAAAACTGCAAATTCAGTGTAATTTCAAATAATTATCCTTGTTATTTTGTGCAATTAAACTCAATTTAATGAATTATGAAAGAAAGAAAAGAAGAATTTGAGTCTGTAGGGAAAGTCATATGATGCCGTCATCAGTTTTGCTAGTTTAGAGTGGATTTATGTAGCGGCATGCTTCTCAAACACTGGAAATATTTTCATTATGCTCTATATGTTGTCAATTTGGAGAAATTTTTTTTTCTATCAATCAGACTTTGAACTTTTTATTTTTTAACGAAAACCATGGTTTGGATCTTTGTTTAAACCTAAAAAATGGTTTTAACAAAAAAACAGTAGGTTAAAAACATGCCAATGAGGTTTAAAAATCCAACCTTGCTATCAATTCAAAAACTTTAAAGTTTTTTTTTTTTTTTTTTTTTTCTGTTTCAATGTTCTAGCTCGATTAATAATGCAAAATTTGTATGTGAGTTGTAATTATCGTAAATACATTCAGTTTGTTTTCTAAGAATCAAGCTGAAAAGCTGTACTTAACAAGGCTCTAAACTCAATTTTTTGAAATCTCTGACATCTGGATCCTTTTCTTGTAAACCATCACAAATATTTAAAGGTATTGAAAAACCCCACACATGCTATTATATTGTTATTAATTTATTTAGCTTATATATATATATATACAGTATAAGATAATTAAATATTTTCAAAGAAACTGGTTTTCATCCAAACCAATTACCAGCTTCTGTATCATTTTCATTACTAATGTCTTCATTAAATATGGAATAAATGGTTGTAGGTTCTTCATTTTCTTCAACCTTTTCATCTGGAATATCAATTTTTTTGCCATTTTCATCTAGAATTTTAGTCTCTTCTGAAACTTCCGGTGTATTGATCACTTCATTTTCTGTTGTGGTTTCTGGACTCTCGCATGTAAAATGAATATCTTGTTGCTCGCTTGGCAGAGGCACAACATAATATTCATCACTCATTTGGGAAGTTTCATGCACATGATCATTTGCAGTTACATTGTAGACAATGTATGCATATCCATTCCCTGAAAAGAGAATAAATTTTATATTTAGTTATGGCCATTCATCATTATATATTTATTTTCTTTATACATGGATGTATTGGTTTCTGTATTTTAGTATGAAGTTATGACCAGCAATCATAATATATACAGGGTAATTAAAAAGTTATGCACATCATATCATCATGATGTGTCAAGAAATTGAAATAGTAGAATTTTTTTTTAAAAGCACTAATACATCTTCAAAAACATATTAGAAATATCATCTGCTGTTTTAAATATGTCAAACAATCATTTCAGACCTTTCTTTTATCAATCGTAGAGCACAGTGTTTTTCCCAGAGTGAGATAATTTTTATTTTAAATCAATATTTTTTTAGCCTTTTTTATGAAAGTATCATTGAAGAGCTTCAGATAAAAATGCCCATCTTCTAAAACCCCTAATAATTCCAACAATTACCAGATTAGCAAAGTGTTATCAAGAAACTACATTTGTTGCAGACAGAACTAGAACTGGCAGGTAGGATTTCAATTTTTACTCACAATAAACTGCAATTATTGAATGTTTGGGAATTTTAGAGCTTTGGAACTCGAATACTCTTATAACACTGGCTGCTCGAATGCTGTTCTGAAATAAATAAAAATTCAGTGTGAGGAAAGATCATATTCTTCGATTGATAAAAAAAGAAGTCTGTAATGATCGCTTGACATACTAAAAACAGCAGATAATATTTATGATATATTTTGGAGGGTATATTAGTGCCATCTAACTAAAAAAACACCTACTTTTTTAATTTCTCTGTATATTATATGATTTTAAAATTTGATTTATACAATTTTTTTTTAATTACCCTGTACTGCCTGATATTTGAGTGATCATAATCAATTCATCAATATTCAAAGCCTTCTGCAGATGCATCTATTGACTGAAGGTCAGTCAAACTTAGTAAGAATATCCATTAAGCAATGTGGATTTTGATTGCAAAAATCATTTTAAAAATCACTATTAGCAGACATTTTTATGTTGAAGGTTGTCAAACTTATCAAAAAAAGCATGATCTCAAAGTGTTGGAAGACCCAGACCACCGTCCGACTCATCCTGAGGACTTGAGCAACTATTTGATGGTCTCAAAGTGTGTAATTTTGAAGTAAATGAACTAAAAGCTTTAACCTTGAAGTAAATCCATAAATTGTCTTATTATTTTTTTTTTTAATATTATTTTAGTTAATCTGCAACGTACAACAGTATGATTGCCATTGCTTTACTTGAACTTTTTTGAAGCAAGGCACTTTTAGCAATGCGGGGTGGGGTATTCATCGTGTGTTTCCTTTAAGTAAGAATAACATAAAACTAATAATTCTATAAATCCATAAATTACCCATTAAAAGTTGGGATGTATGCAATTTTTCTTACTTTCACCTGTTGCAGTGCTAAATTGTTCCATGGCAGAAATTTTCAAAACTAATATGTTTCAAGAAAATTGCTTTCACATATTTTGAAGAATATTCCTATTACTACAAAGTTTAGATGTATTTGGACTGCTATGTAAGTTTGCAAAGCACTGTGAACAAGGAGAATGTAATCGGAATCACTATTAAAAAAGAGTTATTACAACATGTTCGTGCCTTGTTTTCCACTGATGCAGGGCCCGAAAGTGCTATGGCCACGTGATTTTGTACGTCGTGAAAAGGAGATTTAATAAAAGACTTCTAAACCTATTTTTTTGGTTGTCTTTGATTTTAAAGTATTAATTAGTTGACGTGTTTCCATACTATTTTATTGAATATAGGAGTTTGTGAGTACAGAGAGTAGAAGTGAGACCTCCTAGTAACTGAAGTTAATATGATTGAATTAAATAAAATTTTTGAATTATTTTAAGATATCCAATTGTTTGACAAAGATTTAAAAATGCGAAAATTCTTACTTTGGGTTAAATAGTTGCATTCACAGTTTGTTGGTATTTGGTAGTTATATTTACTTTCAGCAGGCTTCATTCCAATACCATCTATGATAGCTTTCTTGATTTCAAGGGTTCCATTGTCACAATAATTTATTTCTGAAAATAGAATAATATTAAAAACTTTATTCAAATATGTTAATACTAGATGCCCGTCTTATGACAGGATGCATAATGTTGAAAGAGATTACCTCTCACCCACCCGCCTGCTGCACTTGCACTCCTATTATGCACGGAGGCATACGAGCCATGCTCCTCTCCCAATCGAAAAAATGCATACTATATCATCCCCTAAGGAAACGCAATTAATTTACAACCCCTAATCAGTGCTTCTTTCAGGCATACCTCCGGGGCGGGGGTTGGGCGAAGACCCCTGGACACGAGTATTCGCCCCCCCCCCCCCCCTCCTTTCCCGGAGACATTTTATGTTAACCTAGTTTCTATTTATTTGACAGTAGTTAGATATATTTATATGGGGCAAATAGAAAACTTGCCCCCCGAAAATTTATTCGCCCCCCCCCCCCCGGGCAGAAAGTTTTGAAAGAAACACCACCCCTAACAAAACGTACTTGTCCCACAAACAGTATTGCAACCATGTTTTGGATCAAGAATATTAAGTTAATAATTTTCGCAAAGCGATAGGGAATAAAAAAATATAATAGTGCAACTTTAGATATTGAATTTTCGTCAACTTGTCCGCCATTTTCTTCGATTTGGATATTTTGTTAATTTGGCGGCATTTTTTCCCCCCAAAAGTTATCAAAATAGTCACAACGGACGGATGGGTAAACTGTACCTAAACGTAATTAATATACCATCCCCTAACAAAACGCGATTAATTTACGTCCCCCTTACCTAATACGAACAATGAAACTAATTGTATTTTGAATCAAATATGTTATATTAATTTTCATAAAGAGCGGACAGGGATTATAATTATTTTCCAATATATTGAATTTTCATCAATTTGATGTCAATTTTGTTAATTTAGAGTCCACCAATTTGGGTCGAAGAATCATTACAGACAGAACAGGATATTCTTAGCAACCTTAAAAAAAATAGGGTAGTGAAGCTTAATTTTAATTTTGGACTCATTTTTAACTTTTGTACAATAATGGTTTTTCTTCATGCTATTTGTAAGAATCGTAGTGAGCATGCGTAGTTTCAAAATGGGCATTTCTCCTTGTTACAGTTCGTTTTAGGTAATTAAAATTGTGATTCTGCAAAATATGTGTGCAATTTCACTTATGTATGCAACATTTCATCTTCCTATTGTAGCTTTCGAATAATAGCGATACCAAAATTCAGGTAAATGTTGATTTCTCTTCATTAGGAATAGAGAATAAATAGACTTCACTTTACTCGTCCGTAATTAATCTCTTTATACTAGTGGTTCCCAACCTTTTTAAACCAGAGGACCCCATTCCCAAATCATATTTCAGTTGCGGACCACTGCTACACATTTAACAGCTTAGTGACTTCAATTAATATTTTTAAATATTGACCAAATTGAGGAATTGACCTATACACTCAGAAAAATGAATGTAAAATTGACAGTAAAATACTGAAAGAAAAAATTAAATAACATGAAAAATAACAGCCTCTTTGTCATAAATGGTGGCCATCTAATTTTCACAGCAGCAGTCTCACTTTTATATTATTGACACCGCAGTCGCGGACCACCTGAAATCATACCACGGACCACTGAATGGGAAACACTGCTCTATACCCATTCCTTTGAAATATCTTAATTTTTACCTTTAATGTAAAATTAAATAGCTCAAGCTGCTGAAAATATAACTGAAGTAAAACCTTTGTAAAATATTTCGCCATATGAATTAACTGGAATATGACTCAATTTTTAGTATCACGTTATTTCTTTTTTTGTTTCAAATTTTACAAGAATATTTTTGAAAAATTGGTATGGCTCCAAATGATTATCATTATAACGTGTTATCCTTTGCTTTAGAGGTCTTTAAAAAATCTTCCGGTTGATACCATACTTAACAATGTATCCCTGGAGGAGGGTAAATCGCCCCTCCCCCCCTCGACGGGGGGCGAGTAACGTCATGAACAAACAAGAAAGATCAATCATGCATAAAGCATTGATTATGAAACACTTTCCAACTGCAATGCAATTTCATTTAAACATCTCTAAAGTGCGATACATTCCTCGGTATTATTTTAAAAACTATTACAATACTACATTAATTTATTATATTTGAAAACTTAAAAGTTCATCGAAAAAAAATGAACTTCATTCAAATGACGCCAATTAAATATAAATCGCCTGGCTCCTCGGTAATGTTTTTAACATTATCATAATACTACAATAATTTATTATATTTGAGAACTTCATTAAAAACAACTGAAATTTATTCAAATGACGCCATCGAAATATAACACGCCTGGCTCTCTCTATAAAAGCAGCATTTCATTCATAAACATTTTCTCATTCATTTCATTCATCGCAATACTATAATAATTTATTTTATTTAAAAACTTAAAACCATGGAGGTACAAGTAATTAAACTCTATGCTTAAAACTTCATCGAAAAAAATCGTCCTCTCTGTAAAATCAATGAATATTTCATTCATATCAGCTATGCAAACTCCATAAGCTAAATAGTTTTGTGTTAAAGAAATGCAGCAATTCTTATACAATTCATTCTACATATTTTGCTGTTTACATTTTCCATAAGTGAAAAATAGGCTTCGTTGTAGAAATAATCAAATTTGGATGATCATTTAAACTCAAATATATTGTCATTGCGTTGTTTCAGTATGTAGATGCACAGAATTTAAGCAAAAATAAAGCGGTTTTAGGACGGATACAACACTAAATATGAATTAAAAAGAACTCTAAAAATCACGATTTTGAGACAAGATGGATGCCATATTTCATTTTGAAGTGGGTCACGTGATCGCTTCATAATAAGAGGTGTAATTATTATTTTAATTTTTATTTAAAAAACTATTGAATATATTTTGCTGAAATTTTTTTTATATATTTTATGGGATAATTTGAATATTACCTAAATTTTTCGAAGCAATTTGTGAATTTGAAATCCGCTTCAAAAATGTTTGAAAAATTAGGTCCCATAGGGTTCAATGTATTTCATTTTTTCAACCCGGGTTCAATCCAAAACTAATTAGGTGATATTATTCATTCATATTCCCATAGGTCCCCCAGACCGTCTGAACAACATACTAAAATTTCATTTTGATTAAGTCATTTTTACGGCAGTTATCGTGCTAACAGACAGACAGAATGAACAAAGTCATAAACACTTTTCAACTTTGTTGTAAAGTGTTGGAAAAATGAATCCGGCTATTTTTTACAATAATTGAAGTCTTAAGTTTCGTGATCTTAAGTCTCAGTATCAACTAATAATTGTGGCAGCTTTCGTGTACACACAGGAAATCGACCACAGACGGACATTCCAAAAATAATCAAAACGTATTCAGGAGGTCTTAAAACATATACTGGCCTCGAAATCGAAAAATTTCGCGAAAACAATACTTTCTCTATATTATATTGCATAATATGAATAAGCAAAAATTAGAAACGGTATAAATCGATTTTGGAGGCATAACAATAGTCTCATTCAGGAGGGGGGAAAAATCAAAACGGAGAAACCACGTCAGCAGAAGTAAGAAGGTTTTTGTCTACTTCAGAAGTACCTTTTAACGCGGCAGGTATATCTCCAGGTTTTGTGCCCTTTAGAGATGCAGATGCAGTTTCCACTGTAGCAGTAAAGTGTCTATAATGTATCTAGTGTAACGTGCTCCCTTGACAGTTTTCCAAAACTGGTTTCCGAGGAGGATGAAATGGGGAGAGGGCGCTGTAGTCAACTGTTGTCCGGTTGTTCGCCTTGCTCATCAGATATTTGTTTGTGTCCAAAGATATTTTACAGTGATTTTTATTTTTGCAATTTAAAAGAAATTCACAGCCCTTTTCAGGGCTAAATGTGATTGTTTAGCTTTTTATTTCATGTTTGAATCCCTTTTTTAACATGATGGATCTGATTTGTTTAATGATTTTTTCAAAAATTCATTCGAAAATCGTGCAATGTCTCGAGAACGGTTCGTGCTGGCATTCTGTAGGTTGAAATTATTTTTTATTAAACAATATTCATAGGTCTAATTTTTTAATGATTTTTTAATAAATCTATTCGAAAATTTTGCTATATCTCGAGAGCGGTTCATGCTAGCGTTTTAATATTTGAAATGATATTTTCAAAAATTATTCGAAAATCATACAATATCTCGTGAACGGTTCAAATAGTGTTTTATTTAACAGTATAGTATTTTATTTAACAGTATTCAAAGGTTTGATTTTTTTAATGATGTTATCAAAAAATTATTCAAAAGTCGTGCAATATCTTGAGAATGGTTCATCCTAGCGTTCTACAGTTTGTATATTTCGTTGATTTCGTAAATATTACGTTTTAATGATTTTTTATTATTATTATAATTAAAAGTGCTGATTTTGGTCTTAATTTTTTCAAATATTCAATCGAAAATAGGTGTAAGAGTGTCTTCTGCACGTTTAAAATGAATAAAATTATCTCTAAAAATAATGCGATTCCAGTATTCCCTGATTATAAATCGTAATAAATTTAATTCGAAACGCATCATTCGTTCGTGAGATATCGTGTCCATAGACATATGCACACTAACATATATACGTACACAGGGTTTGATTGGGCGTGTCTTTAAGTTTGGACGATTTTAAAGTAGAGGATAGCGGCCCTTGTTAAGTGATTATCATAGAAGTAAAGAAATATATGTCTAGGATCATATGTTTGTATTATACATATATTGACATACATGACTTTCCTTATATAATGTACATTATAGACACTTTAGTAGCAGTAAGGCAGACTGACGCGCTGGGATGGATCTATCCAGTCTATCTCTCCATCTATCCAATCAAGATCTTTCAGGACTTTTTGGTGCGTGAGGGGGAGGGGATGAAACGCGGAGCACAGGCACGTTAAATATGTGGGTCCATAAGTTCTTCCAAAGGATTAGTGGTAGGGGAAGGAGGGTACTATCCCTGTGGATGCCGTCCCCACTGGGTTACGTTCTAAATTGGGTGGCACTGTTCCGGCCGTCCAAACAGATACCTTACACCTTCGGATAGGTCGGACAGTTTGGGTCGAAGAAGCATTATACAGGCAGAACAAGTGTTCTATTTGCCCTATATAAATATATCTAAATACTGCCATATAAATAGAAACTAGGCTAACATGAAATGTCTCCGAGAGGGGGGGGGGGGGTCGAATAATCGGATGTATGCCTGAAAGAAACACATTATTCCAGATCGTGGACTATCACAGAACCCTTCTTTCACATCATACGCCAAACGTCGTTTTATCGCCAGTCCTGGTACGATATTCTGGCAGCTTCCTGCAAGAGCGGAGGGAAAGACGAATTGTTTATAATGAATGATATTGTTCATGAAGACCGATGATTTCATTGCGCATCAGAATGTCATTAGATACATTTGTATCTGATTATTTACTGGAGCCATCGCCCACAAGTGAAGCAGAAGCTAAAGCGATACCTCTTTACAGGGCCAAAATGATGGCCATGGAGTTCTTTCTAGAACGACGGAAGAGGTCATTTTGACGGCATAACTACTTTGGCCGCTGCCGTCGTTCTAGGAAGATCCTTGATTTGTTCTCTTATTATAAAACTAGAATCAGTTTCTTCTGTGTTTTCAATAACTTTAAAAAAATAAAAAAAGTCATATCATTTCAATGGGCTGTTATTAGCCATTTTGGAGGAATCGTTTCTCAAAGTAGTTATGCTGTCAAAATGACTTCTTTCGTCGTTCTAGTGTTAAAACCGAAGGATTTTTGAAAGCTGAAAAAAGGCAAGCCCATACTATCAGCGGAGGTATGCTATTCCTTCCGAAAACCCCGGAGTGAGTATCACAGTAGTCATTTAGCGAATACTTTTCTCTCCTACCCCTTGTTCACTGGAACGGATTTCGATTAAAGTTCTTGCGATTTGTATTTGTTTGGCAATATTTTATGCACATTTTAAAAGTATTATTTAGATATATATATAGGGATTCATCGTTTAAGTTGCCTCATTTCCATATACACTTATATACTCACAATAAATAAAACGGTTACTTCTTCGACCCAGACCGTCCGATTACCTGAAGGTGTAAGGTATAAACTGCTGCTTGTGAGAATATAATCTTCTAATACTTAACTGAAGAACGCAAGCATAGGAAAATAAGATGATATAATAGTTTCGAGGGCGTTTTAAGTCCTCTTCCGTAGGTCAAAAACTGTGCAGTTGTTTTTATCTTCTGCTTTAGAGCACACTGTTTACCTGAGGAAGAGGGCTCAAAACGCCCTTGAAACCTTGAAATTGTAGTTATTTAATTCTCCTATACTTATTTTCTTCCATGAAGTATTAGAACTATTTAGTATACATTATTTTGAATTTTTACCTTTTTTTATATATATAAATTTGTATATACATTTGATTTTGTATAGCTAATAACGAGGTTCAAATTCAGCAATTCATTTTTCAAGATGGCAACACCTTAATGACGCAAAAAGATGCAACTGGCTTATTTGTGTTAATACAGATAATTTCGATACTATCCAAGTCCATAGCATAGTTCAAATTATCAACTTCCCCCATATAATGTATATTACCATCAGTGTTTTGAAATGTATCGTTTTCTATAGAAAAAAATCTGATGTGGGCAACACATGACTTTCCTTATATAATGTAATGAATTTACTACTTTTACAGGAAAAAAAATAGGTTTTCTTATAGTAGATACTAATATTCTTTCCAAGATAATGAATTTTCGACAATTAGTCGTCATTTTCATTGATTTAGCGTCATTTTTATCCATTTGGCGAGATTTTCGTTAATTTGGCAACATTTCAAAAAGTCGACAAGTTGGCGACATTCCGCCAAATTCGTCGCCAAAATCTCGCCAAGCGTTATGGACGAAGAAATAAGTTATTCTTACAGCAGACAAATGACTATTGGTGTTCAAATACAAACGTATTACTCAAAGTATATTTTTTCATGAATGGAACGAGCTAGATCCACGAGAATGATGTCACCCAATTTATCGTATGGTATTACATATGAAAAGTGAACATGTTTCTCAATAGGAAATATTTTTTTTATTTTATATGACTTTTTGATAATTTTTTTTTTAAATGTGCAATATCTCGAGAACGATTCATGTTAGCGTTCTAAAATTTATGCCAATCGTTTGCTAATGAAAAATTACATAAGAAATGTCTATTTGCGTAACTTTATTAGTGGTTTTGATTTTTTGACGATTTTTTCAAAATTTCATTCGAAAATTTAGGGGGGTTCTCAACATTCGATTGTGTATAAAAACAATAGGCTTCCAATGTTTACGGATTGTGATTTTTGTACCAAATTTGGTTCGAATCGGTCCATTCGTTCGTCAGTTATCGTCTCCACAGACTCACTGGCGCACACACACACACACACACCCACACACACACAGACATCACTTCAAAAATGTTTGATTCGTGATCAGGGATGCTTGAAACGTGCTCTCCCGTCGAAAACTCGAATTCGAATTTTCGACCCCGTCACAATACTTTCCTTATACATTACGTATATAAGGAAAGTAAAAATCGGATGTGAAAAGCATATAGTTTTTCCTAATGTAAAGCTTTTACTTCCTTCACAGCGAAATTATAATGTACAAAATCGATGACATAATGTTTTTGGCGTGGAATTGTATATTAACATTTAACGTTTTTCTTCATGGCAACATGCACAATTTTTTTGAAGTACCCAATTAGCTTATATTCCGCTCACATCTAACTTAACAATTAAAAATATTGCTAGCTAGCATCCATTAGGCCATGCAGTAAACAATTTCAATAACTAGAAACTAATATTACTTTCCTTATATACATAATGTATAAGGAAAGTATTGTGACGAGGTCGAAGATTCGAATTCGAGTTTTCGACGGGAGAGCACGTTTCAAGCATCCCTGATCACGAATCAAACATTTTTGAAGTGATGTCTGTGTGTGTGTGTGCGTGTGTGTGTCAGTGAGTCTGTGGAGACGATAACTGACGAACAAATGGACCGATTCGAACGAAATTTGGTACAAAAATCACAATCCGTAAACACTGAAAGCCTATTGTTTTTATACGCAATCGAATGTTCAGAACACCTCTAAATTTTCGAGTGAAATTTTGAAAAAATCGTCAAAAAATTAAAACCGCTAATAAAGTTACTCAAATAGACATTTCTTATGCAATTTTTCATTAGAAAACGATTGACATAAATTTTAGAATGCTAATATGAACCGTTCTCGAGATATTGCATATTTTTTAAAAAAAATTATCAAAAAGTCATATAAAATTAAAAAAAATATTTCTTATTGAGAAACATGTTCACTTTTCATATGTAATACCATGTGATAAATTGGGTGACATCATTCGCGTGGATCTAGCTCGTTCCATTCATGAAAAAAGATACATTGAGTAATACTTTTGTATTTCAACGTCAATAGTCATTTATCTGCTGTAAGAATAATCTATTTTTTCGTCCATAACGCTTGGCGAGATTTTGGAGACGAATTTGGTGGAATGTCGCCAACTTGGCGACTTTATTAAATGTTGCTAAATTAACGAAAAACTCGCCAAATGGATAAAAATGACGCTAAATCAATGACGACTCATTGATGAGGACGACATGGAAAATGACGACTCATTGACGAAAATTCAATATCTTGGAAAGAATATAAATAACTATTATAAAAATATATATTTTTTTTTACTGTAAATGTAGTAAATTCGTTGCATTATATAAGGAAAGTCATGTGCTGCCCACATCAGATTTTTTTATTATTGGAAGTTAAGCCGATCTCTCATCCTCCAGCTGCAATACTTGAGCTCCTAATATTCTATATAATATTCCAAATACTTGAGCTCCTAATATACATACGAGCCATACACATCTCCAATATGCATAATATTATTAATTCCTATAGGACTTCCTATCGAAACATAATTACTGTGCCATTCCTTGCAAAATACAATTAATGTATAAAACCCTAGACCCCCTAACAAAGTGTACCTGTCCTTCAAACTGAAACTTGCGATATTTCAAGACTATTAATAATTCTACCTAAATGACAGGAATTACCAAAAAATTAAACTTAATTTTTTAACATGTTGAATTTTCATTTGCGTCATTTTCTTTAATTTAGCATCATATTTGTAAATTTGGCGCCATTTTTAAAACGTCGATAAATTGGCGATATTACACTAGAATCGTTGCCACGATTATCGTTGCCACGATTGACGATCGTTGTCACGATTAACTAGAATCGTTTCCAATTGTCACCAAACATTACAGACAGACAGTGAAAAAAAAAATGAATATTGACGAATTGTTGGGCGTCAAAATGCAAAGCTATTACCAAAAGCAATTGTTTTCGTGAATAGAACGAACTAGATCCACGAAAATAATATTAACAGATTGGTCGCATAATATTGCGTAAGAAAAATTAACATACTGGGCGATACTTGCTACATATTTTTTTTTTTTTTAGTTTTATGTAATATTTTTATAACTTTATGTGAAAAGCATGCAATATTTCGAGAATGTTTCTTGTTAGCGTTCTATAATTTGTATCATTCGTTTTCTAATGAAATGTTACGTATACAATGATTATTTATATGTAACATTATTGAATCTTTTGTTTTTTGAATCATTTTTTTCAAAAATTAATTCGAAAGGGGGTGTGTGTGTTCGAACATTCAATTTCGACTAAAAGTAATAGGATTCTAGTATTCACTAATTGTATAACTGGACTAGATTAAGTTCGAAACGTTTGATTCGTTCGTGAGATATAGCATCTACAGACTATCTCACACATAGATATACTAAATGCAGACATTACCTCAAAATATTGCTATCGAGTTCAGGGACAATTAAAACATTCTTTTCCGTCCGTCATAATATTTTCCCGATACATTGTACTATGTATAATATAGGGTAAGTAATAATACCATAAAAACCTTAAAATTAGAATAATTTGAGAATTTCCCTATATTATATTATATATAATATAGGGTAAGTAATAATACCATGAAAACTTAAAAATTAGAATAATTGAGTTCTAATCATGAGACTTACTAAAAATTCTATTTAGTTTCTTTTCATTTATTTATTACTTATTTAATTTATTTTTTTACATAATGTATCTACATATACAATTTTCAAGTATTTATTCTTGAGTTTTAGCTTCCACACTTCATATAGACGGATATATTTTCAAATGGGTTCAGGAGGTCTTAAAACAAAATCCGTCAAAGTCCGTCAAAATCTCGAATTCGATATTTTAGGAAGACAATATTTCCTTTATTCAACAGTCTGAGGAAAAAATACTAAAATTCCCACAGTTCCATTCATTTAATATAGCAGACGATTTTGACTTTAGTCGTTGAATTTGGAATTTGCACTGTTTTTAAATATTGGAACGGATAATTGTAAAATTGTGTTAAATACTCTCAAGAAATATAAAAATAAATTAGAAAGGTTGGTATTTCATAATATATTGATAGAATATTTATTTTACTGATAAAATTTCCTATGGTAAAATAATTTAAATTGTATATTCTATTGTTAATTTTATTGTGTCAAACGAATTTACATATGTTCTACACTGAATTCATGAATGCATTACTTTGGACTACTGTATTTAAACTGAAGAGACATCTCTGAAATTGGAGTTGAAGAATTTTGATATTTCATATTAGCAGTAATATAATTATTCACATCTGCATTTCGTTTATTTTGTTTATATATATTATATGCGGTCTTGTGGTAATTAAAAGAATATTTAATTATTTTCGACGAAATTCTGAATAAATGTTTTCCTGAGAATTAAAAGGATAGAATGTGTAAAAGCTGAATTATGTGGGTGATGGCTAGAACTTCTACAGTTTTGAAAACAGCCTACAAGTATTAATGAAAAAGTGAATTTCATAAAAAGAATATTTTAATTTTATAACTCGGGCAATCTCTTTTTAGAAACGCGTATGTGTTCAACCTATGCAATGTAAAATTAAACTTAACTCGCTTTTCATAAATATTAAGCTTGAAGTTAAGGGGAAGGAGCTAACTTTACGATGGGAAAACGTCAAAATAATTTGAGACAAAAATGTAGGTGGCGCTAGAGTAAGATAAGTCTCACTGCATTGTATATATTTCTATGGTGAAAGACTCGCAACGAATTAAATAATATTTATTTAAACAAATAATTTTGCAGAAAAAATTATGAGTGCAATGTAAATTATATTTCAAACAAAATAGCATATTCATATGCGCATTCAGTACCCTGTTCTATAGTTTGGAAAAAAAATACTTATTGCTTTTACCACTAATTAGGGAATTTTAATTTAAAAATAATCAAAAACACATGTACTAAACACTGCACTTTCTTGTGTCAAATAAGAACAACAGATGGGTCGTTTCTAACACTAGAGACACCTAGATATAATTCTCAAATCATTATGGTATTATCAAAAATTCACCCATGGAAGTTTTTTAGCTCCTTCTTTCTAACTTTATGATATTAAGTTTTTCATATCAAGCAACATATTTTACTGAACATTTAAAGAGCTTAAAAATGTTTATTTTGAACTTTAAAAGGTTCATTGCTAAACTTTATTATGAATGATATTTGAAAAGCCCTATTTTATGAAATTATTGCTGTACATGCAGAAACTATTGGGACAGTGTTATACAAATAATATTTTAATAGGAATATACTATATAAAGCCATTTCCACTCGCTCTTCGTGCGTTCGAAAAGACCAGTGGTCATTAAATGTGACGTTTCTACCTTTAAAAACAACTGTCGATAATTTTCCGGAATATCAAAAACCCTTTTAGATTTAAACATAAAAATGCTTAACCTTATGTAATTTTGTTAACATGCTAAATTGGGATTGGGAAAATTTATTGAGTCTTATTTCGGTACGCGACAAAATAATCTAATTGTTTAATTTTTCAGATTGGCAACAGAAGGGTATCAAATTGTGTTTTCACATTTATGAGAAGTAAAGTAGTATAATTTTTTGAAAATCTCTTTGTATCGCCAATCCTAATTCGAATTTTCGATTTTTGCATTGATCTGAAAGCTGAAAAGGGTCGAATGAGACCAAAACCAAGATTCTAGCTCGTGTGGAAGTTGTGATATCTTAAAAAATATTCTTTCTCAACGTCTCCTCTAATTCCAATTTTCAAAATATTAGATTCCTCCGTTGATCTGGAAGCTGAGAGAGATCGAATGCACGAGACCCCAAACCAAGATTTTAACTAGAGTGGAAGTGCTCGATAATTAAGCAAAATGGTTTTGAGTTCTTTTTTTTTCATTATTATTATTTCTTTGAAATGTCACTCGTAATTCGATCTTTTCGAATGTTTTTTTTTTTTTTGTTGTTGTTTTTTTTTTTTTTTTTTTTTTTTTTTTTTTTTTTTTTAACTAGAAAGGAAGAAGGATTGATTGAGATCGAATCAGAGATTCCAGCTGGAATGGAAATACTCGATAATTAAACACAGTGGTTTTAAATGTTTTGATTATTTTCTGGAATCGCTACCTCTACTTCGAATGTGCGAAATTAGATTTTTAACACTTTACAACAAAGTTGAAAAGTGTTTATAACTTTGTTCATTCTGTTTGTCTGTCTGTCCGTTAGCACGATAACTGCCGTAAAAATGACTTAATCAAAATGAAATTTTAGTATGTTGTTCAGACGGTCTGTAGGATCTATGGGAATATAAATGAATAATATCACCCAATAAGTTTTAGATTGAACCCGGGTTGAAAAAATGAAATACATTGAGCCCTATGGGACCTAATTTTTCAAACATTTTTTAAGCGGATTTAAAATTCACAAATTGCTTCGAAAATTTTAGGTAATAGTCAAATTGTTCCATAAAATATATAAAAAAAAAATTCAGCGAAATATATTCAGTAGTTTTTTAAATAAAAATTAAAATAATAATTACACATCTTATATGAAACGATCACGTGACCATGATATGAAACGATCACATCACCCACTTCAAAATGATATATGGCATCCATCTTGTTTCAAAATCGTGATTTTTTAAAGTTCTTTTTAATTCATATTGAGTGTTGTATCCGTCCTAAAACTACTTTATTTTTGCTTAAATTCTGTGCATCTACATACTAAAACAACACAATGACAATATATTTGAGTTTAAATTCTCATTCAAATTTGATTATTTCTACAACTAAGCCTATGTAAAATGTAAACAGCAAAATATGTAGAATGAGTTGTATTAGAATTACTGTATTTCTTTTACACAAAATAATTCAGTCCATGGAGTCTGCATGGCTGATATGAATGAAATATTAATTGCTTTTATAAACAGAAGGACGATTTTTTTCGATGAAGTTTTAAGCATAAAGTTTATGAATTGTAGCTCCATGGTCTTAATTTTTAAATAAAATAAATTATTATAGTATTGTGATGAATGAAATGGAGAAAGTTATGAATGAAATCCTGCTTTTATAGAGAGATTCAGGCGTGTTATTTTTTCTATGACGTCATTTGAATTTATTTCAGTTGTTTTCGATGAAGTTTTCAAATATAATAAATTATCGTAGTATTATGATAGTTTTAAAAATATTACCGTGGAATGTATTGCATTTTAGAGATATTTAAACCAGGCAATTTATATTTCAATGCCGTCATTTGAATGAAGCTCATTTTTTTCAATGAAGGTTTAAGTTTTCAAATATAATAAATCAATGTAGTATTATGATAAGTTTTAAAATATTACCGAGGAATGTATTGCATTCTCGACTTTTTGAAATAAAATTGCATTGAAGTTGGAAAGTGTTTCATAATCAATGCTTTAAGCATGATTGATCTTTCTTGTTTTGTTAATGCGGAAGTCGAGATGGATCGAATGAGACCGAGATTCTGGTTCCAATGGAAATGCTCGAGGGTTTTGAAAAGTATTTTTGAGTGTTTTGATTATCGCTTCGCCCCATCACCTCTAATTCGAATTTCAAAATATTAGATTTTTCCCTTGGGTTCGAAGCCGAAACAGATCGAATGACACCAAAATCATGATTCTAATTACAGTGAAAGTGCTAGACATGGGCGTCCATAGAACTTTTTCCAGAGGTTGAGGTAAACTCAAGGAGTATAATATAAATTAGCATGACGCCTGCCTTTTGTGAACTTGAATCTCTAAGAGGGGTCACAAGTGCCTTTCCTTGTTTTCTCCTATGGGCGCCTATAGTGCTAGATGATTTTGATATGTTACTGAGACAGTCAGTTCACTGAATATTTTATAGATACGAAGAATCTGAAGAGGGGGAAATTATTGCGGTTTGGTCGAAATATAAAATGAAATCAGCAAATTTATTTAAGCTTCGTAAGATATAAATCGTTAATTTTTCTCAATATCTATATAAGCATGTAATAAGTATAATACTCAATAATTAATAATTAGTTAATTATTTATAATACTCATAATAAATAATTAACTGGTTAACAGCGTAAAATGCAGCGCAAGTAAGGATAGATGAGCATACGTATGTTTAAAAAATCTTTTGGATTTCCTTTTCAGTGCAACAGTCGGGACCTGAACGTCGAAATAAACATGAGAATATGTCGGCCAAACTGAAAATGGCTAAACGAGAGAGAGTGGTATAGTAGCGCCACATAACTAGTGTGAAGAATAGAAAATAAAACTAGAAAGAAAAAATAAGGAAATATGAACATGCAATAAAAAATGAAATGCAGAGAATATAAGCTCAAAGAAACAAAATATTAAATGTTGTCATGCCATACCCCGGAGAAATATGGAGTCATTGACACATCACTAACCAGGTTACTGGAATGTTTATTGACACGAAAAGCCTAAAAAAAAAATCCAAATCGAAAACTGAAGAGCACTTTTGAATAATGAAGTTGGAAGAAAAATCAAACCGGTGACCTACATCGTCACCTCCGAAAGCAGAGGCCGGAGCACTAATTTTTGACGTCTTGGCTTGTAGGCCCACTGCGAGTAGGTCTTCCAGATCGCGATCGAAGCTTTTGCTATTTGTTTCCCTTTTAATTCTCTGTTCGATGTAAAGGAATCATAATTTATCAGTAAATCAAATAATATTCATGAAATTTGGAAGTATTTTCGATAATGTTCATTAAAATGGGTGATTTAAAATCTTAATATTGCTGTACATTTCCTTAAAATAAAATATTTATAATGACTCAAATTTACTGTGGGAGCAAAGATGAAAGGATTCCATTCAGTTAGTGTTTTAATAAAAGTTTGAAAAAGAACCCTGTATATTTATTGCTTAATCAGGCATTTTATTTGAATAATTCTTCAGTACATTCAGCTAAAGTATGCGTACTTACAGATAAAGTATGCAGAAACTAAAATGATTACTGAATACTATATCTTTAAATATCATAAGATAATCATTAAAAAGAAACTCAGAATTTAACTTTTAATATGCTTACGTGTTTATTTATTTTTATTTCATTTTATTTTATTCATTTTTTGTTGTTGTTATAAATTGTAAAATGATTTAGAATTAAGATAAAATACTAGTTGAATGTCATTCATTAACCTATGCACTATAAATTGTAGAAGTTCAGGTTTTCTAATATAGCACATCTTATATTCCCTTTTTTACTACCAGACATTAACAAATTGTAAACAATTTTGCTTAATTATAGAGTTTGAAATACCTCAGGGGCTTTGAAAATTTAATAAAGCTGTATAATAAAACTTTTTGGTATTAATATTTCATTTACAATTCCATTGAAGTGAAAATGTAAGAAAGATTAAATTAGCTTTGTATTATTAAAATAACATTAACTATAATATAATGAAATATACAATGGTAACTTGAAATTGTAAGTTAGTTACTTTGCTTTTTTCCAAGTTATTTTAACAATTTTCAATAACATAATTAATAACTCGCTACATAAAAAATAAAATGTGCCCAACCTAAACACAAATGACTTCCTAACCTATTCTTCTAAAATTTCAGCATGCCATAACAAATAATAAAAAATATACGTGCAATATATTAAGATACTATATCTTTTATATGCAATTACTTACTTATCAAACAGTTAAAATATGTTATTTGATGTGTGAAATATTCCATTTTACATTATTTTACTTTCATAACTTTAGTGTAGCATTTTTATTGCTACGATTTCTTACTATTGACAATATCTTAAAAAGAGAATGACATTTTTTTATCTATATAAATAAAATTGAAAATACATGTATCTGTCTGTGTGTTTATCTATCTCATCATCACGGTAGAACTGCTGCATCGAATTTCATGAACATTCTGTGGGTAGCTTTGAAATAGCCCTACTTAAAATTTAGTCCATGTTTCGAGTTTCTAGGACCAGGGATTGTCGAGATATGAATAAAAATCCCACAATTAAACCTTCCATAAAAATAGAATTATGCAGATGATATATTTTCCACAAATTTATTAAGAAAATTATATCATGATGCTTAGCAACGCAATTAAATCAAATGTGTTTATTAGGCAGACGATTATTAAATTTTTTAAGATTTAAATAATAAAGAAATCAATATAAAACAAAATTTTATAACCATTTTTATACAATTTTAGCGCTTTTATTTTAGTTTATATTGATCCAATTTCATATATATTTTATAATTTGTTTTCAAACGAGGATGTTTTATTCAGATCTGCTTGAAGATAATTTTGTATAGAAAACACAGAAAGGAGAATTAAATGAAATATTTTAATAGAATGTTTTGAGTAGGAATGTCATTTAGAATACTGCAGGAATTTGCACATATATTAAATCATGGGCAATGTCGGGTATATCTGCTATTAACAGTATACATAAAATTGTATGTTGTACATCTATCTGTCTGTTTATTATCTCAGCACGGTAGAGATCACCTATTTTCATTTCATTAGAATTATTATAAAATTTCAAAAATTGAGACTCTAAATATTAAAACTTCACATCAAATTCTGAATTTTAGGTTTCTTGTATTATATGGTCAGTATGAAGTACGGACATACTGCTAGTCTATTAAAAAATATCACACAACTAACAACATTATTAAAATAATTTTAAAATATTTACAGGAAACTGAATAATTTATGACAACATATTAAGTATACTAGGTAAATGAAATGAATCACACAAGCTAAACCTAATAAAAGATACATTTTAAACATTGAATGATTTTAAATACTTCACAATTACTTAACAAAGCTTAATTTTACAAATGTCTAGGCAGTTTTCTTAATTAATGTGACAACAATAAAATTTTAAAACAAACTAAGAAAACTCTAAAAGGTTTGTTGACGTTATAATTAGCAACAAAACAATTTAGAATCCATTTAGCGTTAATTGAATAGTAATAATTTGATTGCCATATATTTAAAATTCTATGTAATTTTAAATGACATGATAATAAGCAAAAAATGGTAAGCACTTACTTCTAAATAGCATTTTCAGTTTTTCACATTACGGTAATTAGTAATCCAATGTTATAAGGTATGTAGTCGAAGGTATGCTGGTCAAAATGTTTATAAAATCATGAACTAACATATAAGACATTCAAAAATACGATAAAAAGACCGTTATGCATCCACAAGCGCGAGCCCACGTACTGCACTGCACATACGATACTTCTTTGTGTGGGCTACTCTACTAGGGGAGAACTTTCCAGAAAAGTTGAGACGGAGGAATTCGGATTCGAAGGTCAGAATTGGGCCTACCCCTCATACGTCACGAGGTACAGGGGGGGAAAGCAGTTCGGCCTTTTCTACCGGGGGTGACGCCTACATCCAACAATGATTAACGATAGGAGAGTTATTAATTTCTTGGTTTTTGCACAATTTTGATGTTCTTTTAAATGGTACTGTAATGCAAGTTTAATTTGGCTCATTTACTCGTACAATAATTCAAGTTGACAAGAAATTCGATAAATGCCACAATTATTGAACTTTTCAATTGGATCCTAAAGGAAGCAAATGTAATTTTATTAATAGGGGAAAATATCACTTTGAAGTCAAACTTATTGAAAATGTTTAGCAATTTTATGGCAAAGTTTGGAATAGAAATTAGGATAGAAATTTGTAATGCAACAAGATCATTAAAAGCACCCGCATATCTGTATCTTTAAAATCAACTGAATTATGATATGGAATAAAATCTGACTTATGCCACTTTTCCGTACCATGTGAAAGGCTGCTTCATCAGTGAAAATAGGGATCATAAACAAATTGACGATGGAAATTGTTTAGATCAAAAATACGTTAATATGTGTCAAAATTTCGAAAAGCTCGTTATTTGTTAAAAATACCATAATGCACAACCAGTTACATGTTCTTAATTCGTCAATTCAGAACTAAACATGCTGGCGATTCACTGAATGATATCTAATCTTCTTTATTTTGGTATCATATTAAAAAAAAGTTTAGTTGTATTGAATAGAAATAATACTGGGAATAAATACGTAAATTAAAAAATAAATCGTCTGCATTTTATTCTTCAGTTTTTTTTTTTTGTTTGTCTGTTTTTTTTTAATTATTTTACTATAAACATTTGAAACGGCTAAAATTAGAGTTAAAGAAAGAAAAAAATCGTCTATGAGTTCTATTCTTCGTTTTGAATTACTCAATACTTAATAGGTGAGTTGCATCGTCTGGGTTCTAATAATAATAATAATAATAATAATAATATTCTTCGTCTTGAAAAATTATGTTAAATTTAAAAATCAAATACTTACTTGCATTTGTTTACTTATTTATTTTAATTGTTTCAAATAAAAAATGGCATGTCTCAATGTGAAAAGTACTTAAGAATCCGTGAGGAGTCTACGCGGAATTCACAAAAATGTCTCCTATGTATTATCATCCAGTTTTATCTTTTTTGTGATATGTTACAAATTTACATTTCTAATTTGATATGTGGTCCCCATTCACAATGTTCAATTTTCAATTAAATATAACTCGCTCAATTTTAAAGATACAGCTATGCGGTTTTTTTTTAATGACCTTGTTGCATTAAAAATAAAAATTTTCTGATTGACCCAATTTGTCTAAGGGGGGTCGTATAAAAATTAAAAAAAGTGTAACTTTTTGAAAATTAATGGGATGACTATTTCATTAACGCAGTCTTATTTTCTACCTTACTTTCAACATTTTTGCAATTTACATTGCCCACTTATCTCCAAAAGGTAAAGAATTAAAGTGCGTTTCAATCCTTTGGGGACACCCTGTATATCAAATTCCTCGTCAATGTAGACTATTAAACACAGAGAAAACTAAAAGCGCCTTAAAGTACCGCTTAAAAATATATCAAAGAAGTGAAAAGAAATCCCAAGAAATCGATACATCTTCAATCTCTAATCTTTGTTGGATGATACACCTACTTGATTTTTCTTCTGCCTCCATAATTCAAATGCACTTTTCAGTTTTCTATATGAATTTTCTTTTAAGATTTTCATATCAATAAAAATTCCAATAATTTGGTTAATGATATGTCAATGATTCCATATTTCTCTGAGGTATGGTATGGCCACGTCTAATTTTTTATTTCTTTGAGTTCATATTCTCTGCATCTTATTTTGTGTGTGTGTGTGTGCTTCTCATGTTAATATTTCTTTTCTTTTTTAGTTTCATTTCTCTTTCGTCACACTAGGTGGTGCTACTATACTGGGCTCTGTCGATTGAATGTTTTCAATTTGATCGACATAGTCTTGTTCTTATTTGGACGTTCAGGTCCAGTTTTGCTGCTCTGAAGAAGGAAATCCAAATAATTTCCGAAACATGTGTATACTCATTTATTTTTATTGTGCTGTTTTGAACCAGTTCATTATCAATATCTATGTGTATTAATATAACTACATGTGTGTATTATATAACTCAAATTATTCATGGAATTTAATTAGTGGTTTATTGGTGTCAGGGAATTTTACTAGATTTACTAATGTCAACCCTTATCAGATTAATATTTAGTATAAATTACAAACTATCTTAATTTAATTACAAAATGCATGCCTATTCCGAATCAACAATTTACGTCATAGAGAGTATTGAAAATTATGTGAGTTATGATCATTCTTTTCATTATTCTTGGTATTTAGTTGAATGGTAGTGCACATCTGAAATCCTTGATATTATGTATTGAAATGTTCAAATTCCTATTATTGAAAATGGCATTGGCTCTGTTGTATTTTACAATTCAATTACATGTAGCATTTTTTTGGTTTCCTAGTATACTTTTGCAATATATTTCATTGTTTGTCTTTAATGTTAACGTTTGTTTTAAATGTAATTTTGTATTGTCTTAATTTCGTCATATGAGCTTTTTATTTTATTTATTTTTTAAATTTTTATCAAATGCACTATAATCATCAATGTATTTGGTATTTTTATCTATATGAAAATATCGCCAAAAAATGAATTTGAGGTCTAGCAGTGAGGGTGAAGTTAGGAAAAAAAATAGAGATTTAGTGAAATTTTCTCTACGACCACTGTAGTAAGTATATAACATAGCTGTAGTGTCATTGGGTATATTTAGCTTTTTAGAGATGGGGGAAAACCCGGTTTACTCCCGGGAATAAAATTTAATTTTAAGTAGTTTTACCAATGTCAAAAATATCAACAAATTTCTCTTTAAATTATTTCTGAGTTAAAATCTTGTATTCAGAATTCAATAAAAAGTCTGTGGGTGAAATTTCTGTACACGCGACTTTATAGTACATAGTGAATGAATAATGGAAAACTTGAAGACTTAATAACAAAACACAAAAAAAAATGCACGTATATGTACATTTCCCCCACTAAATACGCACAAAAACATTAGGAGGCTTTAGGAACCCACAACAAAAATATTGGGGGTTGAAAAAGTGTATCGAACCCACGAACTCTGCTGTGCCAGAGCATATAAGAAATGCGCAAATTAGTTTCTTATCAGAGTTTCCAATGCTTCCAAAATTCCCGGGTTTTTTGCAACTCTAGGTATATTATATAGTAACAAAATATGAAAGGTAATTTCCGTCTTACTTTCACAAACAACTTCGCAATCCTCCAGAGAAACGAAGTTATTAGCATTGCCGCTGCAGCCCGTGTATTGGAATGCTGTACACGTTTCCTTCTCTGCATCATAATAGAATCTTTCGACAGGATTGTTGCATTTTCCAGTCTTGACAGGCAGATAGCATTTATCTCCCTCTTCAAATGCTGCAAAAATCATTTTTTTACGATTTAGAACGTTTGGTTTGAAAAGTTTTATTTAATCAAATTAAAAAAATACACAAAACTAATTAAAAAAAAATCTGATGTGGGCAGCACATGACTTTCCTTATATAATGCAATGAATTTACTACTTTTACAGTAAAAAAAAAATCTGATGTGGGCAGCACATGACTTTCCTTATATAATGCAATGAATTTACTACTTTTACAGTAAAAAAGAAATATTATTCTTATAATATATACTTATATTCTTTCCAAGATTGAGTCGTTATTTTCATTCATTTAGCGTCATTTTTATCCATTTGGCGAGATTTTCATTAATTTGGTAACATTTTAAAAAGTCGTCAAGTTGGCGACATTCCGATAAAGTCGTCGCCAAAATTTCGCCAAGCGTTTGGAGGGAGAAATAAGTTATTCTTATAACAGATAAATGACTATTGACGTTCAAATACAAAAGTATTACTCAAAGTATCTTTTTTCATGAATGGAACGAGCTAGATCCACGCGAATGATGTCACCCAATTTATCACATGATATTACATTAGAAAAGTAAACATGTTCCTCAACGGTTAATATATTTTTTCTATTTATGGGAATTTTTGATAATTTTATTTGAAAAATGTGCAATATCTCGAGAGCGGTTAATGCTAGCGTTCTAAAGTTTATGTCAATCGTTTTCTAAAGCAAGAATTACATAAGAAATGTCTATTTGCGTAACTTTATTAAAGGTTTTGATTTTTTGATTTTTTTTCAAAATTTCACTCGAAAATTTAGGGGGTTCTGAACATTCGATTGCGTTTAAAAACAATAGGCTTCCAGTATTCACGGATTGTGATTTTTGTACCAAATTTAATTCGAATCGCTCCATTCATTCATGAGATATCATCTCCACAGACTCACTGACACACACACACACACACACACACACACACACATAGACAGACATCACCTCAAAAATGTTTGATTCATGATCAGGGATGCTTGAAACGTGTTCTCCCGTCGAAAACTCGAATTCGAATTTTCGACCCCGTCACAATACTTTCCTTATACATTATGTATATAAGGAAAGTAAAAACTGTCTAAAGATCTTCCAACTCAGTCATGGTTGGCGCAATATCTTATTGACAAGCTTTTAACAATTCTAGTTAGAACCATGCGGTTTCATATTGACTAGCTACGATTGATTGCAGTGTTATAAAGTGATTTACAAAATATTTTTTAAATTCTATTCAGAAACTCATGAAGGTTTGGAAAGATACCGGGGAAACACCACATGTTGCTTTCTAGTGAAGCCATAGGATTCTAGAGATATATATTACTTTCCTTATATACATAATGTATAAGGAAAGTATTGTTGTTGCTGTTGAAACCCAGACCGTCCGACCTACCAGAAAGGTGCAAGGTAACTAAGGAAAGTATTGTTGTTGAGACCCAGACCGTCCGACCTACCAGAAAGGTGCAAGGTAACTAAGGAAAGTATTGTTGTTGAGACCCAGACCGTCCGACCTACCAGAAAGGTGTAAGGTAACTGTATGGACGGCCGGGAAGGAAAGTATTGTGACGGAGTCGAAAATTCGAATTCGAGTTTTCGACGGGAGAGCATGTTTCAAGCATCCCTGATCAGGAATCGAACAACTTTGAGGTGATGTTTGTGTGTGTGTGTCAGTGAGTCTGTGGAGACGATAACTGACGAACGAATGGACCGATTCGAACGAAATTTGGTACAAAAATTACAATCCGTAAACACTGGGAGTCTATTGTTTTTATACGCAATCGAATGTTCAGAACCCCCCTAAATTTTCGAGTGAAATTTTGAAAAAATCGTCAAAAAATCAAAACCACTAATAAAGTTACGCAATAGACATAGTAATTTTTCATTAGAAAACGATTGACATAAATTTTAGAACGCTAACATGAACCGTTCTCGAGATATTGCCCATTTTTCAAAAAAATTATAAAAAATCCCATAAGTTAAAAAAAATATATTAAATGTTGAGAAACCTGTTCACTTTTCATATGTAATATCATGCGATAAATATGGTGACATTCTCGTGGATCATTCTCATGGATCTCGTTCCATTCATTAGGAAAGATAGTTTGAGTAATACTTTTGTATTTGAACACCAATAGTCATTTATCTGCCATAAGAATAACTTATTTCTCCGTCCATAACGCTTGGCGAGATTTAGCCGAAGATTTTGGCAGAATATTGCCAACTTGGCGACTTTTTTAAATGTTGCTAAATTAACGAAAATCTCGCCAAATGGATAAAAATGACGCTAAATCAATGAAAATGAAAACTAATTGACAAAAATTCAATATCTTATAAAGAATATAAGTATATATTATAAGAATAATATTTCTTTTTTACTGTAAGAGTAGTAAATTCATTGCATTATATAAGGAAAGACATGTGTTGCCCACATCAGATTTTTTGACTTTGTTATTGTTGCGATCTACGCCAGTATCAAGTACTAAACATGCTTTAAAAATTCGTTTAAAAGGCAAATTAAAAATTTGGAAAGGTCCTTCGAGGCGCATTAGTTTAGATTTTGCATTAGTGAGACGCATTAGTTAAGTGCGATAGATATCAAGCGTCATCTTGGGCAAACAAATAGACATATTCTTACTTTTATTATTATAGATTAGTACTACAAGGTAGGATCAAAAAGTTCGGAGACTGTGCTGATATCTCCAACCCTGATTGGAGGAGAGGGGAACTATTTTACCTTGGCGTAGAGGCACATGTGACGCGAGATGTGAAAAGGAAGAAGGATATTTTATAAGATCAGTAATACTTACGTCGCAGCCAGATTTCCAGAGCATTGTTTTCTGATATTTTTTCTAAAATGTAAAAAGTAAAATTGTATTAATCTTCAGCAGGGCTTCAGTAATTTCGTATTAGCAAAAATATAATTAATAATATTGTGACAAATTATGTTCACTTATTCATACATTTTCTGGGACGATTTCAAAATTATATTTCCCGTTGCTACTAGTTATCACGTTCTGAATATGAATTTAATAAAATGTTAAACTGCTTTTCTTTACAAATAACTGAAAACTCTTAACATATTTTGAATAGACAAAATGATAAAAATAGGATAAAAAGTGATGATTTTAAAAGTGATACAGAGTGTCAAGGAAAATCACGGACCAGGTCCTTAACTCGAGAAGTATTAATGCTATCTTATATTTTTATGTAGGTGTATAGGAAACCCCTATGGCGCGCTAAGTGATCAGCCAACTTTAGGGGACTGACTCCTTTTATATAGGGTACGGGGGGGGGAGCTGTCTCGCTTACTGTTAGAGATAAGGGGAAAGTCAATTGCAAAGTCGTGAAACATTGCAAAATTAGTACCAATCATTTTTGTCCCACAGCGAAAGGGGCTAAATAACGCTTTAAAAAACGTTTTACAGAAAACATTTTTTTATATATATCTGCATAAAAGAACAGAGACATTGGAAAATAAGCGAAGACATCTTATTGCACGTGTGCAAACATGCACCGTTGTTTAAGGTGAACATTTAATTTCTGTAAAATAAAATCAGTGTTCTGCCACATTATCTAAACGCTCGATTTTTGGGGGGTGGGGGTGGGGAGTTAGATTATATACACTGGTTTTCAGGGTTCCTTTCCATCAGGGACAAAAATGATTTGTATTAATTTTGCCATGCTCTACAACTTTTTAAGTGAGTTTTACTCCCTATCTCTAACATGAAACAAGATAGTCCTCTGTACCCTCCTTTATCCTGCTAAAGTTGTCTTATCATGTAATGCCATTGAGTATTCCTATACACCTGCATAGAAATATACGCTATCCCTAATACTTCTCAAGTTATTGTCCTGTTCCACGACTTTCCTTAAACACCCTGTATGTGATGTAGAAATACAGGGTGATTCAAAAAAAGATGGGTCAAACTTTACGAAGTGGTAGTGCCCACCAAACCAAGCATTTTTCATCATTGTTTACAGGGTCGGAAATGAAACCTAAAGGCGCCAGTGGGCCCTTAATGGTGAAATCGATCAGATGAGACGAAAACACTAAAATGACTTAGAAGTTATAAAATTACATTTAATAAACAATAATTACAGCAATGGCTCAAAGGAGCGACCGCCAACCTGAATGCAAGTCTCATTTCGGCGATGGAGGGATTGGCTAACTCTCTCGGAGAGACTAGGCATGTCGCTCACTTCATCAGTAGCGGCAGAAATTCTGTCGACGAGTTCCTCTTCAGATTCAAGGGGAGTGTCATAGACGAGACTCTTGAGATATCTTCACAAAAAGAAGTCAAGACACGAGAGATCGGGCGATTGTGGGGGCCAAGCTATGGGACCACCTCGTCCAATCCATCGCTCTGTAACGCCTTTACGTTTCATTTCCGACCCGGTAAACTATGACGAAAAATACTTGGTTTGGTGTGTACTACCACCTCGTAAAGTTTGACTCATCTTTTTTTCATCACCCTGCATAAATCCACAGATCCTTCATATTTCACAAATCTTTTCAAGCACGGTAAACCTAAATTACAAACAAGTAAGACAGCTAGTTCGCATTTAAATGTTTAATCTGTGTTTCTTTTTTTAATGTTTCAATAAGTAAACAAATAAATTCCGTAAGGAAATAATTATCTTTTATAGAACTTGAACGCATTCGTTTACCAGCCGAAACGTTTGAGGATATTAAATTTATTTATTTTTCAATAGGAGCATTTAAGAATATGCAATCAATTTGTTGGCCTACACGTTTCTACATATTATTTCTTATCGTTGTAACCCCATTTAGAGATTCATCTTGACTATGGTGACCATTTTATCTTCGGCGTTTCCGAAGACGCCGGATTTTTGTTTTAGAGGGCAATCCCCTACTCCTGGTAGAAAATGGGCCCACATGGTTTGAATCTTGTATAACTTTTACATTTTATAACACAGTAAGCAAACGTAGTAAATAAACATATAGAAAAGTGCACAATGCTGCAAAAATAATTCGAGAAACTGTCATCAAACTACGTTGATGTCTCTTTGATCCCTAATCACAGCTCGGGACCGAATATGTTGTTCAGTATAATTACATTTCTGCCAGATTAGCAGAATATTGATAGTAATACTGATCATAATTGATGAAGGGCATGGTGATGGCCGAAAGCGCTTTGGCTTTATAAATTTATGTAGGTCGAGAAAGGGAATTTTTGTTAAAAGACTTTTTAAACCTATTTTGGTTGTCTTTAATTTTAAAAGTTCATATATATTCATTACTTTATAACTTTAAGGAAAAAATGCTAAATCGAGGAAAAAGGTCTTGTTTTGGGAACTGTTTCTGAAAATATGGACCATTCGTACGTCGGGGACAACTGGTCCTCGGATATAATTATCTTTTATATCCGAGATGCCGTAGGGATTAATCATTTATAGTGTATAATACTCGTTCTTTTAGTTATTAATTTGATGCAGTTTCTGCATAGTTTTGTGTTGGTTACAATTTTGTAACTAAAAATTTAGGAATGCATCGAAAACTTTCAACCTTTCAAACTTTCAACTCTGAATTTTCAACCGGTCGTTATAAATACAGTATAAATCAGTATGTATCGTGTGGGAATTAAAAACAATGGGAAAAAATCCAAGTGAAGTCATCCCATAACTTATTTTTTCTACAATTCCCTAAATATTTGAAAATTCATTATTGGTAAAAATGGCATATTTCTACAGATTACCTTCTTATGTGTGTGTGTGTGTGTTTAAGTTTCACCGACAAATAAATAAGAGAAGTATTAAAGCTTCCAAATTCTGCCGTGTTCCCATTTAAATCCTTTGCAGACTTTAGGAAGCACTTTAATTTGTACTTCCATACTTTCTTAATTATAACATTAACATGTTGTTTAATGTTTATATGAACGATACAAATTTAATATTCAGCTTTGAAAACTAAACAATTGACAGTTCTGCGCATGACTGGGGTGGACGTCTATTATCCAAACAATAGAATTCATTATGGTGATGCAGTTGAAGAACTAGCCTCACTAATGATAGTCCATTAGAAACCCCGTTTTCGTTTTTTCCTGTGAAACCGCTTGTATGACACCGAAACTACAGTGCCTAGAAGAGTTACTTCTAGGCACTGTACCGAAACGCTTGTATTTTTGAAACAGCCAATGATAGTTTTGTATCTTTCAAATTTCCCCAGAATCGCTACATTTGAGGGGTGTCCATCGAATCGCTCGAAAGTCTCGCCACCCAATGAGAACGAAAACTTCAACGATAGCTGCAGAATGGAACCCCATGTTTTACAGAACTACAAACGTATTACCTCTGTAACATGGTGGTTGACGACTTACAAGTTGGTTACAGATGACGTTAAGCAGTTATAATTTTTATTTCTAATTCACTGTTTTCATAAAATCAATTTTCTTCGCATTTCTTTCTTTTAATTTTATAGCTTTTCCAAGTTTGAATCCTTTTCTCAAGGTTCTGTTATTTAAGAGTGTCATGGGAAAATGTTGCCCATAACGAGAACATTGATCTTCAATTTTTTGCTTGAATAATTTTGCAACATTTTAATCTGTTCAAATAATGTGAATGGCACGGTATAATAACAGCAATTAATAATTGCAATTAGTTCCCAATTTTGTAAATAAAATTCTAGTTTTGTTAGAATCTAATTTTATTTCTGGTAGGTAAAAGAAAAGGCTGGTTTTACGTTTTATTATACAACTAACAAAATATGCATTTAAAACGTATTAAATATACTTACGTGTAACTTTTAAACTGTTTCTTGGAGGTATTGCCCTTGGTTCTTATATTAACATAGGAAAACAAAATGAAAGAGAAATTAATATTCATTGTAAAATGTAACGAAGAAAATTTTGATAATATTGAGAAATTTTGAACCCAAAGGCTTATTTGTACTGTCCAGCCACGACAAATAAAACTTAGGTAGCAATTTGCCAAAAATATCTTCTTTTGTTAATTGGAAACGCCAAATCTATTGCCATAAAATGCAGAAAAATAATAAACTAAATTATTAATAAATTAAACCATGATTTTTATAGAAAAATTCTTATGTATTTTTTACACAATTTTAAGCTCAGTACCCCGGTAGCTCTTTTGGGCTTCGCAGTCGCATTTATATTTTAAAGGCCACGCTAAATTTATAATAATACAACGTTTAGCTAATAAACTCCACCCTTATAATTCATGCATTCATGCGGGGAACTGTCAGTTTTATTTTACGTGGATGAACAGTACTATAGTCATGTGATTTAGATATCTCATAGACTGTCACTTTATCCAAATACAGAATGCATTTGTGAAAGATATGCTAAATTATATATATATACTAGTATGAAATGTATGATATACAGTACATTGTATACGAAAATATTTTTATAATTTTGCGGGCTACTTCGCAAAAAGAAAACTGCAGGTTTTTTATTTCCGAATTGTACCAAACTACAATCAGCACCCGAGTACCCAACATGTGACTTATCCACCATATTTTACAAAATTTGGTCAATTCGTTATTCAACTAGATAAGATATAACCTGTCCCATGATTTACACGGAAGATAGGCTCTGCACAAAACCGTGTAAATTGAAATCTTGGATTTTGCTAAGTAAAATCGTGTAAAACGAAAATAACCCCAAAATGTGCATGATTCAGTCATTTATTTAAGCAAAACAAAAGTAAGACATCTTAGAAAACTTAAAATTATACTTAGTTTATAAAATAACCAACATATGAATGTAGTAATATATATACTATTATTGCGGCCTAAAAAAGAGGCTGATTCTTTTTTTTTTTTTTTTTTTGGATTCTCACCAAAATCTAATCCAGGGTAAACCACATGTGACTAATCTACCAAATTTTGTGAAATTTTGGTCAATTAGCATTTTAGTTCGAGTGGATATATACATTGCACAGACAGACACACAGACGTCACGCAAAAAATAGTTTTTTTTTTTTCCTTTTCGGGTTCTAGACTGCTTGAAACGTGTAGATCAGTGGAAAATTCGAGTCGTGATTTTTGACACAATGCTAATACGTTACCTATTCATTACCACATATTGTAGGAAAAACAAAAAAATGCTTAATAGAAGTAAAAAATGTAAACAGTTTAATATAATTCTTCACCTGAGATATTTACTCAAGGGCAAACTCGTGCTTAATCGAGAACACTTTCGCATGACAAGCAAACAATGCTTATAGAAAATTCTCTATTTTGTGTTTTGTCATAAAATTACACTAAAATAAATAATATAGATTTTAAAAAAAATTACTCACCTTCCTTTGAGCCGTCGGGAGACACAAGCAAAGCTATAAAAATAATATTTGATTTATTATTATGTTGGATTATTTTCATAGACTAGTATAAAATGCATAATTACTCTTGCCATAAATAAACTTCGAAATGAGAATATTACTGAGTTTTATAAAGGATTTTTGATGTGAATAACATCTAATCTCTGGCTGAAATTGGAACGCTACCAAAAATGTAAACGCTTAGGACGCTTATATCTCCGAATCTAATGGATAAAAATTTAAACACTTTTTACTAGTTTTGTCAAAAATAAGGTCCTATTTATAAATATACAAAAATAATTTCAATATCTAATATTTTGAACTGTTTTCTTTTGAAATAAAAGTTTTTGTTCGAGCTAGTTTTTGTTTCACTTTGCTTATTTTCCTTTGAAAGATCTTTTAAACTGTAAAAGATATATGTAAACAGTAAGTAACGAAAGTATTAAGTAGGAAATCTAGATTCTATATTAATAATTTATTTTTATAAAGCTCTTATAGTTTTCAAGCAATCGTCTTGTCAAGTTGAAAACGATTACGTTTCAGACCGTCTGACTCGCTCATAGATGTTAAAGAATATATATGTCTATAGACTCACCCGAAGAGGGCTAGAGTAACCATTTGAACGGCCGAGATAAATTTATTAAAAAATTTTTATGCTTGCATTTGAAGAATATATGTACTTGTTGAAGAATATTGAAAATTTTTTTATTGCAAACAAGTTTTTAATGCTCGTTTTTAATAGCACTTTTATTTTGTACAATCTCAAAAACTAAAAGTGTTATAATTATAAATAGTAAGAAAGTAATTTGTAGCCTTAAAAGTCCTATAAGAATATATAATTGAATTTTGAACAGAGTTCTTGGTTTTCGAGATAGTAGTTATAATTTCAATATTTTAATATTTTGGCTTGTTAAAGTTTTCTTATAAGAATAAAAGCTGATACATTTAAAATGTTATGAGTATAGCAGCTCAATGCCGTTCTTGGTGAAATATTGATGCACAAGCACGATATATTTTGTTTTGTTTAAAAAAAAATTAGGAAGTGAAATGAACTATTTGGGGATTCTAAAGATGGGGATTCTAAATGATTAGTGAGGTTTGAAAAGTAGAAATGGAGATATGAAATTCTAATATGTATTCATGCGCCACTAGGTAGATTTATAGATTCACTTGAATCTTAAATCTCATCAGAAATATTGTATACGTTTAGTTCATAGAGTTAGAGAGAAGGAAATAAAATTCGTATGGATGAAAGGCTTGAAAATGCCATAACGATTTGAGAATTATATCTGTAGGTGTGATAGTAAAGGGCCTCTTGCTTCCATTTGACACAATAGAGAAGTATAGTATCGGGTATATTTATTTTTGATTATTTTTAACTTAAGGTTCCCTAATTATCAGTATAATGAATCGGTATTTTTTCACAGCTGTAGAACAGAGTTCAGAATATAGGAAGATGAAAATAAATTGAAAGCTAAAACATTTGTGAATACTTAGGGATATTCCTTATTGTTTCAGTTCCAATTTGCATTGCGCTAATAATTTATTTCTACAAAATTGACAGTTTAAATGAACATTTTAAGCCTTTAACCATAGAAATACATGCAATGTAGGGGCGCTTATCTTATCCCAGAGCCGCCTGAATTATTGTCTCAAATGATATTTTGCATTTTCTGCAGTATGTAGTTTGAACTCCTTACCTTTACCTCCATGGTTTAGTTTATATACTATCAAGATAGTTGGTAAAATAACTAGATATTTCGATGTGAAGGCTATCGTCGGGGTATCCGGTTGAAATCGGAGGGAAATCTAAATTCTACAAAAAGTTTACGAGTAATTTGTAGCCCTTTAAAGGCCCTACAGGGATATATAATTGGATTTTGGATCAGGTTCTTAGTTTCCAAAAGATAGTGGCTATAATTTTAATATTTTGAACTATTTTGAAAAGAGGGGGGTTCAAATTTCGATGTTTAATATTTTGAACTGTTTTAAAAATGTCTGAAAAAGACAAATCACCGACAAACAAAGATATTTTCCACACAAAATCATTTCGACTCTGCCGGACTTCGCTAAATATAGTTAAAAGTGCTGATTTTTAGTTTTAACCTATAAATATAAACAAAAAAAAGCTTCTGAAACAAAAACAAAATTATATAACTTTTATAATTTGAATGTTTGTTCCATTCTAATCAAATTTCGTCCTAGATACGTAAAATGGTAGAGCCGATACATTTCCAATTCAAATTTTTCCTTAGGCTATATTAAAATTTACCTTTAAAGAAAAAATTTTTTTAAGTGTTTACTTGTTCTTTTTGTAAAAACATTTTGCGTAAAAAATAAGTAAAAATATGCTACGTGATTGAGCAGATAAAAAAAAAATAAACACAGCATACATCGTTATGGCTGAGTTATGGCGATTTTACAGATACAAGTACAAGCGCTTGGGACTGCGTTCTTAAAATTTTAAACGCGTTTTTTTAGAAATAATTTTTTTGAAAATTGGTTACCACGTTCGGCCACATTTCGACCAATTTGTTTGAAATTTGGCATGATTAGGACAGTAATGAGCTACATGGCCAATTTAAGACTTTTCTTGCAATTATAATTCTAAAAATAAACGATTTTTCGTGTGAAAAATCGTTATTTATCATTTCCGTAGAAGTCATTTATTTTTCAAGTTGAAAATAAAAGTAATCCTACCATGTCCTCGTATAGTCTTAAACTTTAATTTTTTTAAATTACAGTTAAAACTCGTAGAAGATATCCTGCCCACCACAAACAAAGCACCTTTGACAAAGACCGCTATGCTATTTACTGAATTCGCCTATTTTCAACAAAAATTTCATAATATGCTTCTTATTACATGTGGAAAGAGCTTTTAAAAATCATCGATCAATTTTTTTCGGTCTAAGCTAAAAATATATTTTTGGGCATTCCAGGTGTATGTGCCTCTTAAATGAACCAAAAATTCTGAAAAAAGAAAAGGAAAAAAAAATCCCTATACGTATTTTAATAATATCTATTACAGGGGAAATAATCTAACACGCATGAAAGCCTGCTGGTTTTTGACTTCTCTTGAAATAATTCCTAACAATATCAGTTTTTATATTCAGTACTGATCACAATCGGAATTTCACCTCTTTCTGAAGAGCATATAAGTTGCCTTAAATCGTCATCATTGAATGTTTCGCAGTTTGGGCAGCTCTTGGAGGTGGTTGGGCACTCAAACTGTTTCAGATCTTTCTTCCTTATAACGGAAAGTTCTAAATCGACGGGATCCAAAACAATGTCTTTGACTTCGTTGTCGCTTGCAGATCTTGGGGAATAGTCCACTCCTGGAATGCTGCATATAGGCAATTGAAGTTTTCCAGGCTTCATGGAGAACAGTCTTATTGTCTGGGAAAGTTGAATGAAGAGTGGGACGGTCATCTTCACAGCATCTTGTATCATTATCAAGGCGAAGCCATTTTCTAGTAAAAAAGGAGAAAATATATTAATACTTATTGTGAGTACATGCAGTACATTTTAGCTTAAAAGAATTTAATAATTTTTTAAACATCTTGGTTTTACTCGTATGTGACTTTATACATAAATTGGGTTGGTATAAAAGAGAAAATGCGTTAATACTTATTGTGAGTAAATTTAGTACGTTTTAATCTAAGCAAGTCATAAAGTTTAATCATTTTTCAAACATCTTAGTTTTATGTATTTTTGTTCATAAATTGGGTTGGTATAAAGGAGAAAACACGTTAATACTTATTGTGAGTAAATTTAGTACGTTTTAGTTTAAGAGCATTATAAAGTTTTATAATTTTTTAAACATCCTAATTTCATTTGTCTTTATTCATAGATTGGGTTGGTATGGGATGCTGTGAATAAAAGTCAACCAAGGAAAGAACATGCTTTCAATAAAAAAAATTTTGGAGATGTAGCAGACGATCCAAACCTTTAAAATTCTGTTAATTTTAATCTTATTAACATGAACATTTCCATGCCTTGTGCCGTGTCATTGTCATGAATGGGCAAACGATTGGTACCAAAGTTGCTTAAATCGGACAGATAAAATAGACAATACAGAAATATAATGTGTTAAACTTTAAAAAAAATCACCTTTTATATATCCTAATAAAAATTCCATTTTTTTTTAATTACATAAATAATATATTGCCATATTAAACTTGTTGCACTTTTATTAGTCTCAAACTCGCGACTTAAAATCAATTTCTCTCAAATCGATTCCTGTTTTTCGGTCATTGTCTATATTAATGATGTCAGCCACGTTTCCCCCTTAATTAGAGTACTTGCGTTTCCTCAGATTATATCGGGTTGCAAAATAAAATGACTACAAAATAAAATGACAAAAAGAAAGTGGTAACTCAGAGGTGCAACTATCAATGCGAGGGAAGGAGAGGTTCTAGAGGATCCCAATAGAGAATTGTGAAATAAAATCATACCAGAAGTGTCTGCGGAAACTGAAAATTATTCTAAGACACCCCCCCCCACACACACACACACACACAAACAATTATATATATATATATACACAAAATTCTGCTTTTTCGAGAGTTTCCTTTTTTTTCTGAATTAAAAGTCTATTTTTTTATTTTTAATTTTAATTAGATAACTGTGTTTTTACTTTCCCTGCAATACATGGTAATGTATAGGGAAATTATTGGAATCGTGTCGAAAATCGCAACTCGAATTTTCGACGGATCGACACGTTTTAGGACCTCTGAAACACGAAAAAACTATTTTTAGTGTGACGCCTGTGCGTGTGTCTGTCTATGCAATGTATGTATCCACATAACATGTTATAGATAAGTCACTTGTGTGTGACCCTGGTGCTGATTAGAATTTGATACTATTTGGGATAAAAGAACCCGCCTTTCTTTGCGAAATGTCCCGTAAAAATGTCATGTATCCCCTCTAGCTAAAAAACTATTTGACCAAATTTCAAAAAATTTGGTAGATAAATGACTTGTGGGATACCCTGGTGATGATTAGATTTTAGTATAATTCGGAAAAGAAGAACTTTGCCCTTTTTACAAAATGGCTCTCAAAAATCGCCAAAATCAAAAACAAAAGACTACGTATGCTTAAATGTATTCATTAAATGCTTGTTTTATATGTAACTTTTGACGATGAAAGGGGTAAGACCAACCCTATTACTCTAGGACTAGCCGTTCCAAAAATATTTCCAATGAAGCGCCAAGTTAAATAATGCTGGGTCAATATTGGCACTCTGCTGGAGAAGCTAATATTGTTGATTTATGTTCTAAGGAGACCGAAACGTGTAAATTCATTGAAAATTTCAATTCAATATTTTGATGAGCTGGACGGTCTGGGCAGTAAATAAATAAATAATCCAAAATTTCGACCCCATACAGTACTATACTACTTACTCTCTACGACCCCATACAGTACTAAACTATACATTCTCTATACATATGCTATTTATTGTGGTGAAGGTTCTTAATTTCTAGCAGTAGCATTGGATACAATGATCATTCGGTAGTGTGTAAAAACACACAGCAAAAATACCACAGGAGAAACAAAAAGAAATACACAAAATTACAGAATAAAAACAAGATGACAAACTGCAGCTCTATAAAGTTGGGAAAGTAAAAATAGCTATCCAGCTATTTCACTTACCTTTTAGCAATGGACATTCACAATGTTTTGGCATTGAATATTGGATATTCAAAACAACCTTCGCTGCAGGAGTTGTTGGAGATAATTCGTAAATGGAAATTAGGGATCCAGAAATGCAGTTTGAATAGGAATCTAGGTGATAAAAAGAAGATTAAATACATTTTTTATTACTGGAATCTATAACAGTTGAGGGATTCACTGACTAACAGATGAATTTACTGTTGATGGTAAAAATTTAAAACTTTCTATACACTTGGGAATTGACCTATAAGTAGTGAAAATGGTATAAAATTTCGTAAATTTGTTCGAAACCGCTATAAATCTCGGATTTTTTTGATTCAACATTCTTCCAGCTATAACTCAAGAACAACTCAAATACATAAAATTCGTTTCCATGCCATCCCGCGCAGAAAGAAATACCCTAAATTTTCTTAATTAACTCTGTTGATGTACAAACCAACCGTTCTTGAGATATTTTAATTTATATATAGCAGACGATATTTTTATTATATTTATTTTATAATTCAATTTTGTTTTTATACAGTTTCTGATTTCATTCGTAACCATATTAATAGAGTTACGTTTCAAAAACCGAAAAAAAAATATATATATATATTGTCTGTCACCTATTACTCTAATAAGCAAATACCGAAATCGTCTGCTGCCGATTCATCTAATAAACATTTGAAAAATAATTTTATAATTGATTGAATTTTAAATTAAAACATTTGAAAGCTTTGGAGGTGAGGGAACATACAGTAATCGAAGATAAAGTATTGTTTTATGTACCGTAATTTTCATGTTAACAGAACATTAAAATTGGCGCCATTTTTATGCTTACATTTTAAACGGTTTTTAACATGCAGAACTTTTATTATGTAACTAGATGCCACCACTAAAGGCCGGAAATAGCTAGTTCGTAGTTCTATGCATATGTTTGAAAACGCAGCGTACTGTACCGAACTGTAGTAGAATCAACATGCACTGTAAAGTTAAAAATGCATATGCAATGCAGTATTTACTAAAATAGATAAATAAAATGTTATAAAGTTTTCTTACCGTCCTGTATATCACCTGAAGATCTGACTAAGAATGCTGAAAAATAAATTAAAACGACCATTATAGCATATACATTTAAAGAAAACTATCATATAAACTTTTATTTACATGCAAATTAGTGAATCGCGTAAAGTACCAGTGTTCTTGACTGAAACTTAATTTACGATTATTACATATTTATTTGTTTATATACAAATTTTTTTTAAATATAAATTCTTGAACGTTTATGAAAATTAAAAATCCAAGAAATATAGTGGAATGTTACATGAATTATAAACATGGATTATAAAAATGTATAAGCGCTTTGAGCAAAGGATTATACAACGGAAATCTGTTGTTTATTTCTTCACCAGAAAATTTTTATTTTTTTTTATTTTAGAAATGATTGAACAACAAAATATCTCTTAAACGATGGATCATAAACTCATGGTCCAATTTAGGAAATACTTTAATTAAAGTGGACACTATCATCGAATGCAAAATTTGACCACGTGATGTCTTTTATTAAAAAAGTATAAAATGTAACTTTTTATATGGGTTCTCCAGATTTTTTTTTTTTTTCAATTTAAAAAGAATTTTCCTTAACCCAATTTGTCAAACAAAAAAGTTCCATTGTCTTATACTCAACATATCATTAATGAAAATTGTCGGCGGGAAAATTGGATATTACATAAAATTTCTGCTAAACTAGGTACTCATGTAAGTTTTCGAATGCAAATTTTATCTAACGGAATTCGATTTTTGTACGACCCCTGAATTATATTTACCATTTCTTTTAAATGGGAAAAGGTTGTTGTTTTAAGTCCTATAATTTTGACAATTCCTTCAAGGCCAGTTTTGCGTATTACAGGACCAGTGTTTTTTCTTCAAAAGTCCTTAAAATAAATAAGAAATAATTTGTTAATGGGACCTTTTTTCTGGAAGGCGTGTATAAAAGATAAATTTTGTACTTTTTTTCCTAAAACGTGTCACATGACCAAAACTGTCGTAGTATAAAAGTTTGCCTAATTTGGAGCATTTCTTCAATTTGGACACCCCGTATATAATCTTGTGTAATTTTTCTCTACATAGATTGTTTGATAAATAAAGTGAATTCATTTTAAAGTGAATTGTTTTGAGATGAAAGAACAAGATGAATTATTTTGCGTTAAAATCGTTTATAAAAAAAATGCTTCATTTCTAGAATGGAAATCTCGATAAATTAAATTATCTATTCTCAATTAATGAAAATTATTTTTTTAGAACCATATCATTACATTTTGGCATCATTTGGTAATTTGAAGAGAATCGAAATTTGAAGAGTATCGAAAATTCATATTATGAAATATGCACAACTGTAAAACACTCTACAAGTAAAAAAAGTCATTGCTGACTGCTATGATAAAGAAAGATTTATTTTGGGGCAATAAGAACTTATGTTCGAAGCAGCTCGCAGTAGGTTAGCTGACGATTCATAGAACCTCTGTTCACGACGACACAGTAAATTCGTTTCTGGTTTATTGTCTAGTAAAAATTTCTTTTACTTAACAAAATTAGTTTACTTACTTTATCAACACGGATATTTTTCCTTTGTTAACAAGGGAAATTCAAGATTTTGCAGTGGGCATTTATGTTATCTGGTATAAATAGTGTATTGGCTTAACTTTTTAGGTCAAATTTATTTCTCCCAAACTACCTATCGAGGTCATATTTAATTTTGTGAGAAAACTGGTAAAAAGACATATCCACAAAAAATTATGATTTTTTTCTTTTTTATCATTTTTTCATGTTTTATCATATTTCAAATCATTAATTTCACTATTACTTATCTGCCTATTGCTTTCAGAATCAACTAAAACATCGAAAATTTCGTTTGGTTGCAACTCATTCCTCATTGTAGACGCCATTTTGAAGGTCGAAGATTGGTAAGTACAATATTTTGTCCATGGATGGCGTTTTCAGTTCAAAAATGAACTAACTAGCGTGAAAAAATGTTGCTGGGGCTCGCTCACCTGCTATCGAACTGTAACTAATAATTTTCACTGTCGTTGCTCTACTGACACATAACTGAAAAAGAGTTAAAAGCCTTTAGATCAAGAATTCTCAGCATGCGGTTTGAAGATACTTGATGATTATTTAATGACTTTCAAAACTGTGATGGTAGGATCGGTGCTTTAAAATATGTGCAGGACCAAGGCGGTAGGATCTATGCTTTAAATATGCAAGTCCAAAGATTGGTAAATAAAATATTAGTTCATAGATGACGTTTGCACGACAATAATAAAGTAATTAACGTAAACAAGTGATGTCGAGGCTCACCCCCATCTGACTGGAACTAATAATTTTCAATGTCGAGTCTTTCCCTACACAGGACTATAAAGAGTTAAAAGTCTTTAGATCAAGGATTCTCAGCATGCGGTCCGGGGATTCTTTAATGGATTTAAGTCACAGTTTTCAAAACTGAGACGGTAGGATCAGTGTTTTAGTTATGCATGATATTCATTATTTTCCCAGCGGCCGTTTACGTGTTTAAATCATTAGCATCTGTGCCATTTGGTTCGTATGAGAGTATTTTATGTTGATAAGATTGATTCCACTCTCAGTGTTGAGCTACGGTTACAGGGAAAAGTAACATAGTTAGATTAATTGCAAAGAGAATAGGCTAGAGTTAGAAATATAGTAGTAGTTGCCATTTGGGTATTATTGCTAAGTTGGCTGAAGTTGTGCAGAATCGGGTAAATTGCGTAATTTTTTTATAACTTTGATTTCTTAATTTACCCCTGAAAGATAATAAGTCTTAAAGGTAAGAAGATTTCAAAAGCTGAATAAATATTACCAATATTCAATCCCCGTGCATAGTTAAAATGTTGTGTTTCATTAGGTTAGGCTCGAATTTACGTTACTGTTTTGACGGGGTCTTAAGTATCACCCCTAAAATCCTAGTAAATGCCATCAATCACAATAAATAAAATTGTTGTTTATGAAAATATAACTTTTTAATAACTTTCTATTTTCATAAAAAAGAAAGTTATTAAAAAGAATTGAGAAAACCAAGTTAGGAAAATTGGGTGATTTCAATTATTTCGAGGACACTTCGAACTTTCCTCCTCAGGTGAAAAAAAATTTACATGTATAATAATAAACTGCTATATATTTAAAGATATCAGAAGCAATATAATACATTAATTGGTGTATGTATATATATATATATAAATTATTTTATATTGATATATAAAATAAATTATATTTATTTATTTTATATTAAAATATATTTATTTTATATTGGTATATAAAATAAATTGGTCTATATTTAAAAATATCAGAAACAATATAAAAAATTAATAACAAAATATTATTACCTATTCTGTAATTATTATTTCCAAAAGATTTTACTTTATATTTATTCAAAAATAGAGTAAAAAACTATTTGTAATTTCAATTAGAGGTCTTTTAACGTTTAATTAAGCCTTTAAATTTCAGATTAACGGATAAAATTCATCATCCGTTGTATATTTGTATCCGTTATTGATAGGTTGTATTGTATTTTAAATTTAAAATGTCGAAATATTTCGTTCAACATAAAAATCCTTATTAATAAAAATGCTTTGCCTCTTTCATTTTTACTTACTTTTGGCTGAATTGCAGTACGCATCTGGCGAAATATCAGACTCAGTTGCACAAACTGGACAACTTAAATCTTCTGGATCCAAACATGCTTGTGGCAGCGCAGGAGGCAAAAGCGGACCCCCTGGTAATTGTGGTGCATAAGTCACAGCAGGAGGTGATATGGAAGAATATGTCACAACAGGAGGCGATGTAGGAGAATATGTCACAAGAGGAGTTTTGGGGCACACTGGGAGTATCAGTTGACCAGGTTTGGATAAACAAATGATCGTCATATCTGAAGCGAATTCTATGCCATCAGTAGTATATTTGGGGCTTGATTTGGACATAATCAAGGCATAACTTTTCCCTTTAAAGTAAACGAGCAGGTTAGTTGTCTTTATATCTATTAGAAACATGTATCAACATCATGTCATCGTGATCATTCCGGTTTAACCCGGCTCATCATTATAACAATAAATAAAAAGGAGTAACTTTACGCAAATGTATGGACACTTTGATGCGTTGAAATTGCGAATTGCTTCTGTTTAACCGGAAAATTAAAATACTTTGTTAGTAATAGCATAAAGCAGTTGTTAGAATGCACCAATCGGTTTCCAGTGACTAAACATCTGTATAGGGAAATTATATGCGTCTGTATAGGCGAATTATGCTACAGGGACTGCTCTGTCTATATCCTGACGAATAAAGCTCTTTTTGTTTTCGAAAATGGTTGATGCATACTATCTTATGCTGTTACTCTAACGAAGTATTTTAATTTAAAAATTATTTAAGACATACGTTTTGGAGAATGTTTTATACTTTTGTTTACTTTAATACATAGTGTATTGTGGACGATTATGGATCTCAACCTGAGTTTAAATTTGCATTTTAAATTTTCGTTGGTGTTTATGGAGAGAATTATTTATTATTTAAATATTCTCCATAGCTGATTCAAAAATTTTAAACACATACACAGAACAGATGTTTACATTTTTATATGCAATATATGACGATTTTTTTTATATTACATTCCTCAGATAAATACTGTGTTGCCCTTATATTATATTCACTCATGATCGTCTGGAAAAAAAAGCTTTAATTTATTCATTTAATAATTTAATATTACTCTTTTATATGTACAATATCTTCTAAACTTTAAAGCATTTTTTAAGTTCACTTTGAGTCGAAATGTATTGAACCCTAACATTTAATTATTACTCTGTTTGCGTAAATTGAATACATTTTCAAAATCGAAGGTGAACCTGTGTAAAATATCACAGGTTCTGAAAATATCACTATTATACATTTATTTTATTAAATAGGAACTAAATGATTTGTAGAGTCTTAATATTAAACAAACGCCATATATTATTCAGCTTTAAAAGTATACGAAAACCTAAATTACCTTCACTGCTTATTGAGTGTCCCCCAGGAAAAACGACATCTACAGGCAACCATTGATATTAAAGGTTTTGCCATAGGTGACACTTTGGTTACATTTGAGACATATCTGGCAAAATATCGCCCACTTGGTGACTTTTGACTAGTTGTGGACACTTCTTGAATTTTAGAATGGTAGAAATTACCTTTGGTATATGGTGCTTCATATGAGTACGGTTTAATTTCTATTTTAAAATGTCGCAAAACTCCCTTTTAAAATGTTCCTTAATTGAAAGATTCTTTAATTAGAGATTTTCATCATTATTTATATTACTAAGGAGCTCCACCCTCTGCTAGTTATGCTGCGCTAAGCCCCGTAATTTGCTTCGCGAGTCGGGAGGTTTATCGCCTCCTACTCGCTTTCGGTCGCAGAGCTCCCTTTGCGAGCTATTTCAAGCCAAACTAAAGTTTAAATCGGTAAATCGTTTATTTCACCGTGTTGCCCTATTATTTCTCTACAGATGTACCAAATTTCATATTTTTGTATGCTATAGTTATTTAGTACAAGACAAAGAAAATCGATGGACGTGTCGATACGAAAAACCATTTTTCGCTTCAGAAGTGCATAAAAAGTAAAATATCTTGTAAGCTACACCGAAATAAAAAAAGGGCTCCCGGTCCTGCAAAAAATCAACTATGTAGGTACCTGCCGCGAAAAATTCAAGGTCTCGCTATTGTTAGTCGATCTAGGACATGAAATCGCAGCTCAAATATTTTGTCCTTGAATTTGACATTAAATGTTTCTTAAACTAAAATATATATTGAAAAACGATTTATTTCAGTGTATTTCCCAAACCTTCCTCTACAAGTGAACCAAATTTTATATTCTTGTACGCTATAGTTTTTGCGGTACAAAGCAGATAATCTCTAGAAACGAGAAATTTGTCAAGCAGCGGCGTTGCTACTTTTTTTAATACAGAGATATTCAGATAGTGTGTTCTGATTTTTTGAAATTGGGGAAATCACAGTGATTCATAATCTTATCCCGATTATTTATACATAAGCTGATAATATTGCTCGGTATAAATACATCGGTTTTTGCACAAGCAACAGAGTGGGAATGTCAATATGAAATTCTTACCATCACTTTTGAAGAAATGACAGTTGCACGAACTTCTTCCATAGATTGTGAAGACTCCGGCAAATGTTCCCTTGAAATCCTTTACAACTTTCACATTGACACGGTCGCAACTGTTGCCTCCTGTTATGAAGAAATCCTTAATTTTGAATGTAAAAATTTTGTAAAAGTGAACAAAACATAATGCATTTAATGAAATGGCATTGAAAAGCAAAACTAAATTTTAAAAATAATTATATTCGGTGCCAATTAAAACTATAATATTTGAATTACAATTTTGTGGACAATATATATTTTGTTAAAATATAATATAACTTTCAGTCACCTGAGAGACTTCTAAATATGTTGCAAGCACTTTAGCATTTACAGTGCAATTAAGTCTTCGTCTATTTATTAATTTATTTAAAGGTCAAAAACAACCCATCAGGACTAATGCCTGCACTTAGAATATAAACTTTTATAATTATAAACTTTCGAGAATGTCTCCTCTCATCAGATTTACAGAGTATGGTCGTTGATCACATTTCATTGTGATGAATATATTCATGTACCAGTTTCTCTTTTCATAAACATTAAAATATTAACTTAGCAAGTACGAATATATTAACGTAATCAGTTGAGCAAGTACAAATATGTTAATTTGATCAATTACTCACAACGTATTCCGTTTGTAACGTGTTCCGTAACGTATTTGACTCACAACGTATTCCGTTTACATTGACTATAAAATAGCTATTGAATCAAAATTTAAAATTTTAGTACGTACCATGGGATGCCACCTCATTTCCAGATAGTGTTTCTGAAAAGAATAATTTTGATTATAAACATAGTCTTTCAAGTGTCTTATATGTTCCTTAATTTCAAGGAATATATTTATATGTTGATTAATTTCAAGGAATATATTTATATGTTGATTAATTTCAAGGAATATATTTATATGTTGATTAATTTTAAGGAATATATTTATATGTTGATTAGTTTCAAGGAAAATATTTATATGTTCCTTAATTTCAAGGAATATATTTATATATTTCTTAAAATTATTTTATACAACTGTACTATAATCCTTAAAGTATATTTTTCTCTCAACTATGTTTAACTATGTTCTACTCCGTAGCTTAATATTATAAACTTAGTCGTTTAACTATCTTATATATTCCTTAATTTCAAGGAATATATTTATATATTCCTTAAAATTATTTTATGCAACTATACTATAATCCTTAAAGTATGTCTGAATTTCAACTTTTTTTTAACTACGTATTCAATTACGTTTATTCGACTTTGAACTTCGTACTAAATTTCAAATCCTTACCTCAACGAACTTCATTGAGGTAAAGACTTAAAATTTAGTATTAAGGTAGGTAGATCAAATGGCAAAATCAACATGGATAATTGGTGCTTTCAACTATTTATTATTTTGGGGGTGACATAAGTAAAAAGTTTGAATTGTCGAGTGAAAGTGAAACGCTGGGATTATTGAACTATAAGTGCTTGACATTGTGTTCAAAGTTAGATCATATGATAAAATCTACATATATAGTTTAAAATATGAAAATTAAAAATTATAGAGTGCTAATACTGACCAAAATATTAGAATTGTGGAATAAACATGAAATTTCAGATTTATTGTGCTAGGGATTTGAAATTTGGTGCAAACGATAAAGCACATGATAAGACTAACATGGATAATTGCTGTTTTTAAATATTTATTATTTTAGGGGGTGCCATAGATAAAAATCTCCGAATTTTTGAGTCAATGGGAAATTCCAGATTACTGAACAAGGAACTTAAAATATTATGCAAAAATGTAGATCATATGATAGAATCAAAATGATAATTGTCGTTTTCAAATACTTATTATTTTAGGGATGTCACAGGAAAAAAATGTCTGAATTGTCGAATGAATGTCAGATTTCAAGTTTATTGATGTGGGAACTACCAATTTGGTACAACGGTAGATAAGACCACCATAGATAAATATTTTCAAATATGATAATATATTTTCAAATATTTATTATTTTGGGGTGTTGTTGTTGAGACCCAGACCGTCCGACCTATCAGAAAGGTGTAAGTTAACTGTTTGGACGGCCGGGAAGTGCCACCCAATTTTATTTTGGGGTGTATTATAGGTAAAAATATAAAAAAAAAAATTCTTAGTCAAAATTCCAAATTAATTGCACACGGGCTTAAAATTTGCTAGAAGTTGGATCATACGATGAAACTCACATGGAGAATTGCTGCTTTGAAATATTTGATAATTTAGGAGGGGTGAGGGGATCACCATAGACAAAAATGTTCGAATTGTCGAATGAACGTTAAACACCAAGTTTATTGATATAGGGACTTCATATTTAATGGAAAGGTAGACCTTGTGATAAAAGAAACATGTATAATTGGTGTTTTCAAATATTTATTACATTAGGGGATATGATAAACTGAAACGTCCATATCGTCTATACAATTCAAGGTAATATTTTAAAATTTTGTATTATTGAACATCGAATTTGTGTAAAATACTTTTATTGTTTTTAAATCGAACAAGAGATTGTTTTTATTGTCATTTTGGAGAACACCTTCTGCTCTTTCGATGATATTTCAACAATCTTTTTCTGTAGGTGTTGCCTTACGAAATAAGTAACTGTAACTCGATTTAAATAATTGGTTTCATTAAAAGATGTTAGAATGGATCGATATAATTTAGTTTGTCTAATCTAATCATGCATGATAAAGTAAATCCGAATAAGAAGGGTCTTTTAATCACAGCACTCTCTTTAGATTAATCATGATCCTCACTTTATATTCATGATCATCGCTTCGTTTTTAATGATGATGACATTTATAATTACAAATATTATTTTGGCTTGGAAAAATTTAATGGGGATGAAATAAAATATTTATTTATTTTCATATTTTGATGTACAGGTTGATACCGAGAGTTTTCGAACGTCATAAATATCTATCAAGTCCTGTATTATTGAAAATAAATATTTTGAAATAGCTAAATAAACATTTTGCTGATATTATAAAGTTTCCTTTTGCATTTGAATAATAATTTCATTATTTAAATTCTTACTTTTGTTATCCAGGAATAATTTTCCACCATATTCATATTCATTGTTTGAAAAATAAAATGCTGAAAAATAAAATGAATTTTTATTATAAATACAGTGAAATATTCTTTTTAGATATAAATATGATATAAATAACAATTATAGAAATTTAATATACAAATGAAAGTCCTTTGGTCTGTTTTTATAGAACAACATCAATATTAAACCGTATATCTGATTTCAATCAAATTTGGAAGTACGATGGAACATTTCAAAGCATGATCTTACCTAAAACCTATTTCGATCAACTAATTTTTAAACTTATTCAACTACATTTTTAGAATTTTGTAGACAATATTTCAATATTTTAAGTGCAATTGTCATTTTAGTTTAGTGTCTTATGCTGACTTATTTACTTTGTTATAATGAAAAAGTATGGGATATTTCGGAACATGATCTTAACTAAAATTTATTTCGATCAACTTATTTTTATATTTATTCAACTAAATATTTAGAATTTAATAGACAATATTTTAAGTTCAACTGCCATTTTAGTTGCCTTAGTGTTTCATGATGACTTATTTAGCTTTTTCAATATCTGTAAAAAAGATTGTAACATGAGGAAAAAAACAAGGGTACGAAAAATGCTACCACCTTCTACAAAAGTAAAGCTAGGTTCTCCACTTTTTATTTGAACTGGAGACAAATAAATTTTTAAGAACCTAAGTTTCCAAAAAGTTGATAGTTTTTTATACAGATTTTTAAAAAACGAGTAAAAACAAGTGTTTCAAATATTTTCGAGTATTCTCCTTTTTTTTCAACTTAAAACTATCATCAAGTCATACACTTTTTGGTGGTATGGTCTTAAAATTTTGTTATTGCGAAATGTCATTCCTGAGCTCTGGAGAAATACAATTGTTTTCTTTGTCACTTTATTTGATATTTTTTACAATTAATTTCAAACGTCAATAACTTTTATCTAAAAGCACCATAACACATTTAGCCTATCATGTCCAAGAATGAAATGACCATCTTTTCGACCTGATCTTGGGTCGCTCTGTTTACTTAAAAGGGGTGGACAGGTTTCAAAAGTCGATCTTTGAGGATAGAGTTCTCTGTATGAGTATACGTATTGTTTGTTTCGCGGTGAGGGTTTTCTACCTTTTTGGTCACCGCGATGGCATGGAATTTTAAGTCTTATTTTGACTCTTGAGGGAGGAGGGTAGCCGGTGAGAAAGGGGGCGGCATCTATTTTTTAAATATGCTTTTCTGTCTATCTTAGCGACTGTTGCTCTGATTTTCACGTTGTATTTCTATTCTGAAAAGGATCTACTGGACTTGCTCACTCTGGATTTCGGTCCACTTTTATAGCAATTTGTTTTTTAGTAAGTTCTGCGACCGCGTGACAGGCGCAGAACTTTAAAGAAAAACTAGTTGTTATAAAATTGGTTTCAATACCGCTAGCGATCGCTAGCTGCCGGCAACGCAGCTAGTTTATGAGCTTATTATATGAATAGTAAACTATCGGATTGCCATGAAACTTATAGGTTCTCTATCCATTTCATTTCTTAGTGTATAGGCGAAATGACCAGCGTCCAATATCATAGACATTCTGAGTTAATACACAGAAAAACTTTACTTTTACATAATAGTAGGGAGGATTAGAAGCCTGTTACAGTAAATAGTAAGTAACGAAATGATGAAATCAACTTCATGTTTAAAATATTTATAATATTTCCAGTTATCCGAAAATATTGTCACTTAAATGCCACAAGGAATGCAAAAAAATAAAACTTACCTGATATATCTAAACTTGGTCCCGAAGCTGATCCGTCTGAAATAATATCAGATTATTTTGTACGTAATTAGTTTTAATTGCAAATATTATTCAATGCAGAAACTTTAAATTTCAAATTTTAAAAATTGCGACACAAATATTGAATACGAAATATAACTTAAAGTAGACGTTAAAACTTTAACAAATTTAAGTTTTCAGATAAAAAAAACAGTAAATGAAAGAAATGAGCCGCGTGTAAAAAATCATTTAATGTAATTTAAGAAAAGTCAAAATTGTTTTGAGATATATGATTTTGAAATCGATCACTCGATTACCAAAAAAAAATTATTCAGATAAAATAATCGTGTGCGTAAAAATTAATACATTAATTATTCGATGCTATTATGTATTTGTCGGATATTTACTTAAAAATACTCTTGAAATTTACTTGAAAGTACGTAAATATTAAAATACTTAAAAATTAGATTTTTAAAAATATGTGTAATGAAAATAAGGTTCATATTTTAAAATTATGAATTTTGATTGCTCACTATATTTTATATACTTCTGTAGTAAATTCTGCATCAATAATTCGAAAATAAAGTTATGTATTTTAAAAGCGTAATCTCATGTTTCAAATTGAATTCCGAAGAAAGTCAAATATTAAACACGAATATTTGTCGGAGAAATTGCATATGATATAATGGATACAGCTTAATTATTATTGAGCTGAGACAATTTAGTTTGCATAAATATAATTTGTCTATTTGTATAGAAATTTAATATGTATGTTTTTTAAAACTTTTACTCATTAGTCCAATTAAAAATATCATGCTTAAAAAGTTACCTTTTAGCTTTTTAAGCTTTTAGCTTTCTAAGATTTTAACTTTAAAAGCTTTTTATAATTGTTTTTATCTCTTTAAAAATTATTTTGAAACATGAATAAATTATAATTAAACTAGATATAAAAATTTCGATATTAATGCATAAATAACTAAGGAATTTTTTTCAAAAGTTTTCCCTTTTATCGGAGCATTAAAACCAGTAATGCTCAAAATAGCATTATTTTAGACATGTTTTATATAAAACTGCTTTAGATTTTTAAAGATAGCAGAGGAAACATTGAGAGATAAATAATTTCAATAGTGCTACGAAATTGGAACAAAATGCTTACAAGTTAAATGCAATTACTTACGAGTTGAATTCAGAATTTCAACTAGAACAGCTGTAAAAGAAAATAATTTTAAGAATTAAAGAATAAAATAGAAATAAATATTAAACATTATAATACATTTGCTTTTAAGAATTAATTAATGAATGTTAAGAAAATCTTTGATTAAAAGTTATGTAATAAGACTCAAGTGATGTCAAAAAACAGACATTACAGATGTCAGTGAAGTATCAATTTAAAGTTTCGAAATTAATATCGTTTATGTTAATGTATAAAGAAACATTCATAGATAATCATGGATATCTCTATTGCTGTTAACAAGTTATCAAGTTTTCACTGCTGTATATTTTATAATTACTTATTTAGCATATGGTCAAAAACAATTTATATCAACATTTTGAATTGCTTAAGATGTGTTATATAAAATCATTTTTGTGCTAGCTGCTGTGCTCGAAACTAACACTCACTACTTTATCGCGATCATCTCTTTAGCAATTGCATTTTTTAACAAATGAACTAGAACTAAAAAGTATCCTATACGAACTAAATATACGCGCACCGGCAGATATCGATCACTTCTTTAGTAATCATTGTTTTTAAACAAATGAATTAAACATCGCGCCCTTGTAGTCCGAACACGCTCTAAATAAGCGCTTGAAATATCAGTTTTTGTATTTGAACAGTTATTTTCTTTATTTTAGATATTTGTAACCATGTTACAAATATCTAACCGAACAAATTTCTTTATTTTAGATATTTGTAATCTACCTTTTGCCATTTTAAAATTTTATACTTTAAGAATTATTCTTTTTCTTAAAATTGGTGTTTCAAATCTAGTTTAATGTAGGAATGAAGTTTAATCATGATGCATTTTTGCAACTGCTTGTGTATGACGTCTTTTTTTGCATTTTAACAGTTCTTTTCTTTGTTTTTTGATATTTATTCTTACTATTTTCCCCACATTTACTATTAAAATTTTTTACTAAAACATAATTTACTTTTTTTTTTTTTTTTTCAAATAATTTTGTTGACGAAATGATTGCAAGCTTGTGTTTTGATTCTAGGGCTCTTTGAAATCATATTTGCTGTAGACTAAATTGAATAATCCAACCGAAAATAATCTACTTTAGAACTTCTCAGAACCCCATCCCCTACTTCCTGCTGATGATTTGTAGGATCTTTTAACTATTTCTAGCAATACTCACTATAAATAGAAATAAGGAATTTCTATTTTTTCAAAAAGCTCTTAATATTACAATTCCTAGCTCCCTTTTCGTCCTGCGCACGATTTAAAAAAAAAAATGAAGATCAAAGAATCTTCTGTTTCTCTTTTTTCAGATATAATTCAAATAACATATATTTATAAATAACAATAAACTTGTGAGGTCTAAATAATCTTTCGTTATTATTTCCCTCAGTTTCTATTGTAATTTATGTTTACTTTAACTTAACAATTCTGATTGGTTCGGTTAGATGACCAATCGCCGAGCTAAGTAACATTTTTGCGATCCTGAGGTAGAAACAGGATAAAGTTTCGGATCAGAGTAAGAATTGGGATTCATTGAAGGGGACATTATGGAATTGGCTGAATAAAAGGCTGGGAAGTATTAAGGATAGGATTGAGTGAGAAAGTTGGACGCCAGCCTAGTTGAATGAAAGGCAAAATGGTTAAAGGAACCCTAATGGATACCACTATGACTAGAAGGGTCTAGTATCCTGGGTTAGCTGCAATAAGGTGCGAGGCAAGAGAAAAGAGTTTAGATAAGCATTAAACTACGGCTTAAGCTACGTCTACGGTTTAAGCTAAATATCCTCAGGCCCATAAAAATGTATTACATTACATATTTGTGTTTCTTTATGGGCATACGCAATGCTGGTTGTGGTCTATGTTTTCAGTTTATTTAAACAGCCAATTTCTGTATTTAAAATGAAGTACACAATAAATATATTTAATTAAATAAGTGAATCCGTGTACTCTGGGCCGAAAGGTCTTGTATATCCAGTTAATTTAGGTTTGGACTTTGTTGATAGAGATAAGTACGTACGGATAGGCAATTCCTCAATCTAAGTGTAATACGTACAATAGAGTACCAATCAATGGTCATTAAGTCCATACAGCCCAATAGAGGGAAGGTAATCTACAATGACTCCTGAATAGATATAAGAAATAAGAATGTGCTCTATAAATTTTTAAAATTTAATTCAGAAAGTATTTTTGATCAAAGTAAATTTCTTACCAAATTTCATATCGCAGAATATGGTTGTCAAATCTTGGTTGTCGTTAGCGTAGCAAGTTCCACAAGTTGCAGCACTTGGACAATCCATGTATGGAAGCGATTCTTCAACAGGCGCGGAATATTGACTTAAGAATTGAGGATATTGAGGTAAGTAGTATAATTTTGCAGAACTTTGTGGGCAAGTGGGCAGTTCTGTGACTCCAGGAGGCAGATTGAAGAATACAAAGTTATTGTTGAGTTGCAAACTAGATCCCTGCTGCAGATTGATCGCCTGTGATGATAAAAGAACGCCATAGGAAGGTCCTGTAAAATTAATGGAACAATCATTTCCATTTTATCATTCGTTCCAAGTCAATTTCAGAATTTTTTTTCCTTTAATATCTAATACATGAAAAACTATTCATTCCGAAATAGTGTTCCAAAATATTTGGTCATCGAAAATCCGTGTAAAATAGGTAAATTTCAATATTATTTTCTTTTTTGCTGACCCCAATTTTTTTTGTTTTGGGTACTAAATTAGATGTAGTATTTTTCTTTCAAAAACAATACACAATAAAAGTTCAATAATCAAAAATTCTCAAATAAAATTATTTGCAATGAAAAATAGTATTCAACAAGAGAAAATGTTAACAATGAAAAAATTCCGTTCAATTGAACTCCAAATATTGACATACTGTTTTAAACAGCGGCAAATAATTTATAAAAAGACAAAACCTCATATAAATTCCATATTCATGCCAAAATTTTTTAGGATTTAAATCAAGATAATTTACTTGTTAATTCAATATTTAAACTCTCAAAGTTCAGTGCATTTGTTATTAATCAATGTACAAATACACACATATAGAACTAACTATTGATATAGATTTCCATATTATTTTGTGGAATAATAGAGGAAAATAAGTTTGTCAAAAAATTATTTACCTCCAGAAAGCACTTGGCAGTCGCAGTGAGTGGGAATATAGATTCTAATGTCTTGTATAATTTCCTCCAGGTTTGAGATATCGTACAAGGAGCGAACATTTTCTTTGATGCACTTTCCGGAATATTGTGTAGCTAGTTTGGGGAGAAAACAAAAACAAAATGTAGTTATACTTTACACAATATTATAGGTGGACATTGTGCAGTTGGCTGAATAAAAGGCTGGGAAGTATTAAGGATAGAATTGAGTGAGAAAGTTGGACGGCAGTCTAGTTGAATGAAAGGCAAAATGGTTAAAGGAACCCTAAAGGATACCATTATGACTAGAAGGGTCTAGTATCCTGGGTTAGCCGCAATACGGTGCGAGGCAAGCGAAAAGAGTTTGGATAAGCATTAAAGCTACGGCTTAAGCTACGTCTACAGTTTAAGCTAAATATTCCCAGGCCCGTAAAAGTGTATTACATTGCATATTTGTGTTTCTTCATAAGCATATGCAATTCTGGTTGTGGTCTATGTCTCCAGTTTATTTAAACAGCCAGTTTCTGTACAGCCAGGTTCTGTTCTTTGGCATAAGTTACTTATACCAAATTCAACAGTTTTACTTTCTCATATGATAGAATATCGTAGAGAGAAAGTATTGTTTCCATTTCGAGATTTTGATACCAATATAGGTTTTAGGGCCACTTGGACTTGAACACGTTTTAACTATTTTTAAAGGGATGTCCGTCTGTCTATATGTCTGTTTATCTGCCGGTGATCGATTCTTTGTGCATACGATAACTGCCACAAATATTGATGGATTTTCACGAAGCTTTATATTCAGCTTTGTTAATGAAAAATCTAGAACTAGATAGAATTTTTTGAAATTCGAGCGAAAAATGCGAAATTTATTCAAAATTTTATATTTTCTGGTATGACAGCATATGACATAATTTGATATAATTATGCATAAAAGGGGTTATTTATGATTCAATGATATTGAAATTAAAAGTTTCAATCATTGTAGTGAAAAATAGCCGCGATACAATTTTTGTGTTCGTGATGTCATTAGCACCCTCAGGAGTAGGGGCTAGCTACATTGTCAAATTTGGGATCAATCCAAAGATCTTTTTAATTCCTTTGAAATGAAGGGTAACATGCTATAATTGTGATCATATAAACCAACAATACAGATTATTCGCTTTGGAAAAATTAAAAACATTATTATAGTCAGCAATTGCCGACTTTGAAACTACTTGTTTAAAAGTATAGCTCATGTGTGGACATGATAAATGATGATTACATGCAGTTGTAATGTAATTCTAGTAATTAATTACATTGTTATAGTAATTCTTTACTATTTTCCACTTAAAATTAGGGCCAATACTCTACAATTGGCGTCTATTGTATTGGTCGGAGAGGGTTCGAGCTTCCCCTGGTCTTGTTTCTAAAGAGGAGTGTGTAGAGTAATTCTAGAAATTTCTTTCATGGCAAGAGTAATGTAGTATGTACACTTTTGTATGTAATAAAATGGCCTATGTTTGATACCTTTTTGCGACCGAGTATTATGTTTCACCTAAGAATAAGTATAATACTCTACACACATGTCGCCATGAAATTTTACATGATATAGTTTGCGTGATATAGATTGCAAAAGTCATTCACTTTTTTGCAATTTGTAAAAAGTTTTTGAAATTTGAGATTTTTATAACAATGTTTGATAGTAATCACCTGTTGTCATATAGACAACAGTTGAAATGTCTGTATGACAAAATCTTACCTAATGTTTTGCGGGTAAAAATAGCATTTAATAATGTGAAGCTACTTGTGAATGCATCTAATTAACATAGCCGATGGCAACTTGGGAGAATAAATTTTTAAAGTTATTCTAAAATTTGCTAATTTTTCATTCAAAAGCTTGTATAACGAGATATTTACGCCAGAATTTTAGTTACCTAGAAAGGGCTAATACTTAAACATAATAAAAAATTGTGGGGGAAATATGACACTGTTTGTAAGTCATACATGCGCCGTTTATCAGATATTGCATATTTTTTTATTCAAAATACACAAACGATAAAAATTAAATATAATTAATCACTATTATTAAATGATTGAATTGTGGCGATTAGGCGCCGCCGGGCCCCGAACCAGGGACCCTTTGCTTACAAAACCGACATTATAATCACTGAGCAAAAGCTAGCTCCTCCTCTGTTCTTATAATTCGGCTACAGGTTTCCAAGCATCTTTGATCAGATGTCTTTGCTGCCGCACACTCACTCCGCTGATGAGGAAATGCCGGGAGGCGTGACGGACAGTCGTGGTCAACCAGGAAGGAAGTGTCAAGGCTTCTGACTCCGTGTGGTGCTGCCATCTCGTGTTGAGAGGCGAAATCGTTGGAGAGGAAGGTTGCGTGTTTCAAACGTCCAGTCATCATTGTGGCGATTGTGCGTCGCCGGTCCCCGAACCAGGGACCTGATGCATTGTAGACCGACATTATAATCACTGAGCAAAAGCTAGCTCCTCCTTTGTTCTTATAATTCGGCTACAGGTTTCCAAGCATCTTTGATCAGATGTCTTTGCTGCCGCAGAATGTTGTGAATGTTATGAATGATTGTTGTAAGTATTATGAATGAATTTAGAAGTTTTGACGAGCCGGATTGGAGATATTAGATATTTTTGTTTTCCACAGGGGTTGTATTATCTCTTGAAAGAATGAAGAGTTTTAGATATTTAGTATCATTATTTTAATCAATAACTGTAACATCTATCGATTTTTAATGTCATAATCATAACACTCCAATTATAGTTAGTTTCCTAAAAAACTAAAATTTGTAAGTTGGTAGGGAAATTCATGGTTAGAAACTTCTGATTTTTATAATATATGGAAAGAATTTATTATAAATTGAAAGCATGCTTACGTTTGGGCCTCGCAGAGTTAGTGTAGCCAGTATCTGCAACTGAAATAAATAGAATAAAAGTTTAAATAAAGATATTAAAATAGAATGTTTTAAAAGCATATTTAACAACAAAAGAAAATCTGGAATCATACGTAGTTAAAAGTAATCAAAAGAAGTCAAAGGAATCGAATTAATAAGAAATCTTAAGTGATAGTTGAAAAGCATTTTGAGAAAAGTGAGTTGGCATCTTTCTTTTATCGTTTTGGCGAGTATTACGTAAAAATATTTTTTAATTATTACTAAAATGCAATTATCAATGTTACCATTAATGTATTCTAAGCTAAATGATGCTATCGCCTAACACTCAATTTTCACTCAGAAATCATTTTTTGTATCTCTTTATTTGTGTGTTCTTATCTTTCTATTTATGTAATTTTAATATCATATCTTATTCGAAAATTCGGGGTCAATTCATTAGAGCTTTCAAGGAATTTTCATTCTTTGGCCACTCTAAGAAGGAATTCACTATTTTCAGTGGGGAGTCTGTATATAGCTTCCTTTTTGTATGTCTGCATGTCTACGCAATATGTGTATTCATGCTATATAAAAGACTAATTTTTCCGATCTTCGTGTAATTTGTGAGTTGGATAAATACCGTTTTAAGCTGTTGTTTATTAATTTGGATTTCTGTAGGAATGAAAAATATGAGTGATCCTTTTTCACTCCCCCCCCTGCATTGCATGGTAATGTATCGGGAAAGTGTTGGAATCATATCGAAAATCGCAACTCGCGAGTTTTCGACGGATTTACACGTTTCGAGCACCTTAGAGCATGAAAACATTATTTTTAGCCGACGTCTGTGCGATGATTTTGGTGAGAATCGATAAAAAACTCATGTGCTGTTCACATCATATGAATTTTTCGAATAACCTAACAACCGCACATAAATTATTACTAGCAAAAAGCCGGGCTTTGAATTTTGGTGGCAAGTTCCAGAATAAAACTTACAACATCAACTAACTTAATGCCCGTTTTGGGGACATTGAAAGTTCAAAGGTGGCAAGTGTCCCCCCCCCCCCCCTTGTTCTGTCATATAGGCTCCCATGGAAAGATATAGACCAATTTCGTGAGCAGAAAAACTCCCTTCTTCAGAATGCTAAGATAAAATCCTTTGTCAAAGAAAGAGAGGCTTCTGTCGTCAAAAAGTTTCCCACGTGCCCCAAGTATTGTGCCGTTTCCACCAGAAAAGTACATAATTTAAAGGAGAAAACCAAAGGAGGCGGTTGTCTTTCATTCCCAAATCAAAGTGAGTTAACACTCATTTGTCGAAATGAACGAACACATTATTTTTTTTCTTTTTCTGACTGAGGTGGTTGTTTTATCTTATCATTCTGAAGAAGGCGTTTGCCTCTGAAACAGGTTGATTGATACCTTTTGTCAATTAAGCGCTGTACTTAACGAAGTTTTATTTATTTCTATGTTTCTTGCAGAAGTTCGAGCCTGTTTCCTTAATAATATTTTTATACACGTTGCATATTTAAACTACACGTTTCATTTGACGGGTGAAGGGGACAAAAACCGCAGGGTCCCAAACCTAGGAAAATGAGATTGTGATGGCATTGGAATTACTTTTATGGGTAAATTAAATATGGCAAGTCATAATGGGGATCACTCTATTGAGTTAGAAGTTATTGCATATTTAAAAAACAAAGTACAGGGGGAAACCAACAGAGTTCCAAACATTGGAAAATGAGATTGTGATGGCATTGGAATTACTTTCATGGGCAAATTAAATATGATAAATCGTAATGGGGATCACTCTATTGAGAAGTTATTGAATATTTAAAAAACAAAGTACGGGGGAAAACCAACAGAGTCCCAAACATGGGAAAATGAGATTGTGATGGCATTGTAATTGTTTTCATGGGTAAATTAAATATGGCAAGTCATAATGGGGATCACTCTATTGAGTTAGAAGTTATTGCATATTTAAAAAACAAAGTACAGGGTGAAACCAACAGAGTTCCAAACATGGGAAAATGAGATTGTGATGGCATTGGAATTACTTTCATGGGCAAATTAAATATGATAAATCGTAATGGGGATCACTCTATTGAGAAGTTATTGAATATTTAAAAAACAAAGTACGGGGGAAAACCAACAGAGTCCCAAACATGGGAAAATGAGATTGTGATGGCATTGGAATTGCTTTCATGGATAAATAATATGGCAAATCGTAATGGGGAACAATCTACTGAGAAGTTATTGGAGAATTAAAAAACCAAGTACAGGGGAGTCCAAACAGGGGAATTAAATAATTAATTGAGCGAATATATTAAACAAAACCTAATGTTATTGTAGTTTCAAGTGAAAATAGTAAGTATTAAATCTAAGTTTAAAAGTATTTACATTGGAAAAGTATAAAAGTTTCTGAATTTTAGTGTTTTAAGATTTATTTTCTTTGTCCTTAGGAATTTCAGTTTTGATACTTTGTTTTTCATTTACACTCTTCATTTTATATTAAATAAAAAAACACTGTACATAATAATATATAAAATGTGTTACCTGTTACGATGATTTTAGTTTCTTCACCTGAAAACAACAAAAAATATTTAAATGTGCGCGAAATAATCTTCTCAGATATTTTTCTGAAGTTATAAAATTTTGTATGAAATAATGTAAAAACTCAAGATCCTTACTTTTAACTTCAACATTTAGTGTTTTGGATTTGACAAATGGAATTATTCTTGCACCTAAAATCGTAAAAATAAAAAATAAAATTAGAATATTTTTTTTAACGGGGTCACGACTTTTTTTTAATTTTTTACAAAGTCAAGGTTAATTGTTAACCATTAATTAATATTTGTAAACGCAGTTTTTATTAACCACTGGATTCTATATAAATTACTTTTATATGTAATTTTATTAACTAATAGTTAATAATGTAGAAAATAGTCGACTGTTATTCATTTATAGTCGACTGTTATTCATGTCAACTGTTATACATGCATAGATCATAGATATTGTAAAAGTAAATATAAATATTTATAATCAATATTGACGCTAATCAACAAGTAAAATACACTTTGTGCAAAGGATAAGGAAACTTGAGCAACCAATAGCTCGAAAAATAATAATTATTATTTTCTTATTTGTGCTTATATGCATTACTCAAGTTTTCTTTATTAACGCTAATATTTAAAATACAATACCTTTAAATATTAATTTTATAACTACTACGTATTAGTTTATAGACACTAATAGAAAATCTTAACACTGTAACTCTTAAATAACTAGTCCCCTGCTTACAACATATGTTGATACTTACAAACAAATAAGATAAAGTAATATAAAGTAGTTTCACACTGGCATTTTAATTTGTGATCTTTTATGAAGGATGAACGTAATTAATAAAACTCCAAAAATTCATTTGAAATGCTGAAACATACCTGTAAAAAAAGACCGTTAGTAAGTAGAGTTGTGAGGTCTAATAACATTTTGTTATTATTTCCCTCAGTTTTCATTATAATTTATGTTTACTTTAAATTAACAATTCTGGCTGTTTCGGTTAGATAAACCAGTCACCGAGCAAAGTAACCATTTTGGAGTGAAATCCTGAGGTGGAAACAGGATAAAGTTTCAGATCACAAGTAAGTTAGTGGATTTTAAAGGATCATGGGGGGGGGGGGAGGCTAGGAAGGGTGAAATGATTGATTGCAAAGCTTGAAAGCAAAGAGGATTTATCTGAGTGCTTGCGTTAGTAGGATAGAGCAACCTGCCCCAATGGACACCACTGTGACTAGAAAGGTCTAGTATCCCGGTTAGTCGTACAAGGTTTCGAGGTAGAGTAAAGAATTGTGTAAGCATAGAAGCTTTCTAACTAGTCTAAATATCACCAGGCCCGTACAAGTTCATTGCATTATATATTTGTGTTTATTTATGGGCAAGTGCAATACTGGTTGTGGTATGTCTCCATTTTAGTTAAACAGCCAGCTGCTGTAATTTGAGTGAATTTAACAATAAATGTGTTTTGATTAACTGATTGCATCCGTGTGTTATTGTCCTGGCCCGCATGGTCCTATGTATGCAGTTATTCCATGTTTTGAGTTATGTCACTTTGATTGACAAATCTAAGTACGCACTGATAAGTAATTCCGTAACCTAAATCAAATAACTCGTGCAATGGAGTATTGATTTTTGGATATAGCCCGATCCATATAGCCCGATAGAGGGAAATTACTCGACAATGGGGTCCGAACAGTATTGAGTGCTATAAAAAAAATACTCTACAATCTTACTAACAAAAATATAACAGTGATAACTGGTTCTGGAAACAAAATGAGCTTAATTAAGAACTTTTAACCAAGAAACACACATTAGTTTCATCCACAAATGCAGAACTACAGCCGACATGATCAGAAAATTTAAAAATTCATAAGGATATTATAAATTCAATCACTGTGCATTTAAAAAACAATCTAGAATCTTTTGGGGAAATTATTTTTATCTTAAGTTTTTTACAATTTACATTTTACATAACTTAAATTTTTTGCATTGAGATTTAGTATCCCTTAAAAAGATTTTCCTGAAAATTTCTCAAAAATCCTTTTTATTTACCAACTTTGAATATTTTACATTTCCAAATAATTTCCAACTATATTCATTACTTTACCTTCAAGTATTGGAATAATGTCGAAAACCGGAACTAAAGTTTCCGACGGATATCTACACGTTTCAAACCCTTTACCCCCCCCCCCCCCCCCCGAAAAAATTTTAGTGTAACTTCTGTGTGCGTCTGTTTATACAATGTATGTATCAACTCTAGCTAAAAAAAAATAATTTGCCAAATGAAATGTCCGGTCCAAATACGTCCAGTCACCGAATGACAACAAAAATTCAATTAAAACTGCAAATTCAGTGTAATTTCAAATAATCATCCGTGTTATTTTGTGCAATTAAATTCAATTAAATAAATTATGAAAGGTAGAAAGAGAAAACGAATTTGAGTCTGGAGGGAGAGTCATGTGCTGCTCATATCTGACTTTTTATCTGACCATTTAAATCTTATTATACTTATTTAGTCGTTTTCAGTTGTTTCTTGAAAATAAAAAAAAATCTGATGTGAGCAGCACATGACTTTCCCTGCAGACTCAAATTCGTTTTCTATTTATTTTTTTTTTTTTTTTCATAATTCAGTAAACTGAGTTTAATTGCGTAAAATAGCACTGATAATCATTTGAAATTACACTGCAGTTTTAATTGAAATTACACTGCAGTTTTAATTGAAATTACATTTATAGTTTTAATTCAATTTTCGTTTTCATTTGGTGATCGGACGTATTTTCAAAGCCAACTTTGCAAAAATGAAAAAAGCTAAAATATCTTAAAAACGGTTAGCCTTAGCGCTATGGGGTTGACTCAGTTAAAAAATTACGTATAAATCAAACATTTGATTGATACATTTGAGGATACATAGTCTTCTGTTTTAGATTTGGGCGATTTTTGCCGGCCCTTTCTTAAAAAAGGTAGGGATTTTTTAATTGTATCAAAATCTAATCAGCTTCAGAGTAATCCATGAGTGACTTATCTACCAAATTTTATGAAATTTGGTTGATTAGTCTTTGAGCTAGAGTGGATACATACATCGTACAGACAGACAGACATAGACACATACACAGTCGTTACGCTAAACATAGATTTTTCGTGTTCTAGAGTGCTCGAAACATGTACATCCGTCGAAAACTCAAGTTCTGATTTTGGACACAATTCCAGTACTTTCTTTTACTTTCCCTACAATACATTATCATGTATTGCAGGGAAAGTAAAAGCAGACGATCTTTTCAAAAATACGTCATGTATTTACGTCTTCAGTGGGAATAGATTCAAAAGGGGCAGACCACGAGTATGAAACAATGATAAAATCCATAGAGCCCCTTTATAGATAGAAAAAGATATTCTAAATCTTGTAGCTTTATAAAAGAACTTTAAAAATTGCAATAGAACTGAAGATTTAATAATGTTGCTTAATTTTAACATTATTTTGATGTTCTTCCAAGCGATGCTTTAAGTTAAGTTTACTTTGATCTATATACGACATCCCACAGTGACAAGAGATTTGATAAATGCCTCAATAGCTGAAAAATTAATTTCATTGATAGGGCAGACAAACACTTTGAAGACAAACTTTTTAAAAATTCTATAGCTTTAAAACGAATTTAACAAACACATTTATTATGCAGGTTTAAAAAAAAGGCAATAAAATGGCAATAAGAAAAAAATTATGAAAGAATAAACTCTTACTTTGCACTTCTTTGTTACTGTTGATTCCCAATGCGACAAGAATAGCTATAAAACAAAAATCATACGCATTAGTTAAGATAAGGCGATCATATAATTAATCATCGCACCTAGGAGAAGATAAAATCACTAAAACCATATAATATTGTGACAATTTTGTGACATATTTATTGAGACATATTATTTATTAACCAACAATTTGGCTTTATTATATTTTTAGACCTATAAAATAATTTTATTAAAAAATATTAAAAAAAACGTGTGTACTTTAAAGGAACCATGTACTTTAACGAAAAATGAAAAACGTCATTATTGTATTCATTATAGAATAAACATGAGCAGAATAATCATTCTTGATAAATATTAACATATTTTATTCAGTTTATTGGATTTATTTATCTCTAAAACCATGTTACTGGTGTTCTTATTTTCAATATCATTTAATTGTATTCAATTTTTAAGAATTTTTCAATATCATTTAATTGTATTCAATTTTTAAGAATTTGCCTGTATTAACATATCTATCTCTAAAACAGTGTTATTATTTTTTCTGAAAATTGTTTTTTACCAATATATATGTATATATATATATATATATATAAATTGAAATTTTTAATCGAAAACTATGCATAAAATACGGTAAGTACAAAAAACCCATCTCTAGCATATTTGTTACAAATAAGTAACTATAGATCAAGACTAAGGATAAAAATATAAAAACATTATCCATAGAGGTCCATGTTAAGCCAATATATATATATATATATATATATATATATATATATATATATATATATATATATATATATATGTAAGATTCATATGAAAAAGAGGGGAAATGACCAAATGCAAGGCATAAAATGGTAGAGGGGGATGGCGACCCCTCTTTCCCGTTTAAAAGACTGCTTTTATGCCCGGGCAACACTCACGGTACCAATGCCATGCAGAAGCCATACATCCGTAAATGTGTCAAATCAAAAACACTCGAAAAAAGTGCAAAGAAAACAAATAGGAATTGCGCATGCGTGGACTGCTGTTATATATGATGCACTCCCAAGGTATTTAGAAAGAAGGTAGGTCAAACAGCGCGGGAGAATGCCATTGGTTCCCGCTCCGTGACGTCATATCGGGACTGAAAGGAATTTCTTCAGTAGTTTCTATGCGTTTTTGAGCTCTGGTACGCTTTTCAAATGATTGCAAATTTCAATTATTATTGAACTTTTAGAAAATGATTTTATATTATAACAGATTTATGAATAATTTTAGCCTATGTTTTAATGAATTATCACAAACTTGCATGTTTAAGATACAATAAACGCGATTGCTCTATTTGGAAATGATAGAACAAAAATAATTAATAATTACTTCAAAAAAACTTAAATATAAATTCCTTCTCCGTAATTGGAATTGATTGAACAATAATTGTAAAATAGAGCATAACGGTATTAACGTGTATTTCTTATTTTCAATGAAGTACAGGGTACTAAAATAATGTATTTAATATAAATATACCTGCTGTCACTTTTTGAATTTACAGGGTTCACATCCTATTAGAACATAACAATATCATCCCACTAGCTTAATGAAAAGCACTCTATACGGCTATCGACTCATTATAACTTTTGTTATACGGCTAATTTTAACTCTTGTCTAATATTAATTTTGTAACTAATCTGTCATACGAATCCCTGGTGAAGCTTGAGTATTTTTATAAATTACATCTAATATGAGAACAAAATTTTCTGGCATTCGATTTAATAACAAGAAAATTTGTGATTAATTAGTAAAATGAATCCCATCATATATTGATTGCATTACAATAAAAATTTTATTACTTTCCTTATATACATAGTATAATGTATAAGGAAAGTATTGTGATGGTGTCGAAAATTCGAATTCGAGTTTTCGACGGGAGAGCACATTTCAAGCATCCCTGATCACGAATCGAACATTTTTGAGGTGATGTCTGTACGTGTGTGTGTGTCAGTAAGTCTGTGGAGACGATATCTCACGAACAAATGAAGCGATTCAAATGAAATTTGGTATAGAAATTGCAATCCATGAATACTGGAAGCATATTGTTTTAAAACACAATTGAATGTTCAGATCCTCCTAAATTTTCGAGTGATATTTTGAAAAAATCATCAAAAAATTGAAACATTAAATAAAGTTACGCAAATAGACATATATTATGTGATTTTTCCTTAGAAAACGATTGACATAAACTTTAGAACCCTAGCATGAACCGTTCTCGAGATATTACACATTTTTCAAATAAATTTATCAACCCTTCTTCCCCCCCCCCCCCCCAAAAAAAATTTTTTTTTTAACTCTTGAGAAACATGTTCACTTTCCATATGTAATATCATGCGATAAATTGGGGGACATCATTCTCGTGTATCTAGATCGTTCCATTCCTGAGAAAAGATACCAATTGAGTAATACTTTTGTATTTGAACGCCGACAGTTATTTATCTGTTATAAGAATAACATATTTCTCCATTCATAACGCTTGGTGAGATTTTGGAGACGAATTTGGCGGAATGTCCCCAACTTGGCGACTTTTTTAAATCTTGCCAAATTAACTAAAGTCTCGCCAAATGGATAAAAACGACGCTAAATCAATGAAAATGACGACTCATTGACGAAAATTCAATATCTTGGAAATAATACATGTATCTACTATAAGAATAACCTATTTTTTTTACTGTAAAAGTAGTAAATTCGATTCCTGCTAGAGTTTTAAAGTTTATGTCATTCGTTTTCTAATGAAAAATTATATAGGAAATGATCCTTTGTATAACATTATTAAAAGTTCTAATTTTTAAATGATTCTTTCAAAATTTCATTCGAAAATTTGTGGGTGTTCTAAACATACAATTGCGTTTAAAATCAATAGGGTTCCAGTATTCGCTAATTTTAATATTTGCACCAAATTTCCTTCGAAACGCTCCGTTCTTTCGGGAGATATCGCACAGACTCACGGACACACATGCAAACATCTCCTCAAAAACTTTCGATTCGAGTTCAATTCAGGAATAATTGAAACTTGCTTTTTCGTCGAAAATTCAAATTTGAATTTTCAACCCCGTCACAATATTTCCCAATGCATTATACTATGTATATAGGGAAAGTGATGACCACATAACCGTTTTTTTCCTACCAAAATTTTATTTTTGAAAGCTGAATTAATCATGGAATGGAAATTGCCTTGAGCATATTGTAGTACGATTAAAAGTAATTTTTCCTTTCAACTTTTAATTAGCCATTCATTTTGTAACTTTGGAGCTTTAAAAACTTATTCAAGCTTACATCCACTACTTTGTTTTTCTTCGTATAGCTATAACAGTAGTACCGCATAATTCATCATTGCTCCATCGATATTATAACTGTTATAAAAACTAATTAATTACTTGAAAATAATTGCAGCTCAATTAATTTTTCAAAGATAATAATATATATTATTGCTGTATATTCAATCAAAGCTCTTAGACTAAAGCAGTACTAAAAAAAACAGAATTATTTGACAAAATAAAGCCTACAATTTCCATAGAATCCTCATATCTTCCTCTCTGCTTGTCCCGTTGTGACGTCAAAAAAGTCAAGACTCCTCCCACCCCTAAAAGCGGCTTTCGTGCGTTTGATGTTTGACCAGATGCACTCCATCTTAACCGACAGGGGCATTTGCTGCATTTCCATTCTTTCCCTTGCGATCCTGGTAGATTCCTATTTGTTTTCTTTGCACTTTTTTCAAATGCTTTTGATTTGACACATTTACGGAAGTATGGCTTCTGCATGGCATTGGTACCGTGAGTGTTGCCCGGGCATAAAAGCAGTCTTTTAAACGGGAAAGAGGGGTCGCCATCCCCCTCTACCATTTTATGCCTTGCATTTGGTCATTTCCCCTCTTTTTCATATGAATCTTGTATGTTACTTTAGGAGAATGTGCTGCATTGCGCCAACTTCTGGAGAAAAATTGGATAACTGTGAAATAATTTTATTTTAATATGTTTACTATGCTATATATATATATATATATATATATATATTTTCAAAATGAAAAGATGTATGGATGGAAGCAATGTACCAAAAGATGGCCGGGGGGGGTTGTGACCCCCCACCCCGGTTAAGCATACTTTGCGTCGCGACAACACTCCCGGAGAGCCGGTACATTGCAAAATAGAATACGAATGTATCAAGTTTTAAGATGAAAACCAGACATTATGCACAAACAAATATAAGAGAGAATTGTTGAGATCCAGCCATATCAAAAATCACTAACAGTAAATGTTTGAAATATGTTCACTAGTATAAATGAGCAAAACTACATAGCTTTTACTTAAAGAAAACTTTAAATATTGACATTTAATAGGACAATAATAACAAATTCTATCTCTAAAACCATTTACCTCAATGACAGTTAATATTATCATACATGTAGATGTACATCTTGTATACCGTATTATACCAGATGAAATAAATCTTCCATACCGTATTACGCAATAGACCCTATTCAAGAGGTCCCATATCAGATATCACTATGCTTTACCTGTGACTATCCAGTTTGTATATTGCCATCAGTTCTATTTAAATATAATCGATAACAATCAGTTACAGTTATTTTATAAAATTTGTAGATAATGTTACATAAAAAACACTTAGGAAAACCTTGTGAGATGGTGTTTTGTAGGAAACGATAGTCGCATAAATATCGATCTTCCTTTTTACTGTTTATTCTCTGACTACGCATTAATTGCCCCAGTATAATATTTCTAAAAACATTTTTGTACATACATTAGTTCCAGTTTATGATATAATTGATTTTGAAGTGGAAGTCGTTGAGTTTATCGTACAAACAGAAACCAGTAGAACCACCTGGTTGTTGGTATATTGTTATATCCAGAAAATTTAGACTTTTGTTGACATTGTATGGTGTTTCAGTAAGTTTTAAATGCTGTGGATAGAAAGTAAAATCCATCTGATATGCTTCACATGGATACGCTATTAAAATATCGTCAACGTAGCGAATGAACAGGATTTCGTTTAATATATGCGTTCCATCTTCATATTTATTCAGATATATATCAGCAAGTATTGATGAACAACCACCACCCATGGGTATACCATGTAATTGTTTGAAATAAGATGTGCCATCAAACAGTACAGTTTCGAATAAAACCATTTCTACTAATGTTTTAAATATATATTTATTAATAATAAACTGCAGATTGTATTTTTCGTAAATATCCATGACTATATCGTATAAATCTTTGATGTTTATATTTGAAAACAAATCATTAAAATCGAAACTTTTAAAATAAAAATATTCAGTAATTACATTTATTTTTTTAATACCCCCCCCCCCCCCCGGCCATCTTTTGGTACATTGCTTCCATCCATACCTCTTTTCATTTTGAAAATATTTTTAATCCTCTTTTTAGTGCAACTTTGCGCCTTTTAAGTGTGATTTCTGATAAACTTATAATATTATATTTCACGGTATTTTCATATTATACATATAAATATATATATATATATATATATAAAATATACATATATATATATAACTGTTTTAACACGTGATAATAAAAAGTTAAACACTGTCAACTTTCTAATGTAACTGTATACATTGAGCTCAATGGTTTCTTGTGCTTTGCCGTAGAACTAAAATTATATTTTATTTAAAGTTCCCATTATTCAGTTTATTTTTATGATTTGTCTCTGATTTGCCTGTATTGAAGCTGCTCATGGCGAATTATGAATAAAAACTTTTACCGAAAAATGTAATTACTTGTACTTCAACTACAAATAGAAATGCGTTTGTTTCGTAAAATATTTCTAGCATCTGAACGGTTTGTTCGGACTATAAAAAATAGATACAAAAATAGATAAAAAAAATCTGATGGGGCCAGCACATGACTTTCCTTATATAATGCAATGAATTTACTACTTTTACAGTAAAAAATAGATTATTCTTATAATATATATTTATATTCTTTCCAAGATATTGAATATTTGTCAATTAGTTGTCATTTTCATTGATTTAGCGTCATTTTCATCCATTTGGCGAGTTTTTCGTTAATTTAGCAACATTTAAAAATGTCACCAAGTTGGCGATATTCCACCAAATTTGTCGCCAAAATCTTACCAAACGTTATAGACGGAAAAATAAGTTATTCTTAGAGCACACAGATGACTATTGGCGTTCTAATACAAAAGTATTACTCAAAGTATCTTTTTTCATGAATGGAAAGAGCTAGATCCACGAGAATGATATCACCCAATTTATCGCATGATATTACAAAAAGTGAACATGTTTCTCTATAGGTAATATTTTTTTTTATTTTATATGATTTTTTGATAATTTTTTGAACAATGTGTAAATTAAAAATTTTCGTTCTAATATTTATGTTAATCGTTTTCTAATGAAAAATTACATAAGAAGTGTCTATCTGCGTAACTTTATTAAAGGTTTTAACTTTTTGATGATTTTTTCAAAATTTCACTCGAAAATTTAGGGGAGTTCTGAACATTCAATTGCGTCTAAAATCAATAGGCTTCCAGTATTCACGTATTGTAATTTTTGTACCAAATTTCGTTCGAATTGGTCCATTCGTTCGCCAGTTATCGTCACCACAGACTCACTGACACACACACACACACAGACATCACCTCAAAAATGTTTGATTCGTGATCAGGGGTGCTTGAAACGTGCTCTCCCGTCGATAACTCGAATTTGAATTTTCGACTTCGTTACCATACTTTCCCCTTATACATTATTGCATATAAGGAAAGTAAAAATATAGATAGATAAAAAAAAAAGGTATCTAAATCCGATGTAATATTGGCGCAAAAATTTATCAGATGTGGTAATAATTCTAAAGATATACTTGTTAAAATATCTAAATAGTGTACGTGAAATTTTTCAGAAGAAACAAATAAAATCAGAAAACTTTTAAAGTAACCCTTTTATTATTTGCATGTAACTTAAATATACATTTAAGTATATATATTAAGTATTTAAGTATATATAGAATATTGTATTTATGAAAATGTATGAAATACATACCGAGGTATTCCCTCTAAAATCAAATACATTCTATTGCGAGTCCAACACGGACTGAGCTGGTAAGGTTAAAAAAAAAGGGGGGGGGGATAAAATATACAACGAGAGATAGCTATATGCCAGATATGAGTTTTCTAGCTACTCCGGATTTCGAGTTATTCTCATAAATCGAGTACATTCTTATGGAGGGTCTAGAACTGTGCAGGATGTCCCAAAAAGATTGAAACGCGTTTTATTTCTTTACCTGTTGGAGTTAAGTGAGCAATGTAAATTGCAAAAATGTTGAAAGTAAGGTAGGAAATAAGACTACGTTAATGAAATAGTCCTCCCATTCATTTTCAAATAGTTACACTTCTTAAGACAAATTGGGTCAATCAGAAATTTTTTTATTTGTAATGCAACAAGATTATTAAAATAAAACTGAATATCTGCATCTTTAAAACTGAGCGAGTTATATTTAATTGAAAATTAAACGTTGTGAATAGGGACCCTATATCAAATTAGAAATGTAAATTTGTGACATATCACAAAAAAGATAAAACTGGATGATAATACATAGAATACCCAACCGCGTAGTGAGTACCACTGCTTTATACGATCTCTGTCTGTGTAATGTTTTATTTAGATGCATTTGTGATAAAAAAATTTGACACATATTAACGTATCTTTGATCTAAACAATTTCCATTGTCAATTTATTTAGGATCCCTATTTTCACTGAAGAAACAGCTTTCACATGGTATGGAAAATTGCCATAAGTTAGATTTTTTTCCTTTATCATAATTCAGTTGATCTTAAAGATAGAGATATGCGGGTTTTCTTAATGATCTTGTTGCATTAAAAATAAAAATTTTCTAATTGACCTAATTTGTCTAAGGGGGTCGGATAAAAATTTAAATTTGAAAATGTATGGGAGGATTATTTCATTAACGTAGTCTTATTTCCTACCTTACTTTCAGTATTTTTGCAATTTACATTGCCCACTTATCTCCAACAGGAAAATAATTAAAGCGTGTTTCAATCTTTTGGAGACACCCTGTATAGTCCGATAAGGTTTAAAATCCAAGGAACTGAAATTTACTTCAAGAGACAAAGTCATTCCAAATTAGAGCTTTCTAACTACTCCGATTAAGTTATTCCAGACAAACGAGTATATTTCTATCGCGGGTCAGGACGGCTAATAATCTGACAACGGTCAAAATCAAAAGAATTTAAATGTATCACAAAACAAATAACGACATACTAAATTTCATGTTACTATAATTACTGAAACCCGATTAGTTACGGCCTCAAATATTTGACTCATACTGACAAACGTAGTTGATCAAGTTAAATAAGATATTTTAAAAAAAATAATAAAATATGAATATAAAACTGAAATCACAATTTTTGTCTGAAGAAAATGTTTATCTTTTGTATTATTTCTTTAAGTTTTTCCGGATACTTGATGCAAAATTACAAACTATATATTAAAGAATGCTGCTCGTTGATTAGCGTGATACATTATAATTACTATTATTTTTAAAATTAGATCAAGGGTGTTTTTATGAAATTTTTTGTGAATTTTTGCAACATTTTTCTCTGAATGCCAACATTTGATAGTATAAGTAAATCTGATGTGGACTGATGACTTTCCTTACAGACTTAAACTCATTTTTCCTTATTCTTTTAATAATTCATTAAATTGAGTTTTATTGCACAAAATAACACGCAAACTTATTTGAAATTGCTCTGAATTTGCACTTTTAATTTAATTTTTGTTTTCATTTGATAAGTGGACGTATTTTCAAAGGCGGCTTATCAAAAATACGAAAAATCTAAATTATCTCAAGAACGGCTAATCCTGGAGTAATTGGGTTAATTTTATTCTTTTCATCGCCAAAAATTACGTATAAAACAAGCATTTAATTTATACATTTGAGCATACTTAGTCTTTAACGATTTTTGCTGGCCATTTGGTAATAAAGGCGGGTTTTTTAATTTCCGAATGGTATTAAAATCTAATCAACATCAGGGTTACCCACAGTTGACTTATAAACTTTTGTGGAATTTGGTAAATTAGTTTTTTGGCTAGAGTATTTTGAACGCCATTTCACAAAAAAAAGGTAGGTTGCCTATAAAATTATTTATGAAATTTGGTCACTCAGATTTTGAATTAGAGTGGATACATATATTGCACAGATACACACCACATACACAGACGTCATGCCAAAAATAGCTTATTTATTTTTGTGCGTGTGCCTATTCTAGAGGTCCCAAAACGTGTAGATCCGTCGGAAGCGCAAGTTGCAATTTTCTACGCAATTCCAATATTTTCCTGTACATTACCATGTATTTAAGGGAAACGGTCGTCCTGTGCATAAATATGGCGATTAAAAATTTTAATCGCCCTTTAGCGATCTCTCGCCTAAGTGGCCATCAGCCGATAATCAAGAGATTTCACCAGCTTCCAAATTCCGAGTATGATAGGGTAAAATTTCTGTTATAACTAAAATTTCTGTGCAGCAATAATTAATTATTTACTTCAAAGAAATATTTTTACTTAAGGTACGATTGTTAAATTTAATTATTTATTCTCTACAGCAAAAAAAGTCCCCAAAAGATCTATTTCTACTAATGTTTTGTTTCAAATTAATTCCATTTAGAGAAGCAGAACCTACATTTCTTCATAGAATATTTTATTATTAACATGTATTTTTAAAAAATCATAATTAATTATCTACATAGTTAAAAAAAATCTGATGTGAGCAACACATGACTTTCCTTATATAATGCAATGAATTTACTACATTTACAGTTTAAAAAAATGTTATTCTTATAGTAAATACTTATGTTCGTTCCAAGATATTGAATTTTCTTCAATTAGTCGTCATTTTCATTGATTTAGCGTCATTTTTATCCATTTGGCGAGATTTTTTCAAATTTGGCAACAATTAAAAATGTCGCCAAGTTGGCGATATTCCGCCAAATTCATCGCCAAAATCTCGCCAAGCGTTATGGACAGAGAAATAAGTTATTCTTACAGCAGATAAATGGATATTGGCGTTCAAATACAAAAGTATTACCCAAAGTATATTTTTTCCTGAATGGAACGAGCTAGTTCCACGAGAATGATGTCACCAAATTTATCGCATGGTATTATATATGAAAAGTGAACATGTTTCTGAATAGGAAAAATATATTTTTTTTATATGACTTTTTGATAATTTTTTTGAAAAATGTGCAATATCTCGAGCATTCTAAAATTTATGTAAATCATTTTCTAATAAAAAATTACATAAAAAATGCCTTTTTGCGTAACTTTATTAGCGGTTTTGATGTTTTGACGATTTTTTCAAAATTTTACTCGAAAATTTAGGAGAGTTCTGAACATTCGATTGCGTATGAAAACAATGGGCTTCCAGTGTTTACGGATTGTGATTTTTGTACCAAATTCTGTTCGAATCGGTCCATTCGTTCGTTAGTTATCGTCGCCACAGACTCACTGACACACACACACACACACACATAACTTCAAAACTGTTCAATTCGTGATCAGGGATGCTTGAAACGTGCTCTCCCGTCGAAAACTCGAATTCGAATTTTCAACTCCGTCACAATACTTTCCTTATACATTATGTATATAAGGAAAGTAATATATATTTATTAAATAAGCTATAGTATTAAGAATCGAGTATATATTTAGAAATTCAATCTCATCGTTAAAAATTGACTCATAATTGCATTTTCCGTAGAGACTAATACAACTTATTAATGTGGAAACTAGTACAACTGAAGTGGCTTATATAACGTGTATGGTACTACTGGCTACTTATAAAATTTTGAAGACATTACTTACGGAAATGGAATTTCAACCAATAATCCTTTATGCAAGTGTTGTCATATAGGTAAAAGCTTTTTTCTGACTTTCCTTATATACATAGTACAATGTATAAAGAAAGTATTGTGACGGGGTCGAAAATTCGAATTCGAGTTTTCAACGGGAGAGCACGTTTCAAGCATCCCTGATCACGAATCGAACATTTTTGAGGTGATGTCCGTGTGTGTGTGTGTGTGTGTCTGTGTGCGTGTGTGTGTATGTGTCAGTGAGTCTGTGGAGACGATATCTCACGAACAAATGGAGCGATTTGAATGAAATTTAGTAAAAAAATTAGAATACGTGAATACTGGAAGCCTATCGTTTTTAAATATTATAGAATGTTCAGAACTTCCTAAATTTTTTAGTGCAATTTTGAAAGTCTGTGGAGACGATATCTCACGAACGAATGGAGCGATTTGAATGAAATTTGGTAAAAAAATTAGAATCCGTGAATACCGGAAGCCTATTGTTTTTAAATACTATAAAATGTTCAGAACTTCCTAAATTTTCGAGTGAAATTTTGAAAAAATCATCAAAAAATCAAAGCCTTCAATAAAGTTATGCAGCCGACGCGGTAGTCGAGCGGTCAAGGCGAGGTTTCCAAGTAATCATTCGACCGCCGCGTTGTGGGTTCGAGTCCCAAGGCATGGATGTTGTGTTGTTGGGCGCAGTGTGTTCCGCCCCCCTCTGATGGGCCTGGGGCAACGTTCTAGGACGGCTAAATGGTTCACGTTCTGGTCGATGTATAGGCGAATGATGAGAGTCAAGTGCCTGGCCATCTGATATATATAAAAAAAAAACCAAAAAAAAGGGGGGGAGTTACGCAAATATACATTTCTTTAGTAATATTTCCTTAGAAAACGATTTATATAAATTTTAGAATGCTAGCATGAACCTTTCTCGAGATATTGCACATTTTTCAAATAAATTTATCAAAAAATCCCCTACATTAAAATAAAAAATTAACTGTTGAGAAATATGTTCACTTTTTATATGTAATATCATGCGATAAATTTAGTGACATCATTCTCGTGGATCTAGCTCGTTCCATTCATGATAAAAGATACTTTGAGTAATACTTTTGTATTTGAACACCAATAGTCATTTATCTACTGTAAGAATAACTTATCTCTCCATCCATAACGTTTGGCGAGATTTTGGCGACCAATTTGGCGGAATGTCGTCAACTTGGCGTCTTTTTTAAATGTTGCCAAATTAACTAAAATCTCGCCAAATGGATACAAATTTACTCAAATAGACATTTCTTAAGTAATTTTTCCTTAGAAAAACGATTTATATAAATTTTAGAACGCTAGCATGAACCGTTCTCGAGAAATTGCACATTTTTCAAATAAATTTATCAAAAAATCCCCTAAATTAAAAAAATATTAACTGTTGAGAAATATGTTCACTTTTTATATGTAATATCATGCGATAAATTAGTGACATCATTCTCGTGGATCTAGCTCGTTCATAGTTCATGATAAAAGATACTTTGAGTAATACTTTTGTATTTGAATGCCAATAGTCATTTATCTGCTATAAGAAAAACTTATTTCTCCGTCCATAATATTTGGCGAGATTTTGGTGACCAATTTGGCGGAATCTCGCCAGCTTGGCGACTTTTTTAAATGTTGCCAAATTAACTAAAATCTCGCCAAATGGATAAAAATGACTCCAAATCAATGAAAATGACGACTAATTATCAAAAATTCAATATCTTGGAAAGAATATACGTATCTACTATAAGAAAAATATATTTTTTTTTACTGTAAAAGTAGTAAATTCATTGCATTATATAAAGAAAGTCATGTGCTGTCCACGTCAGATTATTTTTTATTGTGTCAAAGAATATATTTTCGAGTAAACAAGCATCGCACAGTGTTTATACATTTTACTAGAATTGAAAAAAATGTTCGTGACGTTTTACTTTTCTTGAATACTATACATAATTGTGACGTTTTGGGAAAAAGTTGTAATGGGGGGGTCAAAATCGCGAATTTAGGTTTCCGATGGAATTACACGATTCATTACGTATCCATGAACTGGAATCGAACATTTTTAATATGCTGTGTGTATGCATGTGCATGTATGTTATTATATGTGTTGTTGTTGTTCTGGTTGAGACCCAGACCGTCCGACCTAACAGAAAGGTGTAAGATGACTGCTTGGATGGCCGGGAAGTGCCACCCAATTTAGACCGGAACCTAGTGGGGGAGACATCCACAGGGATCATACCCTCCTTCTCCTACCACCAACCTCTCGGAAGTACTTACTGACCCACATGTTTAATGTGATCGTACTCCGCATGAACACGGCGGCAGTTGTGGCAGTGTGCAAATCCAGAGCGCAAACCACCGGGCTTCCGCGTCCGAAATGTGCCAACAGCACACTGCGTTCCCAGGTGGTCACCCACCCAAGTACTAATCGCGCCCGATGCTGCTTGACTTCGGTGATCGAAGTTATTATGCGTGTGTGTAAGTCTGTGGCTACGATGGGAAAAACTTAATGACAAGAAAAGAAAATGTTTAAATTCAAATTTAATATGCATATAAAAGCAGGAAACCAAGTAATAAAGAATTCTGATTTTTTTTTTAAATTTTTTTCTTATTGTATATGCATTTCCATGTAATCACGAATATGTTTCTTTATTTCATTTTATTTCTTGCTTCTGTTCGATATTGCTTTCATCTGCGAATAAATATTTCTTAACAGCGAATAAATATTTATTCTCTGAATCGCTAAACAAAAGTATTTTGATGTTTGCCTTTTTGAGTCTCCCTCAAAAAGTTATTCTTTGCTTGAGTCATTTGATTATCCGAATCATGTGCAAAGTATGACTGTGTTTCTTGGTGCTGCAACACAAAGATAATTATTTTTAATGAAAACTTTAAAACTTCAATACTCACCAAAATTATACTTGCAAATAGTCTGTTGTAAATAATCAGGAAGTCTTGTAACACATACAGGACAACTGGCGTCGTATGACAATGGACAGTCATTGGGAATTTCGGGCTGTAATGCAGCGTACAATTGCTTATTATATGCTGCTGGCGGTGGTGGTGAATATACTGCTACTGGCGGTGGAGGTGAATATACTGGTGGTGGAGGTGAATATGTTGGTGGTGATGGTGCAGGTGCATATTCTACTGTTGGTGGTGCAGGTGCATATGGTGCAGATGTATATGGTGCTGGAGGTGGATATTTTGCTGGTGGTGCAGGAGGAGGTGCATACACCGGTGGTGCAGGAGGAGGTGCATACACCGGTGGTGCAGGAGGAGGTGCATACACCGGTGGTGCAGGAGGAGGTGCATACACCGGTGGTGCAGGAGTAGGTGCATACACCGGTGGTGCAGGAGTAGGTGCATACACCGGTGGTGGAGGAGTAGGTGCATACACCGGTGGTGCAGGAGTAGGTGCATACACCGGTGGTGCAGGAGTAGGTGCATACACCGGTGGTGCAGGAGTAGGTGCATACACCGGTGGTGCAGGAGTAGGTGCATACACCGGTGGTGCAGGAGGAGGTGCATACACCGGTGGTGCAGGAGGAGGTGCATACACCGGTGGTGCAGGAGGAGGTGCATACACCGGTGGTGCAGGAGGAGGTGCATACACCGGTGGTGCAGGAGGAGGAGGTTTATATACTGGTGGTGCAGGAGGAGGTTTATATACTGGTGGTGCAGGAGGAGGTTTATATACTGGTGGTGCAGGTGGAGGTTTATATACTGGTGGTGCAGGAGGAGGTTTATATACTGGTGGTGCAGGGGGAGGCTTATATGTCAATGGTGCAGGAGGAGGTTTATATGCCAATGGTGCAGGAGGAGGTGGATATGCTGGAGGAGGATAACCATGGTAATCATATAAACAAGCTGGTAAACTTGTACCAAGAGGAACCATGATGATATCGTTTGTCAACTGAATTGATCCATCTGGGAAAGTATAAGGCTGTACTTTGCCAAACAATAAAACTTTTGTCCCAGGAGCTGTAAAAGAAGAAAGGTCGTGAAAATAAAACCAGATATTATTCAAGAAAAACCACTTCGACTCCATTGGACCGGAGTTATCGCCTATTTTATAAAATTGTCGAATTCTACGAATTTTGAATAAAACGTATTTTTTAAGAAAATTATAAAATATATTTTCATAAATATGCATTTTATGCAACTTTAAATTCTTATCGGTAAATTAGCGGTAGCTCTAGTCCGATGGAGTCAAAATGGTTTCGCATGAACAAAGTCCTGCAAAATAAAACCCCAATAAAGTTCAATAAGTCTATTTCTTGTTTTTGATCTCATTTCTTTCGTTTATAACAAATAATATGGGCCTATGGCAATAAAAATAAGATACATAAATTGAAGTAACTTAGTCGTTCTATGTTACGAGCGAATATCAAGTCTATACAAGTTTGACCACACGTAGTATATTTTGCAGGACTTGATGCGAGTTTAAGTTGAACATCGCCTGCATGAAGTCTAATAACTTTACACTTTCTGTTTTTTGTCTATGTCAAAATATCCAACTAATAGGATGGACGTATTCGATGGCTGTGCATCCTCATCTTCTTGTTATTGATCTTTTTCATGGTTACGGTTTCGATTTGCTCTCATCTAAATACGTTGTGCTATCGTTTTTGATGCGTGCTTCTCTTGTTGGTTAAGGGTGAGCGTCAGTAAATTTTCTGCCCTATCCGCGCTTTGTCAACTTTCGCGGCACACATATTTCGCCGAAATTCAGCTCAAACAGTTGCGAAATATTTTCTTATAGATAAAATGCTATGCTTAGATTATATTAAAACTAAATTTAATACCCAATAAAACATAGAATATATGTTTTATTTTAATTTAAAATATTTTTGGTGCTGCCATCTGTTGTCGTAATTTAATTCATACCGACTATTTTTATTTTTTAATGAACATTTTTAAATGTCTATTCCTTCTAATACGCTATTAAATACAACAATAGATCATATATAATGCCATAATCACGGAAACGTAATTGAACTTGGACTTGAAGACAACGGAACTTGAAGACAAAACTGCAGTCCTCAGTGATGTACATTCAGATCCCTTATCAAATTTATAGAATGATAAATTACCTTTCCGTGATTGTGGCATTATTATATATGATCTGTTGTTATATTTAACACTGTATTAGAAGGAACAGATATTTAAAAATGTTCATTAAAAAATTAAAATAATCGGTATGAATTAAATGACGACAACAGATGACAGCACCAAAAATATTTTGGATTAAAATAAAAAATGTATTCTATGTTTTGGGGGACATTAAATTTAGTTTTAATATAATCTAAGCATTGCATTTTATCTTTCAGAAAATATTTCGCAACTGTTTGAGTAGAATTTCGGTGAAATATGTGTGCCGCGAAAATTAACAAAGCGCGGATAGGGCAGAAAATTTACTGACGCTCACCCTTAAGGAGCTCAATGTCGTAATACAAATTTAGTTGACGTATCTCGTCAAGGCATATCAACCACCGACGGCTCCTGACGTCAGGATTGGATGAAACAGGTTCGGTGACGGGATTCCCCCTCCTAGAGCTCCTCTACTACAGGCTGACTTATCAAGCATATTGAAGCCCATAGGGTTCCATACTACAGTTACAGAAATTATAAAATAAGTGTTTAAAATAAATACTTTATATATAAAAAAGATATTTCAATTAAAATATTGTAGAACTTAGCTCGCACAAGTATACTCCAGTACCTGGTATCCAATTATTTATTAGCTATTGTTTTCTTCTTTCTTTGTTTCTAGGAAAGCGAAATAGCCTAAAACCCTTTCTAGAATGATTAAAGCAGTTCGGTGCAGAACAACCAATTATAATTATTTCAATTATACTTCCTAAAGTGAAAATACGAATAGAGCTAATGCTAATGGATTGCGCATTCAGCTATGGTGGGCTTCAATATGCTTGAGGAGTCAGCTCGTATACCCCCTCCTCCTGAACAACAAACATCATCAAAACACATCTTGCTATTGGCACAAGTGTTGTTAAATATTATCTAAAAATATTTAAACGAGTCTGAAAAATTCGCCAAATAATAATAATAATAATAATAATAATAATAATCCGTTCAGCGAATAATGTTAAGTAAAGCAACGCTTATCCTGCTTCACCACACGAGTCGCCACTGATATCAACCTCAATGGTCAGGAGCTGGAAAAAGAACTGATACTAGATATTCGTATTTTTCAATTCGCTCACAAATATTTTTCATGGAATCTATAATAATAGAGAAAGATATCTGTGAGGTCTGAAGTGAGACATCTAAATGTTGTAAGCCATGAAATTCGGAGGCACAGGTGCTTCAGAACTCGTGACGATTCGTCTTGGTCAGATTTTCTTAAAAATTCAAATTCGTTTTGAGTTATTTTATGTTTTAGCACGATTTTGAGTGATTATAATATAAATCTTTTCCTAAGTGACCGATAATATTATTGCGTCCCAAAAATCGAGAAATTTTCTTTCGAACAAACTTTAAACGAAATCCATACCATTAATAGACGTATTTTCGTAAATTTTTAAAACGTATATGCTTTTTGAGTGTTTAAAATATCTCTGTTTTTTATATTGCGAAATAAAATAAGTGACTGGCAATCCTTTCTTCATAATTTACCAGTTGTTTCTTTGAATAGCACACACTGCGATGAAGATCTTTTGATTTTTAGAACAGATACAATTTGCATATAATGCAAAGCATATAAAATTCGTTCTATAATTTCCAGTGCTTGTGACGTTAGTTACCCTCAATGTTATATGCTTAAACTTATTCAGAACCCAATCAGTTTCCATAATAAAATGACTATTTCATCTCGATTGTACTGAACATAGCCCAGGATTTTTCACAGCCGATTCCTACTGTATAATGAAATATGCTAAAAGCTGCTTTTCTATTTCTAAAAACTAAAATCAAATCTACTTACGAGACGACAAAAGAGGACAGCTGCAGGAGGATAAGACGTAGTAAGGCAGAGGCACCAAAGCTCCGTATGAAAGTACTTTTCTAGGCTTAATGTACTCTGCTATATTCAGTGTGCCTACATCGCAAGATGGAGCTGGAGGATCTGAAAAATAAATAAATATATATATATATATATATATATATATATATATATATATATATATATATATATATATTGCTTAGTACATACAGAAAATTATCTCATAGATATAGATTACTATCCAGACAATTTGGAATTAATTCCTAATGAAGCTACTATTAATAAAAATGTTAATTTTTTGGATTTAAATCTTTTTATTGATCCTTCTAATAGAATTGTTATAAATTTATATGATAAAAAATACTTTTATAATTTTAATATTAATAAAATCTTACCATTTAATTCCTGTAACTCGATTCAATTGTTTAGAAATATTATACTAAATCAGCTTTTTAGAATTTATAGATTATCTGATAAAAAATTTCATGCTATGCATATCAATAATCTCAAAATTACTAGCAATTTATATAAATATCCTTCTTATTTAGTAAATAGTATTGTTAAAAAATTTAAAATAGCTGGATTTTTATAATTTTTTTCATAGTATCGTATAATTCTATTCATAGTATCTTATATTAGCCAGACATCTCCATTCTCTTTTTTTTTTTTTTTTTTTTACATCATTCTCTTCCACTTCAGCATTACTATTAATTTGCCCCTCCTTTTAGTAGCTCTTTTTGTATATTAATACTTTTTCTTAACATTTCGCTTAACTGTTTTTCAATTCTTATGAATGGCAACAGTAAATGGTTTTTTATTTTTTCTTTACGAATGGCAACACTGGTCTCTTCTATCAGTGTTCCCGGTTTCGACTCGATTGTACATACGCTGTGCTTTTTCCAGGTATTCATTTTTTCTTTTTTATTCCTTCTTTATGTATGTCGTCCAAGTAGAAATAGTTTATAGATATAATCTATCTATTTCTTCAGAAACATACATTTTTGTGTTTGCTTCTACAAAAATCTTGGACATGATTAGATTTTTGTAGAGGTTAACAATTCATGATTTAGGCTTAGAGCCTCGTCCACGTGTATAGCGTTTGTGCTTGATTTCGTTTGTTATACTTTTTTCGATTCCATACCTTTGTATTATATTTTTCATTGACTTGTTGATTCGATATTTATTTTATTTATTTATTTTTTTCCATATGCTTGAGCATTAGTTGATTTTAACTTTTGTTTTGTAAGCCAGTTAGATAGTTGAATTTAGTTTAAGTTTTTCTTTTTTCGTTTCCATACCTTTGAATTTTGTTGATTTTCTGTAACTTGATAGCTTGTGTTTTGTATTTTTTATCCATTTGATTGATGATTTGCTGTATTATATTTTATTCTGTGGGTGTTTTAAAAGTTAGGTTTATCGTGTTACATCTTCTTACTTTTCGTTCATTGTATTTTCAAACTAATATTATTATATATATATATATATATAATATTTTTTTTTTTTTTTTTTTTTACATAATTCTTATTATTACATATTTCAAATATATATATATATATATATATATATATATATATTGAACGATTGCTGAATCAGATCGCCCAACGAATAAAAATATATATATATTGATTCAAATTAATATATATTGATTATTCCCAGAAATAGCCAAGGGCTGGCTATTCGACTTGAGATTGGGCTTGATAAATGCTCGAGGCGAATAGCCAATAATCAAATGTAGCAGATCTGGAGCAACAATTGAGGAATGCCGTGTTATAATGTATAGCAGGATAACATTAAGAAACTTTATCACTCCTTACCTAGACGTATACAAGCATGCATTGCTGCCAAGGGGGGATTTCTCCAATTACTAATTTGAAAATTCAATGTGCAATTGCCAACCATTGATGGATCCTGCGACCTTGATTTTGCATTCATTTCATTACCTGTGTATGAACTGTACGCATATTTAATTTCAATAAAAAGTCACTTTCTTCATGGTGCTTCGTTTTTCTTTCAGAAGAGTATATATATATATATTTGTATATATATATATATGGATTTACGGAGGTTCTATCCAATTTCATATTTTCGGATTGCATCTTTTCTCTTATTTTTAACACTTTACAACAAAGTTGAAAAGTGTTTATGACTTTGTTCATTCTGTCTGTCTGTCTGTCTGTCTGTCTGTCTGTCTGTCTGTCTGTCTGTCTGTCTGTCTGTCTGTCCGTTAGCACGATAACTGCCGTAAAAATGAGTTTATCAAAATGAAATTTTAGTATGTTGTTCAGACGGTCTGTAGGACCTATGGGAATATAAATAAATAATATCACCCAATTAGTTTTTTATTGAACCCGGGTTGAAAAAATGAAATACATTGAACCCTATGGGACCTAATTTTTCAAACATTTTTTAAGTAAATTTAAAATTCACGAATTGCTTCGAAATTTTTAGGAAATATTCACATTATCCCATAGAATATATAAAAAAAAATTCAGTAAAATATGTTAAGTAGTTTTTTAATTAAAAAAATTATTTAATATAGGGAAAAAACAAATTCAATTAAATTCTGACTTTGGGATATCTTCCAGAAAGAAAAGAGAGAGATATTATATAATAAATATCTCTCCATTTGTTTAAACGTTTTGCATATGGGAGTGGCTTCATATTTTAAAATAAATTTGGTAGATAACAATTTTTCATTTTTTTTAAATTTTATATAACTCTTCTTGATAAATTTAATTGATGGCATTTTAAATGCACTTTCCTACGTCCTAGAGAGTTAAAATTTGGTACACAGCTTAAATTTGTTGAACATTTTATTCGACAAAAATTTGATGGATCTTTAAATATAGATCATACATTTTTTTTTAAATGGCCTGAAAATAATCCCCGTTCACTTCTATAAATCATTGGTGTAATATTGTTAAAAATTCTGATGTGGACAGCACATGTCTTTCTCTGCAGACTCATATTCGTTCTCTTTATTTATTCAATGATAATTTGAGTCAATGATAATTTTTTTTAAGCCTAATTTTAACATATGCAGAATGCAAATATCTCAAGCGATTGTAAGATGAATTACATAAGAATTGCTGAATTTTTTTCACACAAAATTATTTAGCTCTGGAGTCTGAAATACAAGTTATATGAATGAAATATTCATTGATTTTGCATAAAGAATCAGATGATTTATATTTCGATACAGTTTTAAATATTTAAGTATAATAAATTACTGTAGTACTGTGATAATGTAAAAGATATTACCACTGAATGAATCACATTTTAGAAATTTTTAAATGAAATTACATTTCAGTTGGAAAGTGTTTCATAATCAATGCTTATGCATGATTGATCTTTCTTGTTATTTTTGTCATTTTAATATTTTGAGCCTCCAGATTTTGAAAATCCTTTGATGTTTGAACTTGATTTGTATGTATTGTTCTTGAATGTTGATAAATTCATGTGTATTAATGATATTTTAAAATTAAGATCATTTTGCCTTATATAGTAGTATTGTTTTCCTTATGTCTGATATTTCTTTTCATATCCTCTTTCCTTTATTTTCCTCCGTATTGTTTTTGAACCAGGGTAGGACACTGATCATGTTTATATTAGTCTTACTATTTTTATTTATATATTTTTTATTATATATATATATATATATATATATATATATATATATATATATATATATATATATATGTATATATATGTGAACTGTTTTGAATAAAATTTTGCATATAGCTTGAATTTCGATCTATGTACTGAGGTATCTGAGGTCAGAGGTCAGGCAATGGTAAGTCTAAGGAGAAAAATTAATTTCAAAATATTCGCGCACCAAACAGAATGTTCTTTTTGTTTGGTATGAACAATTGTGCAAGTCACTAGGTTGTATCGCACATTAATTATTAATATTTGGAATTTAATATTTTTTCACTACTTTCATGAAATAAAGATCTCAGTTATTAAATACGTAGCTAGATACCCTGCTTTACTTTAGTTTCAGATCGCCAGAAAGAGCCTATTTATTTTTACTTTCTCGTATTATGTAATGCAATGTAGAGAAAGTATTGTTTTCACGAAGGTTTGCGAATTCGAGATTTTAGACCTATATATGTTTTAAGAATTCCTGAACACGTTTTGACTATTTTTGGATTGATATCCGTATGTGTTTCTGTCAGTCTGTCTATCTGTGGTCGATTTCTTTTGCTCACGATAGCGGCCACGAACATTAATGTATTTTCACGGAACTTCATTATATCCAGCTTTGCTATAAAAAAATCTAGAACTAGATATAATTTTTTCTTAAATTCGAGGGAAATTTATTCGAAATTTTATATTTTTTTAACATTGTAGCATAAGGGAAAATTTCACATAATCATGCATAAAAGGGTTTAATTATGGCTCAATGATCACGAGACTTAATTGTTACAATCATTGTTGTGAAAAATAACCGCGATACAATTTTTTTCATTGTAATCTCATTAGTCCCCCCCCTTCCTTTTGCTTGCAAGTATTAGTCCCCCCAGGATTGTACCATGTCAAGTATGGCATCAATCGGAAGATCTTTTTCACCGATATCGATTTAAAAAAAAGGGGGGGGGATGCTACTAAAAATAGATTCTGGTATGAGAAAGTCGAGTTGAGCCACACTCCAGCTAATTTGTTTTCTTTTTCTAAGAAGCTGCTTCATTCGTTCATGAGATATTGCACACACACATGCACACAGACATTATCTCAAAAACGTTCGATTCGCGTTCAGGGATACTTGAAACGCGCTCTTTCCTCGGAAACTTGAATTCGAATCTTCGACCCCCGTCACAATACTTTCCGTATACATTATAATATGTATATAGGAAAAGTAATTATAATTTTTTTTAAATTTAATTTTAATAGTTTGAAGCCGCTTGATTTTTAGTTCACCCAGGAGATTTATACATATACATTAATATTCCCGCTAATGTGCCGTGGGTTGAGGCTGAGAATGAATGAAACAGTGCATACAATATATACATAAATCTTCTTATCACAAAACATACATAAATAAATGTTACACAAACAATTGTTACCATACAAATTATTACATAATTACACAAAAACGATTTCACAAAAGTTGCACAAAAAATATTTCATATATGCTTTTTATCTATCGTTATGTGATAGCACGATAACTGAAAATTCACAATCTTTGTCATGAATGTAAAAAACAAGTTAACTGAAATATTCTGTACAATGAAAATTGATCCCTACTTAAAAAGCCTGAAATTTGTTTTGTCCAACAGGCGGTAACTGATTAGCGAATATGGCGATTTAAAGGGTCACGGATTAGCGAATGTGACAAATTAAAAAGTAACGAATTAGCGGATGTGAAGAATTAAAGGGGGTACGGATTGAAGGGTGACGAATTAGCGGATGTGACGGATTAGCGGATATGACGAATCAAAAGGTGACGAATGACCGGATGGGATACATTAAAAAGTGACGGATTAGCGGAAGTGGCGATTCAAAGAGTGACGGATTAGCGGATGTGACGAATTAAAAGGTGACGGATTAGCGGATGCGACGAATTAAAGGGTGACGGATTAGTTCAGACCTACTGTATTTAAATTTCCTAAAAAGAGTCGAAAGACACTCTGACTGATTTTTACTCAATGTTGGTTCTCAAGGGTTAAAAGTTATATTTACAAAATCAGTGTATCCAGTGTTATCTAACGGAGTTTCAGAGCTCTTGGATCCAGTGAGAGAGCTAACTTTCTTAATTTTATGTGGGTATTGTTACGCAAAAATTATTTATAAAACAAAAAAATTGACAGACGTATTTAATTTAAACACTTTTGTGAAAAATAAACAAGCAATTCCGAATCATAACTTACTTCCAATCTGTATAGTGATTTTTTTCACGTTGTAATCTTTAGTGGCTGAAAAAGAAATATAATTACAGAATTTATAGCATATATTCTAAATGCAACATAACAAGGCATATTTCACAAATGCTATAAATTAATAAAATATTCATAAATTAGATATCGAAAAATAAATTTATTTTATATTTTTTTTTACTAATATGAACGATTTTTAGTACTTGAATTCCATGTGTTTCACTCTCTTCGTGTTAAATTTGTAACTACACATTCGATCATGAAGAATATAACCGAAAGAGGAAGGAACGTATATGATGAAAACACATAACATTCTGCTTTATACCGGGGTATTGCATATAAGCATGAAAATGCTTACAAGGGTATTTCCTATCCTTAGGCTGTGGTTCCTCTCTTTTAACGGTTTTTTTTAGCAAGGGGTAGGATGAGAGTAAGACAGCCCAGTGGCTAGCGCTTAAGGATTGCACTCGGATGACCATAGTTGGATTCCCGCCTCTGCCTAAACTGTCTCCGTGTTCACTCGGGGTACGGGCACATTAAATATGTGGATCCATTAGTCCTTCCGAGAGGATGGTGGTAGTGGAAGTAGGGCACGGTCCCTGTGGATGCTGCTCACACTGGGTTCCGGTCTAAATTGGGTGGCACTTCCCGGTCGTCCAAATAGATACCTTACACCGGGTAGGTCGGACGGTCTGGATGGAAGAAGAAGAAGGGGTAGTATGAAAGACTATGAGATGGTCAAAGAACAGGAAACACCCTTATAGTATAGGAACGAATGTTTTGTGGTCCCGGTTAGGCCAGAATCCGGAACCTAGAGTCTATAAGACAGACACTATAAGGTTAGGCCAAAAGTTAGCTTCGAGTACTGATTCTTGGCATGGTCGTTCGATGTTGGCAGGAGCGAAGTCGGCTGCCACAATAGCAAGGATTTCAAAATTTCAGGTGTAAATTTTAAAATAATTACTTCCAGCTAGATACATACAAGACCATCATTTTAAACCCTGTCGAACACACTTATTTTAGCCCATTTGTTTAGGTAGAGTATTATTTTTGCTCCTACACGCCTAAACAGTTCTTTCTTCTCGGACTTTCTACGGACAAAACTATTTGGGTTCCGGAAGTAACCTCAAATCATCCTTTCCTAAATTTGAGTCCGAAAGTTCTTGACATTTTGTTATCACTTTATATTTTATACACAATATATTTAATTTCTCAGGGAGTACCTGAATTTCCGACCTTAGGATATTGGCATTTATATTCTGCCATCTGAGCAGCAAGGATTTGGAAAACTTACAGCTAGATTTGAATAGTGTGAAAATCGGTTTTCATACAAGGTTAAGATTAACAAATATTTTTTTACATTTGGAGGTTAGTTGCAAAATATTTTAATTCTTATTTTATATGAGTAAAATTGCCGAGATAAAAGCCTTTATGAGATATATTTGCTAATGCAAAACCAAAGTGTGAATCTTTTAATCAAATGCATCTTGGTACCCTACATTTGGAATTTTAGTAAAATTGTTTTGTTTATGTTTATTTTTATCAATAGCTTTAAATACATGGGTAATTCATTATTTTAGTTAATTAAATTGACGATCAATTCGGCCAATTAAATTCACAACAAGTGGCTGATATGTATATTATCAGCTACTCCATCTTTGGATTGAAATTTATATTTTACTGTATCCTATGGTGGATGATTATCTATATTTTCTGCCAGGAGTGGCCAGATATGTAACTGTTCTTATTACATTGCGTATTTTGATAACATGAGATTGAAGTTTCTCTCCCTTCTGGGCCAACAGTCAGCGAGTTGAAAACCCAGGCCGTCCGACTCATCCGAAGACTTGAGCAGCTCTAATTGGGCGGCCGGAACAGTCAGTGGGTTGTTGATGTTGAGACCCAGACCGTCCGACCTACCAGAAAGGTGTAAGGTAGTGCCACCCAATTTAGACCGGAACCCAGTGGGGGAGGCATCCACAGGGACCGTACCCTCCTTCCCCTACCACCAACCTCTCGGAAGGAGGAACAGTCAGTGGGTGAAATATTTTCATTTACATATGGGCTAATTAAATGTCATAAAGATCCAGTTCTTTATGACAAAAAGTTAAAATTTGTTAAGACAAATGATAGATTTAATTTTAAACTACTTAAAATTTATATAAAACCATTTATTTTTCCGAAAATTATATAACTTTAACAGTTATTTAACTTAACTGATAATATTATATAACTTTTTCTAGTTTCTAGTTTTCTAGTTTTAGGGAATCAAGAGTGTCCATCAATCTGATAAAACTAATATAAGTTTCAACTTTGTAAATACCACCATAGTGCAACTTACCAGTCACTTTTACTTCTGGAAGAGCAAGTGCAGGTTGTCCACCATAATATGCTGATCCTGAAAATGGTGAAAACTGAATATAAAAAACTGAACATTTTGCAAAAAAATTTCTCAATATTTATTTATTTTTTATTTTTATACACATCATGAAACCTATTAGTTTGAACAGTCAAAATCACCCCTCATTGTAAATTTCTTTAAAAAAGCTTATTATGTTTCCATAACTGATACGAATGCGTAAAACGTTTCTTGGCATGCCGTCTCTCGACATGGAGAAAACACATTTGCAAGCACCCATTGCTATTATGTGAAGGTATAGGGTTGCCTGACATTGGCGACATTTTTAGTGACTTTGGAGATCTAGCGAAATATCGCCAACTTGGCGACTTTTAACGAGTTCCGGGAAGACACAGGAATTTTCTCGAAATGTCAATTACTTTCGAAGATGTGCCCTCTTTCTACAGATTTCTATGGAGAGTATATATCAGTACGTCTGGCTGAGTTAACGTACTCGTAGTACGTCAACTCAGTCAGCGTTCAGTTGTTGGACGGAGTTGACGTACTACTAGTCAAAATACGTCTATGTTTTGAGAATAAATTCGGCTGTTTTGTGAGTTACGCTTATGTTTACGCCTGTTGCGTAATTTCTGTTTGCGCTTATTTCTATTGTTAAATAAAAGGATTAGTTATCTTGAAATTTAGACTCATTTTTGTATCTCGCGACTACTCCCAGAATTTGAGAGGATACGTCGTAACAATACTCATTAATTCACATAGCAAACATTATTGACGACAAATTACCTTTCTTGGTTTTGGGGGACAAAGTTGACAGTACTGCGTTACTCGTGAATTGAAAAGTATCATCACTGAAGTACTACATATAATTGGCTCTAAAGTCACACCATTGAAGTATATATAGTTCAATTAAAGTTTATGAATGAAGTTGATTACTTTATTTGACCTAGCTGTAATTAAATTTATTTTTATTTCTTTTGCTCGAATTGCGTTTAACCATCAAGTGACTGAACTTGTTGAATTAAGTTCTCTGACTACGAAGATTTTTACGCACTCAACATCTTCTAACTGCAGGTGCTACTGAGTTCAACGATTTAATAATCTTATTTGTTAATAATTTAGAATACATTCCAACTATACTTTGCAAAATTGGCTCAAGTCTATGACGTCATAGTATACATGGGTAGACAATGTTTAACCTTATTAATACTAAATTGCTTTTTCTTACAATGTCCAAAAATTTGGACAACACACTATGATTTTCGTCCCTAGATCTTTCCTCACTTTGTAAATTTCTAATTTTAAATCTGTAAATTTCGGATCTATTATTTAATTTCTGAAATAAATGAAAAATTCTTGTTTTGTCAATCAGAAGGGTTTTTTTTCTCTTATACATAATCAGATTTATTACAAGAAGCTAGACAAAAGAAACTTAATTTTGCTATAAATTAAATTTCACACGTAGAATATTAAGAGCAAAACATCCAATTACATATCTGAATTCGAAATCAGACAAAATATTTTTAGATTCAAATTATTCTGTCAAGTGTCAAACATATGGCGATACTATGTTACAAAATGTGCTTATTATAAAAGATTATCTGTACCTGTGTATTTATAAATTTTTATTAAAATAATGTCACTAAAGACATGGAATTACAAATTTGTCAATATTTCTTATTATAGCTGCTTGCATTATAATGTATATATTTTGGCGTGATTGCCGTGAAATAAAATAATTAAAAAACTGATTTGAATTTTTAAAAAAATCTCGCTGAGATATGTTGTACCAGGAGCTTAGCTAACCTAGTACCAAATTTTGTGGCTGTCCGAAGCTTAAATTTTTCCGCTACAGACGATACACACAAATAGACAAACATCTTTTATTATGTAAAATGTACGTTTATTACTAAAATTTTGGTTTGCAAAATCGTCAAAAGTAAGGTATAATAACGTCTGCAGATTCCAAATTTTTAATTTATTTTTTAAATGAATTAAAAAAACCTCATTTGAATGATTATTAAATTCTTTAAATAGTATATATCTTTTTTAAAAAATCCGAGATAATTCTTTCATAAATCGAGCTTGAAAGGGTCAGAAATGTAGTATCTGACTTCACTGAGATAAATGCATTTTCCACCTATTTCGAAATCTATAAACTCTTTCCACACATCTCATACAGGAGAATTATAAAACATACAGACAATTTAGAATCCAAAATATTAAAATATCGTAATTTAATTTTGTACCTTATCTTTGACATTTGAAATACCGATGCATATTTAAATCTGTGTAGTTATATTTCTTTAAATCGTATGAGGAGAAAAATTATTCTAAAATATTAAAATATTTTAATTTAATTTTATGTATTATCTTTGACATTTGAAATTCCTATGCATATTTAAAGCTCTGCAGTTGTATTTTTTTAAATCGCATGAAGAGAAAAATGATTCTGAAATATTAAAATATTTTAAATTAATTTTGTGTGTAATCTTTAGCATTTGAAATGCCTATGAATATTTAAATCCGTGCAGTTGTACTTTTTTAAATCGCATGAAGAGAAAAATGATTCTAAAATATTAAAATATTTAAAATTAATTTTATGTGTTATCTTTGACATTTGAAATGCCTATGTATATTTAAATCCGTGCAGTTGTATTTTTTTAAATCGCATGAAGAAGAAAATGATTCTAAAATATTAAAATATTTTAAATTAATTTTATGTGTCATTTTTGTCATTTGAAATACCTATGTATATTTAAAACCGTATAGTTATATTTTTTAATCGCATGAAGAGGAAAATGATTCTAAAATATTAAAATATTTTAAATTAATTTTATATATTATCTTTTGGCATGTGTAATATTAATGCATATCTAAATCTGTGTAGTTCTTTAAATCGCATGACGAGAAAAATGACCTAAAATATTAAAATAATTTAATTTAATTATATATATTGAAATATTAATGCATATTTAAATATGTATAGTTGAATTTCTGTAAATCCGCATGAAAATTTAAATGTAAAAAATTGCGAATATCATGCAAGTATCAAAGAATTAAAATTTAACAGGAAAAATTATTCTTACCTTTATAAACTGTTTCAGCAATGACAGCTTAGGGGAGAGGAAGAGAAAATCATATTAGTGCAAAATAAACTACCTCTTTTTAAATAAACAAATAAAAACAAGAAATTTTATAAAGTAGCCTTCATATGATAGCAAGTAGTATGTACACTTCATTTTCGATGGAACTATTAAGCATTTTTATGCCTTTTGGTATATTCATTTGCAAAGTACTTTGTTGCTCCAACCGGGAATCGAACCACGGATCTTCGAATTGGTCAGCCGAAGCTACCGTTGAGCTACTGGGACAAGACTTTCGGTCAGGTCGGACGGTCTGGGTCGAAGAAGAAGCTCTTATCGAAGTAAGCTCTGCACTTTTCATAATTTTAAACAAATTTTGGGGAAAACTGGACGTGACTTACCCAGAGACGGAAGTACAAAATTTTTAGTGAACCCTTACCCTTTCTACAATTTGATGCTAGAATCCATATCAGTCATCATTTATAAGAATCTACAACCAATTCTGAGAAATAGATGTTTCAAGGAAAATGCTTGGTTAAATATTAGATGGCAAAGTTGCTTGTCACTAACAAGAAATTTTTTTGAACCGGAAGTGTAAATCCCCAGTGAACCCCTAACTGCTCTAGATATTGATGATGAATGTATCAGCCATCATCTAAGCTCTATCTATAGCCCATTCTGAGAAATAAATGTTTAAAAGAAACTTATTTGGTTAAATATTAAATGGCAAATTTGTTTGCCACAAACAAAGAAAATATTTGATTTAATATTAGAAGCCAAATTTGCTTGTCATTAACAAGGAAAATTTTTGAATAGGAAGTGTAAATCCTCAGTGAATTTCCTATCCACTCAAGTAATTGATACTGAAGCTGTATGTCATCATCTATTCTATGTATAGCCAATTCTGAGATCTTTGGAATTTTAATACCTCTCCTATTAAAATCTAATGAAAAATGTTGAAGAATGCCGTAGTTTTAAAGAACTACGGGAAAGATAAGAAAAGGAAGTGGGTTAAGTTTTCCTTGATCGGTGGTCAGTAAGAGTAAGCAAGTTGCGTCGTGATATCCGAATGCTAAGGATACGATTCCACTCGAAGTCGAAGACTGATTAAGAAAAGTTTTTAAACAGTAAAAATGGGATAGTACAAAGATGCTACAGGTCCTGGGTACTGTGCCCACGTTTGGCACATAAGTACGGGTCCTCGGGTCTCCTACATTGTAAAACATTCTGCTACCTTTACTCAATTTTTCAGCTATTTTGTTGATAAATTCGTCAAAATATCAAAAAAGCCGAAATCACAGGCGTTCGTAAAAATTCCAGCTTCATTTCTGAAATATTCAGCTAATTGTCGTCTGCTGATGCGTTATTTTTGTATTTCATGTATATTATCATAACTATCGGGAACATTACTCCCAATTACGGACAGCTGTTTCTCCTACAGTGTACATAGGGGTCGCTTTTGGCCGATTGTAGCATTTGAAAGTTTCCCAAGATCTCTAAAAAAATTATGTATCTAAGCAACGCTGCTTGTTAATGAACGATTTTAATTTGATACTTACCGAACTTTGCGGAGCAGAACAAGAGCATCAAGTCGCTCGAAAGTGCACTAACGCAGATTGGACAGGTTTTTTGGGTTCCTGGTGGACAATCCATGCTTGTAAAAGGCTGAATGGTTGGTTTAGGTATTGGTGCTGGTAACGGTTTAACTACATAAGGATCGACAGTTGGCAGGCAGTTGGGTATTGTTAGGGTACTTGGCGCTGGAAGCAGAAGAATTGTGAAGCCTACGCCGAGTTGTGCAGCTGGGGGAAGCGGTGGGGCCACCTTGCTCCCGAGTATCAACACAATTGCAGGTCCTGAAAATATTATGGTTATATAAATGTATGTTGATGAATACATATGAAAAGCAAAGCCTCCCCTATAAGTAAAAAATCTGGTGAAAAAGTATACTTTAAAAAAGAATTAGAATATAATCTTCTTTTCTAAGTATAAAGATAACACGTGTTTTCGAAGGCTTAATTTAATAGCCCTACACTTTATGTTAGATAAAGCGATGCTAAAGGCTACTTAACAGAACTATGTACAGTCTCCCCCAAATATATATATATATATATATCCAAACACCGCTATTTTTCCGGCTTCTCATTCATACAATAAAACCAAAAGTATCACTGAACTCGGAATAATGCCTACCATAAACAACTGTGCATCTAATTTACATAAAGGGTTGTCTTCGCATTCAGTTGTTCATTATTTCCGAAAATTGAAATGGTAAGACCCGTGTTTTATGTCATCATAAAATTCCCTATATATGCTAAATATAAATTGGTGTGTGATTCCGACTCTAAATACGAGAGATACACTGAAAGAAAAAAATCATTCGGAGTACGGCTCCATATTTAGTAAAATAAAGTTCGCACATACTCTAAAGTTATATATTTTCTATACACTTGTAAAGAACCTTCTTAGATGCAATACAGCATAGAATCTATTAAACGGCGGATAAGGTCTGTATTACCGAAATTATTCTCACGCTACATGAGCGGATCTCCTAAGCTAGCACATTTTATAAAATAGCTACAGAATATAGTACCTTCAAACATACGCTACAGGACGTACAATTTACATAAAATAATGCTTTTTGAAGTCATATTTATGTCTTCCAAATAAAATTAACAAGTTGAATGCATAAGAAAAAAAATTATATAAAGCTTGTATAATATTAAATGTAAAGTTATATAAAGAGAAACCGACATACCACATATGGATTTAAGCTGAATCGACTATCAAATTTGTCGCTGCACTTTAAATTATGTACTTTTCCTAACACAAATACAATGGCAATATCTGATCACTCATTATACAAATGCCAGGAATCTAAACTTTGATTTGCATTGAAATTTTGAATTTTTCTTCTGAGTATTTTACATCGGAAATTGACTGACAGTTATAATTCCTTTTATACATGATTATATCAAATTTTGTCCTATGCCGCCATGTTAATATATAAAATTTCGAATTTTTCGCTCAAATTAAAAAAAAAATTCTTTCTAGTTCTGGATTTTTGATAACAAAGCCGGATATAAAGTTTTGTGAAAATCCATTAATATTTGTGGCCGCTATTGTGTACAGAAGAAAACGATCACAGACATATAGACATACCGATAAACGACATCACTCCAAAAATAGTCAAAACGTGTTCAGGAGGTCTCAATGCTCTCTTTGTACTATATTGCATAGTATGAGAAAGTAAATATCACAAAAAAAAAGTTTTGGAAAACTTAAGAACTCAATAATAGAAAAATACCTTTGAATGATGGCAAACACGGACAAATAGCTGGAAGGAAGAGTGCAATACTAGTAGTAAATGGTTTTGGATCTTTTCCTTTTGAGACATCAAATAAAGTCTTAGTTGGTATTTTCAGGCATGACGCTGGTGCATATAAATCTCTACCTAGAAGAAAAACATTTAAATGTATAAATTCAGTCTAGTATTTATACAGCAAGCATCGTCCTATTTATCATTAATCACGACCAAACTATAATCCAGCATATTGTTATGCTTTTAAATATTACCATAATACCATACTGTTAAATATTACATAATTATTTTATTTGCTGCTATGCTGTTAAATACATTACCACCTAAATGCAACAAACTAAAAATATCCTGTTGATACCACGATTTAGTTTGTTCCAAAACCCTCTGAATATGATAAACTCATCCATGACAGCAACTGATACAATACAAGTCAAAGTAAAATACCATCCATTAATTAAATGTATTTTATATCATTTTTTATAATCTATATACATAAACCTGAAAATCTGTTTGTGGGTGTGTTTGTTTATCTCATCATTACGGGAGAATGATTACACCGAATTTCATGAAATTTTGCGGGTGACCGCGAAATAACCCTATTTCAAATTTAGTTCATGTTTTGAGTTTCTAGGACCAGAGGTTGTTGAGATATTAATAAAAAACGAACTTCCCACAGAGAAAACATTATGCAGATGATAATTTTTTCGAAAATTTATTTGAAGAAAACTATATCAACGGAATTGAATCCGATGTGTTTATACGGCAGGCGATTTTAACAAATATTTTCCGATTTAAATAATAAAGAAATATGTATAAAATAAATTTTATCGGGATTCATTTTTGACTGGATTTTATCAGTTATGGTCTTCCGGTTTAAAGATTGATATTTTCAATATCTTACGCCATCTGTTTTACTTTGGAAAATATTTTTGAACGTGTATATATTTTAATACACGGGTATATATTCTAATCTACGAGAATATAAGTAGTGCAGGTACATATTCTAATACAAGTTTAGCGCTTTTATTTTGTCACGAATAGATTTAATTTCATATTCTCTGTAAATTTGTTTACAAGTTGGACCAGGATGTTTTATTCTTTAGATATGCCTATGAAAATAATCTTGTACAGCGAGAACAGAAATTTTTAAATTTCATTTTAGGAGCAGAGCTCAAATATTTTAATAGAATGTTTTGAGTAACAGTGTCATTTAGAATGCACTAGGAATTTGCACCTGATTATTAATTTTAAGTCATTTTATATATTCCGTACGAAGAACAGGTATCCTGCCAGTAATAAATAAAAGTTAATATCAGAATTAAATTAAAAGAAATTTAATTTAATTCCTTTACTAGGCAACACTATATAATTTTCTTCAAATGAAGTTTAAAAAAAAATGTCTATTCAATGTTATTTTAATAAAAAGCTGATCTTGTATTTCTTTTTATTAATATAGACAATCCCTAGGCCTAGATACTTAAAACATGGTTGTCTACTGTAAAGAATATCCATACAAAATTTTAAAAAATCAGTCAAAAACTATGGAATTGTATACGAAAAAGTCAAAGAGACAAAATTTTAATTTTATACATAGATCCCATTGCATCCAATTTTTGAAAAGGACACCAGATGGAGAATGGTGTTATTAGAAAAGTCATTTTTTCTTTTTCTTTATTTCCAATTCATGTCTGTGCATAAAAAAGCACAAGCCAAGTTCAAGATTTTGAATACGCTAACATATATGCTAATTGCTGCCAAGATTTCTTCCAATAAACGGAAGCAATTAAAATCTTTATATTTTCCATAAAAAAGATAAATTTTTTAAAAATGACATTCGGTGAAGAAAACTTATTGATTAAATAAAAAAATATTAAAAGGAATTATTTTTAGAATTTCTGATTTCTTATAGTTTCTTAAACAAAAGGAACTAATTACATATTTTTATGATGAATAGCTACTATTTCAAATCTCATTTTTATCAACAAGTTTGAGTTAAAGCAGAGTTTATAGTTGCATACATAGAAAAGTTCCTCGATAGCGCGTTCTTGTGATAGCATAAGGACGCATCCCAAGCTTTGTAAAGGCAAGACGCATATGTCGTTTTGCCTTTACAAAGCTGGTAGGCTTTCTTTTAATGGCAAAAGGACATATCTTAAGATAAGTTGTTTTGCCTTTACCAAGCTGATAGGCTTTCTTTTAATGGCAAAAGGGCATATCTCAAAATACGTCGTTTTGCCTTTACAAAGCTGTTGGGCTTTCTTTTAATGGCAAAAAGACATATCTCAAGATACGTCTTTTGCCTTTACAAAGCTGGTAGGCTTTCTTTTAATAGCAAAAGAACATAGCTCAAGATACGTCGTTTTGCCTTTACAAAGCTGGTGTGATAAGGCTTTCACACCTCTGTGTTAAAATTGTATATTAAAGTATTGTTTTATTTCTGTGTGATTGAAAGTGTCAATTTCGAAATATAGATGTCTTTTCTACATGTTTTCAATTACATTGACTTTTAAGGGAAGTGAACTCTAAAATCGCAAAAGTGTTTGTGTTCCAGAAAAATAGTAATAGTTTTGTATTTTCGCTTCTCAGTCGCTAGTTGGGAACTTGCAGGTTGTGCGCACGCGCGCGTTTGAAAAAGGATTTTGGAAGCAGTGTGGAAGGAGTCGTGGAGAAATGTAGACGTGTGTGTTTGATTCGCGTATGATCGCGAATTTTAAGAAAAGGTGGATTGATTTTGAAAGTGGAAGGATGTGATTAAAATATGTAACATAGTTCGACAAGTTGTGCGTAGAGTCGTTTGGCTCGGTTCAGAGATGAGTCACTCGTGTTTTTAAATGAATCAGCCTGGTAGTAATGGAATAATGAGTCTTGTGAAAAGAGAAAATGGTTCTTTCACTGGTCGGCTTGAATCGCTGATAGGGCAAGAGGGAAAGCTCATTTTATAGCGATTTGTATTTGCCTGACTCCTCCTTGTGTCCTAAGGTACGAATCAACCAATCTCCGTAACCAATCAAGATGTCGAATTCCGCCAGCATGATGTTGTGTAGTCAAGTTTCCCGACCATTATGGATTTTGTTCTGCGCAAGAATCTCGATGAGTTTATGCCGAGAGTCCATCCTGATATCCTTTCCCATGGTACAGAATTGTAAATGTTATATTTAAAAGAGACGAGGTAAAGTTTTATATATATTTAGTCTTCCACCTAACGAATAGAGTGTTAATTGTCAAATCCTCGTGAGTATCGAGTCATTGATGATGTTATATGAAAATGTCGTATATGTTCAAAGTATACAAATGTCGTATATAAATGTCAAGTATAATATGAGGAATATTGTGTTTATTTTATGTATCAGAAAATATGTGTATTCTCTTGGTTCCTCTTCCTCCAGGGGTGTTCTTAATGGTCACCCTACCGAGTGTAACTCTGAGTTATTGCGAGAAATGCTTGTACTCCACTGTTTTCGATCAACTGCCTTGTTATTTCATGTTTAATAAATGTGTTTGATTTCAAAACTTTGTCTTCTCTGTCGTGTATACCAAACCGTTCGCGACACTGGTAGGCTATCTTTTAATGGAAAAAGAACATATCTCAAGATACGTCGTTTTGCCTTTACAAAGCTAGTAGACTTTCTTTTAATGGCAAAAGGGCATATCTCAAGATACGTCGTTTTGCCTTTACAAAGCTGGTAGACTTTCTTTTAGTGACAAAAGGACATATCTCAAGATACGCCGCATTGCCATTACAAAGCTGGTAGGTTTTCTTTTAATGGCAAAATAACGTATCTCAAGGTACGTCGTTTTGCTTTTACAAAGCTGGAAGACTTTTTTTAACGATTTAATTCTATGCTGTTTACGTTGAAAGCGTATCTACATTAATAAAGCAGATGTGAAAATGCGAATGAAAATATTTCTATAACATTGGTTCATTTGAAAAACTTTAATGCATTTCATCTCAAAATGCATTCCAAGCTAACGTCTTTTTGCCATCGCAAGGAATTGTGTCAGATATTTAGTTTAATGTCAATGTTTAAGTAAATTCTAAAATTTTTCTTCTAATGTTCTTTACAACTACATAATGAATGTCCTTCGTGCATTTCGACTTAACAGTATAAAATCAAATAAAAATATATAAACATACCTGTCTTTAAAACCGAGGCATCAATCAAACTAATGGCTGCCACCCAAGCTGGAATGAAAATAAATAGTTATAAAGTAATTACGATATGTTTTTACATTTTAAAAATTTGTGGCCTTTATATTCTATCCTAGCACTTATTAATACACTCGCTCCATCTTAGCACTGTGGTTCCCAATCTGTTTGGCTCTATAACCCCTTTTGCAAAAATAATACTGACTTTTGTTCTGTAGTACATGAAGACACAGTTTTTATTATTTTTTATTGCTCAATATTTATAGTATCCACACTGTATAAATTGCAATTACTTAGGCTGTTAATCTAGTACATACAAGATTCTTGGGAAAGACTTTAAACTTCCAAATAACTTTGTAAAGAAAGGTCCATGATTGCACACGTTAGGTTTAACTATATTAAAGGGATCATGCCCAATCGAAAAATAAATGTATTTGCGGAGCTCCTAGCTGAGAATTTAAGAAGTTAGAATATGGACTCGGCAACAAAGCGAGATAGACGAAAATCGTACATTAGAAAGTTATCTAATTAGTAGGAATCGGCACCAGAAATGAAAGGAACGAGTATACAGAAGACCATAAATACAAGTTATACTTAATTTAATGTATGTTCCTAAATGTGCAGCCACGCCACAATACTGTTAAAAGTTGCCGAATGATTCACAAGTTTAGTCAAATAGTGGAAGCGACGTAGTACACATCTGTGTGATAAAAGGTAGCAAGTGCAGAATAGGGTACAGGAATTAACGTACTCGTGTCATGATTCTTAATGGCGTGCTACTCATCCAATCAGTGAAGTTTGACAGGTATTTATTGTCATCCATATACACATATCGTACATTCTTGATATCGATAACTACTATTTAGACAATGATCTATAACTCTGTAATTTACTTTTTTCGACTCTTTGCTGTCGAGTTTATATTTTAACTTTTTTAATTTTGTGTTAGGGGCGCTGCAATCACGGTAATTCAATCGAGCATGGTCACTTTATTATATGCATACCGAACGGTATGTACCCATATACCTTTCTTTACAATATTAGGGTTCATAAAGACTTTTCAAGTATCCCTTGTATACGTTTCCATTGCTGAAAACATTTATTCTAGAAACTTCCGTTAATGAATTTTTCTGCATGATATCTCATATATATATATATATATATATATATATATATATATATATATATATATATATATATATATATATATATATATATATATATATATATATATATATATATATATATATATATATATATATATATATATATATTTATATATATATATATATATATATATATATATATATATATATATATATATATATATATTGTGCTTATTCATAAATTTCATAAAAGTCCTATTAAATTTAGAACAGTAACTAGTGGTCATAATACTTACTCTACTACTGCGAGTTAATTATTACTAAATTATTTAAATGTACTAAATAATAATTTACGTTATTCTAGTAATAATTACTTTATTCAAAATAATAGTAAATAATTAAAAAACAAATTAACATCACTAGGTAAAATAATAGGATTTCAAACTTTTGATTTTAGAGATCTATTTAATAATATATAGCTTTATATAATGCTTATATTACTAATCAATAATTATATATTTCAAGGTAATAAATTATACTTACAAGTCTCAGGGGTTCCACAAGGTGGCTGTAGTAGTTGTTAGCTAATTAATACCTATATCATTATGAAAAATCCTTTACTTCAACAGATTATAAAATTTACAGATATGTTGATGGTCTGATATGTTTAGTATTTACTGCTAATTATGCCATAGATATAGATTTCTATCCGGATAATTTGAAATTAATACCTAATGAAACTACTATTAGTAATAATATTAATTATTTAGATTCAAATCGAATTATTGAACCTACTACTTGAAGTTATTAATTTATATGATAGAAAAGACTATTTTAAATTCAATATTAATAAAATATTACCATTTAATTCCTGCAACTCGATTCAGTTGTTTAGAAATATTATACTTAATCAACTTTTTAGAATTTATAGATTATCTGATAAAAAATTTCATGCTTTGCACATTAATAACCTAAAAATTACCAGTAAATTATATGAATATCCAGCATATTTAGTTAATGGTATAGTTAATGAGTTTCGATTAGCCTAAAAATCTTAAAAATCTCTCCTTAGTGTCTTATTTTAGCCAAACATCTACATTCTCTTGAATACACATTACAATGTATTTTCATCCTTTTATTTTGCAGTTTTTACTGTAGAATATCACATTTTACGCAGTACTGTTATTTATTACTTACAATTGGCAACAGTAGATCTTTACTTTTAACTTTAGCGAATGGCAACATTGGTCTTGTCATTTAATACTCGTCATGGTTATACATTAGGGGTGTATTTTCAGGTATTTATGTTTCCTATCTATTTTCTCAATCTTTATGCTTGTCGTCCAAATAACACTGATTTATAGATAAAATCTATCTCGTGTTTCAAAAACAAGCATTTTTGTGTTCATTTCGATTGAATATTTGGACTTGAAAAAGGATTTTTTCGAAATGAACAATTCTTAAGCCAAGAGTTTTTCCACGTGCACGCTTTAATGCTTAGTATTTTTTGTATTCCTATTTTCGATTCCGCACCATTGATATTTGTTGATTATCTTTAGTTTGATGACCAGTAACATGCATTTAAATTTCCCCATTATGGTTGAATTTCTCTTTTATTTCTTTGTATTTTGTAGACAATTTTTAAGTTTGTCAGTGCATTATGAGTTACTACTTCTATTCTATCATTGGATTTTAATTTTTAATATATATATATATATATATATATATATTAGAAGTTTTCCTAACCCTTTAAGAACCCCTAAAATTTGAGGGCTCAGGATCGCGACCGCGGAGGCCCGTGCGTTAATCAGGCCGTGTGAGGAGGCATAATGATCATTATACAAACTCTCCTGCACGTTTTCAACAAGGAATCTGTGCTTGGTCAGAGATATCGAGATGAAGTTTTAGAACCCTACGTATTGCTTTTTACAGGTGCCTGTGGAAGACGGATTGGAATGGAACTTATTGCCCCAAACTCTAATAAAACACGATATGGAGAGCAAGAAATAGCGTTGCTATACATAGGAAGGGAAGATCACGTTCCCTTTTAATGTCAAAAGTCAGCATCTGTTTCCAAGTTATTCAATTTTTTCGAAAATCTCATTGTCCCACATTGTTTCAATTTTAATTGCTTCATAATTACTTTTATATCATATGCAGTCATATTTAATTTTCAAGTTAAAAAATAAAATCCATTCATTTTTAATTGGACAGTTGTTGAGAAATGTGTGTGTTTTGTGCATGCGAACATAACTTTGGACACCAGATTAGAAAACTCCTCACCGTTAATATCTTATTTAGTGCTTTCCTTCACAACTTGCTTTTTGAATTTTATTAAAAATATAAAGAGAAATTTATTAGAAATAAATGAATTGGATATAATCACGTTAAATTTGGAGCGTTTGTTTATGATAATGAAACAGGTAATGTATAAAATATTTTAAAAGGTAAATTAAAAATTCACAAAAAAAAAACAGAAAGGCGAAAACGAAACCCACTGTACTTTATTTTCCTACCGAATTTCCTTTATCCGGAAAGTCGCCAGAGGTCAGCCGCCAATCAAATTCCTTGTTCAGCGTTACACAGATAATTGGTAAAATATATGACTAGTAAGATAGTATCCATTAACAGCTTATCTAGTGCTATAGTGCTGCTATTTTCCTCTTGGAAAAATATACAGGGGGATTCAAAAACGATTGGCCAAACTTTACGACCCTGTAGTATACGCTAAACCAAGCATTTTCGTCATAGTCTACCGGGTCGGAAATGAAATCTATTACAGGGCGCTTACTCATTGGGAAGCGGCTGCTCCGCAAACTTAAAAGCGTCATCCTGGTTGTTATTTTCTGTAAACCACGTATGCAAATTTCGTCTGAGAAATAAGAAGAACCCTTATGCAAATTTTCGTAATTGGGCGAGAGATTAGGAACTATAAGGATGTCACTTTTCCGGGCCGATGGATTAGGCGATGTGCCTATAGCTTGCCCCCCCCCCCCCTCACACACACACACACACAATCACCCGATCTGTCGTACCTTGACTTCTTTTTGTGGGGATATCTCAAGAGTCTCGTCTATGACACTCCCCTTGAATCTGAAGAGGAACTCGTCGCCAGAATTTCTGCCACTGCTGCTGAAGTGCGCGACATGCCTGGTCTGTTCGATAGAATTCTCCAATCCCTCCATCGGCGCTGTAAGACGTGCGCATTCATGTTAGCGGTCACTCTTTTGAGCCATTACTGTAATTATTGTTTATTAAATGGCATTTTATAACTCCCAAGCCATTCTTGTGTTTTCGCCTCATCTCATCGGTTTCACCATTAAGCGCCCACTGACGCCTTTACATTTCATTTCTGACCCGGTAAACTATGACGAAAAATGCTTGGTTTGGTTGTACTACCACCTCGTAAAGTTTGGTCCAACTGTTTTGAATCACCCTGTATATATAGCCCGTATTATACAGTCCTTCTCTCAGCCCACTGAGCTCCTTACTCAATTCTATATGTAGTCCCCAAGCGATCATTTCAGCCAAAATAAATAAAGAAAAGCCCCTCCACCCCCACCCTCCAATTTCCTAGAAAAAAAAAGTATCTATACAAGCATTTAAAATGGCAATTACTAACTCAAATCTGCTGAATAGGATCGCGTCAAATTTAGAGTGTTTTCTTATAGTAATACAATAAGTAGTGAGTCAAGTTTTCCAAAACAAGTTGAAAATTCAGAAAAATACAAAGATAAAAAAGGAAGTCCAACATAGTTTGTTCAGGTGCGACGACACAAAAAAAGGAAACTGTATTGCAAATCGTTCTTCCCAAATCTCTCAGCCGCCAATTAGCTTCCTTGCACAGTGTTTTACATGTAATTGGCAAATTATACATGAGATGTATCTGTACACATGTTTAAGGTAAAGAACATTTGAGAAAAAATATTTACCGAAATCAGACGAACAGTATACTTTTGCAAGATCTACTTTTCCAACTTCTGCGCAAATCGGACAAGAAATAGCAGGATTCAGGCAACTGACCAGTGGAGATGGTGATGGCGGCGGTGGTGTATATACTGGTGGTGGTGTATATACTGGTGGTGGTGTATATACTGGAGGTGGTGTTGTATATACTGGAGGTGGTTTTGGTGGGTATACCGGAGGAGCTGGTGGTGGTGGGTATACTGGAGGAGCTGGTGGTGGTGGGTATACTGGAGGAGCTGGTGGTGGTGGGTATACTGGAGGAGCTGGTGGTGGTGGGTATACTGGAGGAGCTGGTGGTGGTGGATATACTGGAGGAACTGGTGGTGGTGGATATACTGGAGGAGCTGGTGTTGGTGGATATACTGGAGGAGCTGGTGGTGGTGGATATACTGGAGGAGCTGGTGGTGGTGGATATACTGGAGGAGCTGGTGGTGGTGGATATACTGGAGGAGCTTGTGGTGGTGGATATACTGGAGATGGTGTAGTACACGTTTGAAGAAGATTCAGTATTTCTTGTTGTGTATAACGATCAACAGCTAATAGATATACTTGGTGAGACATTGATACTTTGCTGTACAGTTGACCTTCTTTTACAAATCCTGTCAGATCAGTAATCATTATATACTGATGACTGGCTGCAAAATAAAAAAATAATTTGGAAACTATTAAACATTCAAAAATAAGTATAATGCATTGTAATTTATAATCATTTTCACCAAATCAAAGTAACATGATATGTTATGATGATATTAATCGCTTCAGGCTTGGATATACTCAAGTATGTATCTACAAAGTTTTCTGGGGAAATTTGGGAATTATTTGATGCGTTATACATAGTAATGACCGCTTCATAAAAAATATCTTTAAACATTCAAATACTAAATCAGTAATATCGTGATATGCCTGAGTCCATTAATACTTCTTATCAAACTAAATTTACAGCTAAACTAAAATTATACAGTTATCTTAAATTTAGAAGTAGAAGACTTTATTACTGAATTAAATTAATTTATGACTATTATTAATTATGAATAGAGCATTAAACTTAAAACAACAACAAAATACTAATAATTGCGTAGTGTAATTGCCGCACGGGAACCTACCAAAATGTAGCTGTTGCCTGTTACATCTAAAATATAGAAAGCTGAAAAGAATATTCATTAAATGGGCTAAAAATAATCATAAGCCAAATCGGTAAATTTAGCACTAGCATCATCATGCTTTAAGCATATCCTGAATTACAACGCCGGGTCACAATTAACCGTTGACTTCAATGATCTTATTTTTAAACTGTGTGCCACACCAACACACAACAAAGTTTTTTTATGATTAGTGCAGTTTGTTTTCTAAAATATTACATAATGTGAAATGTAGTGAGTGAACATCATTGAGAAAAAATTGAATTTCAGATTTCAGTACCAGGTGATTAGATTTAAAGTATCTCTGTTTAGAGCACTGTAGAGAAAAAAACCAGTGGTCATAAAAACACCAAACCTGCGTGGAATGCATTTCAGAGCATGAGGAGACGAATGACGGGAAAAAAAAATTAATTTCAAAAAGGACCGATAGGGGAAGAGATTTCTGGCGCTGCGAACAATCCAAGCGTTCCATGTTGTTGATTGTTGATGAAACCCAGACCGTCCGACCTACCAGAAAGGTGTAAGGTAACTGTTTGGACGGTCGGGAAGTGCCACCCAATTTAGACCGGAACCCAGTGGGGGAGGCATCCACAGGGACCGTACCCTCCTTCCCCTACCACCAACCTCTCGGAAGGACTTTCGGACCCACATGTTTAACGTGATCGTACTCCGCATGAACACGGCGGCAGTTTTGGCAGTGGCTGGAATCGAACCCGGGCCTACCGAGTGCAACTCCAGCGCGCTAACCAATGGGCTACAATCCAAGCGTTCCATGTGTAACATGTTCTAGATGCATTAATTAAATTGGTATTTGGGTGTTTATGGCAATTGTCAGTACCTATTGCACGTTTATACCACTTACAATTCGTAATTCATAAGCATCACGAATACCAAGCCGTTTCATTGAATTATGTTTTTACTAGGGGCTGTTCGCAGAGCCATCTCTTCCCATATCGGTCCCATGTTCTGAAATGCAGACCACGCAGATTTGGTGTTCTTATGACCCCTGGTTTTCTTTACGGTGCTCTGAACAGGGATACTTTAATTCTAACCACACTGTACTTTAACAGTTTATATAAAACGATATATAACCTATCTGCAAACTTCTTTCAAAAATACATACTAGCATTATCAATTTAAATGTAGCAATAACTGCATGCATAATTTAATAACAACACATTATTAAATTATTAAATCATAGTAATGCCGGAAATTATCAATATATAATTCAATGTTATTATTTATAGTGAGCTATTTGCCGTCTCATAACTTCACACAAAACGCAATGATTTTTATTTGTCTGCCCTGTGCACAATTCACACACAGATTTTAACAATTTTCGCACACAGTGTGAGTCTAATTGCCTTTGCACTGTTTTTTTTTTTCTCTTTTTTTGGCAACTTTTGGGTTTGTTAGAAATTTCTTGGGTGATTCCTGGAAAAATAATTTTCTTCCCTTTTGAAATATGTTTCTTAATCTTAGCTCTTCTGGTGCTAATGTTAGAATATAGGCTTTTCTGCTGAGTTTGACACACGCTGTCTCCTTCAAAACAACCCAAGCAATTTATAGCCGCAATACCCAAAATGTTGAAAGAAATCATACATTGTCCATCGCCGTGAACCAGACTTCACAGAATATTTCCTCGCCAATAGTTCTACAACATCAACTCCAAATTTTGTTGAATTTTAGAAGCTTATGATTTTAGGAATTTTCTTTTCATTTTGAGTTATTTCTAGTGAAAAATACATTGTGTTAATAAGAAGTACATTTTTGTTCTTTTTACATTGGTAAGATATAAGAAGGGGGTTTTTATGGTTGACTATACAGGGTGTTCCAAAAACATTGACAACAGCTTTTATTCCTTAAATATTGATCTTAGACATGTATAATAAATTAAAAAGTTGCGTAAAAAAAAGGTACAGAATTTTATGAAATCGATTAAAATTTTCAAGGGAATTAAATTTTAAGAAATACAAAATTTAAATTTTTATACGGCCCTCGTACAAAAACATTTCCAATGAGTAAAATGTGCATTATACACTAATAAGGTGATGTACAAAATTTCAGCATTTTATCATAAAAAGTCCCCGAGATATGAAAAGACAAAAATGTTGAATTAAACCGCTTTTCGATGCATCGACATGGGTTCTCAGAGGGGACAAATCATGTCGGCAGATCGTGTTTCAGGGGTCATACACAAATTACGAAACAAAACAATGATTACATAAATAAATAATAATTTTGCTATTTATTGGTACAGAAGTATCTGCACTGTGTAGAAATAATAACTTTACACAAAGGTTAGAAAGCTTGTTCAAAATATTTTCCACCCATGCCAAAGATATCCATTAAAGATAAGAGACAAATATTATTTGCCTATGATGCATTTCTGCGTTGCGTCATTTGCACTTTTGCTGTAAACATTTACATTTTAATTTATGATAATCCCTCACCAACTTTGTTTAAACATATCTCTGGGACTTTTTATGATAAAATGCTCAAATTTTGTACATCACTTTATTAATGTATGGGGCACATGTTACTCATTGGAAATGTTTTTGTACGGAAGTCGTATAAAAATTTAAATTTTGTAGTTCTTCAAATTTAATCCCCTGAAAATTTTTATCGATTTCATAAAATTCTGCACCTTTTTTTACGTAACTTTATAATTTTTTATGTATGTCTAAGCTCAATATTTAAGGAATAAAAGCCGAGGTCAGTGTTTTTGGGACACCCTGTATAGTTGGGCGCGGTAGCCCAGTGGTTAGCGCGCGGGAATTGCACTCGGCAGGCCCGGGTTCGATTCCCGCCGTGTTCACGCGGAGTACGATCACGTTAAACATGTGGGTCCGTAAGTCCTTCCGAGAGGTTCGTGGTAGGGGAAGGAAGGTACGGTCCCTGTGGATGCCTCTCTCACTGGGTTCCGGTCTAAATTGGGATTTACGCTTAAGACACTTTTGTTATAAAATAACTTACAAAACTTTATTTCGTTCTACCAAGAACGTATTCTCAGTTTTCTCTTCTTGGCAGTGCTTAAAGGTGCATATTGTTTTACCTGTTCATTTGGTCTGGAGGGGGGTGGGGGCTTATAACGCTCTCGGAGCAGTTGTAGTCTCGTTATTGACATATACCTGCTTGCGTGAATGAAGTTTTAGTTATATAAGCGTTTGTCTTACAAGCAGCAGTTTATTTTGTTATAATATTAAAACAAATCAACCAGATGCACCCACTTCATCGGTGTTTCGTTAGCATCTTGAAAAAATAATTTTTAAAGATTTTTTTTAAGAAAGGATTTAAAAGAATAATCTGTCAAACGAAATATCATAAAAGATATGTATTTAATTATTATATAAATATTACTGATTTATTTATTGTCATAAAAGATATTTCTCTATTTAATTAGTTAGTTATTTTTACTAGACGTATCGTCCTGGAAGTTCAACTACCCATGTACCGAATTTTCGGTTGTTCGAAGCTTCGATTAGCATATTGAAAAAATGCTTTTTATCGTTTTGATACTAATTATATACTAACAATAACTGCACAACGAATTGAATGAAACAGTGCGTAATACGAATGCATGTAAAGGAAAGTCAAATTGAGAATCATGCCCCCAGATATTACTTACGGAGCAGTTTGCAGTTCACGCATGCAGCATTGATAGAGAATCTTATCAGTCTTCTGAAGTAGGATACACTTACTGGTCCGAGAGCTTCGTTCAAGCCGAATTTTCCACACAGTCTTTGATACGGTTCTGTAAATATAGAAATAGGTGTTACTTCGCGGAGCTATTAGAGATGCCTTTTCACAAATTTCACAAAAAACTGGCGTGTATTTCAACTCGAATTTCTCGTACCAGAATTCATTTTTCTTTTTTTTCAAATTTTTCAAGAAAAAGTTTAAACAAGAAAGATCAATCATGCTTAAAGCATTGATTATGAAACGCTTTCCAACTTCAATGCAATTTTATTTAAACAAGTCTAAAATGCAATACATTCCTCGGTAATATTTCGAAACTTATCACAATACTGCATTAATTTATTATATTTGAAAACTTAAACCTTCATCGAAAAAAATGAACTTCATTCAAGTGACGGCATTGAAATATAAATTGCCTGGTTTAAACATCTCTAAAATGTTATACATTCCTCGGTAATAGTTTTAGAATTATCATAATACTACGATAATTTATTATATTTGAAAACTTCATCGAAAACAACTGAAATTAATTCAAATGACGTCACAGAAAAAATAACACGCCTGGATCTCTCTATAAAGACAGGATTTCATTCATAACTTTCTCCCATTCATTTCATTCATCACAATACTATAATAATTTATTTTATTTAAACATTTTGTGCATTTTCGAAAAAAACAGGAAATAAAAATCCTCAATTAACTCCCTACCTCCATTGGAATTTTATGCTGAATTCATATCGGTCATCATCTAAGCTCAATCTATAGCCATATTTAGAAAAAAAATTGTGTCTAGAAATATTTTTAAATCAGAATTGAAAAAAAAAAAATAAAATAAAATAAAATAATAAATTAGAAATTTTTAGTCAACCTCCTACTTCCTTCAGAATTTTATACTGAATTCGTATCAGTCATCATCTAAGTTATATCTATAGCCAATATTTAGAAATAGAAGTTTTAAGAAACTTTTTAGAACCGGAAGGGGGAATTTTTCGTAAATCACTTAACCCCCCCCCCCCTCTCTCTTCTGTCTATAGCCAATATTGAGAAATAGATGTTTCAATTAAAATGAGAATTTTTGAATCGGAAATGAAAGAAATGAAATCGGAAGTGGTAATCCTTAGTGAACGTCTACCTACTTTGAAATATGATGTTGAATCTTTGTCAATTATTATTTAATGTCTATTTAATCTCTATCGTTCAGAGAAAATTTTTGAACAATAACAAGAGTATGGCAAAATTTTACCACTAATAAACAATGGAAAATTTCTAATATCTATAAAGGCGTAAATCCAAAACTATGATATCAACCGATTTTTGATTAAAAGTACTTATAAAACGTCCATTCCATTAAATCTGAATAATGTTTAATTTTTATGACTTTTAATTCTTATTTAATTTAAGCTCACATTATTTCTAAAAATCCTAGTGTCATATAAAGTATTTCATTCCTTTTCAAGTATCAACTAATTTACATAGCACAAACTGACTATGCATTTGGCATTATGCGATGTGACTATGTTTATCCACTTTCTATTAACTTAATGTGATAAATTTTTGATTATTTGAAAGTTTGGTAAAGTTTTATCGAAAGCAAATTTGGTGACCTTGGCAATAAATCAGGCAAATATGGCCCAAAATTTGGCGACATTTTTAAGTATCGCTAACTTTACGGAAATATCAACAAATTCACAAAAATGATGCTAAATTAACAACAAAAAAATGAAACTATTAAAACAATTAAAAGAAATTAAACGATAGAGTACAATATCAGAATATAAAAATAAATAATTTCATGATTTACATGACAACTTTGTTTTAAAATAAAATTTAAAATTGAAAGATTCAAATAATTTTTTATAACTAAAAAGTTGAAAAAAAAAAAACAATTTATAATATATTCACTTTTTATAACGCCCTGAATAGTAGAAAATGATTTTTTTCGCTCGAAAATTTCAATGTAATCAAAATTGAAATTTATATATAATCAGAAAGAAGATGGTCAATAAAGGTGGCTGATTACAACGTGGCTAATTTCAACAGTTAATATATCGGAAATTGTTCTGAACTTTTGATCTGCAGACTCGAATTGTTAAAATTTTTACTTGAAAATAATCTATTTTATACTTTTAGGGCGTTAAAAAAGCGGGTATACTAAAAAAAAATTCTTATTTGTTTTTATTTAATATTTCATTTTTTAGATGTTAAAAATATTAAAAAATATATGAAAGGTGGAGACTTCTCTGAGAAAAACTACTGAATTCATCCCAAACATTTGATTCACAACATACATTTTCAACAAATGGTAGAAATTAGATATTACTATGTTAGAAGATATATATGCCAAACTAAAGTAAATGTTATTTGTGGAAATTGATGGCGAGATATTTGCCATCTATGTTTTATGCTAAAACGTTGTCCTTGAAACATTTATTTCTCATAATCGGCCAATGACCAATGTGGATTCAGCATCAAGTTCCGGGAGGTTACGTAGGTTCACTAAGAATTTCCACTTCCCACTTCCGAAACTTACGAAAAGAATGTACAAAAGTGTATAAAAATGTTGAACAGTTCTGTTGAAAATAAAGTGTATATGCCGCTTGCCACCCTATGAAGGTTCACTTCTTAAAATTCTTGCTTTGATATGTTTCTTCGAAAATCCATAAATTTCCGAAGTCAGTGTATATGTAAATTAAACGTATAAGAAAGCTTTATAAATATAATTACAACTGAAGCTAAAGTTCTTTTTATATAAATCTTGATCGATAAAACATCTTACCTACAGTAGGTTGCCCCAGTAGTATCACTTTCAGCACTGCAAAATACATAAATAAATTATAAATTAATGCGAATGACAAAATAGATCTTGAGATCCATACACAAAAGAAGAAAGCCAGAAATTTATTTATGACATTAACTTTAATATAAATTGTGTTTTCACTCAAGTTAAGACATAAATGAAGAACGTTTCCAATATAGATACCATTGAACTGTCTAAACCTTATGCATATTACCGAAAGACTCTTACTCTCGCTCAGGATACAAAATACACATAGTCACAGAGATATATTGTAGACTAGCAGCATACCCGTTCTTCGTACGGAGTATATAATATAAAGAAACTTGAAATTCATAATCATGCCCAAATTCTTATAGTATACTAAATGACATGTTTAATCAAAATATTCTGTTAAAATATTTAATATAATGTTCCTAAAAAGAAGTTTAAGAATCTCTGTTCTCGCTATATAAAATTATCTTAAATTATCTTCATGGACATATCTGAAGAATAAAACATCTTGGACCCCTTATGTAAGCAAATATAAAAAAAAATATGGAATTGAATCAATATATGCAAAATAAAAGCGTTAAAATTGTATGGGACCCGTACTAATTATATACGCGAATATTTGAAAATATAACCTGTATTAGTAGATTACATGTATAAATTGAAAATACTAATAAACCCGTAATCTTTAAATCTGAAGACAGTCATTTATTCCAATATATGTCAAAATTAAAGTGCTAAAATTATATGGGAAGATATACACGTACTACTTATAATGTCCGATTATTAGTAGAAGATTACCCGTTTTGCAATATGAGTCACAAATGTTTTTTGGTAAAATACAACAGACGACGTAATAAATTGAATATATAATTAATCCCCTTAATCTTCATACCAGAAGACTGTACTTGATTCCAATATATATGCCAATATACCTGTACTACTTATATTCTCGTAGGTTAGAAGATATACCCGTGCATTCCTAAAAGATTACTCGTACAACGTACAATATGCGTGTGTCAGCAATTTTTGCCGCAATAAAACAATGGCGTAATAACTTAAAAATATCAATAATCCCTGAATCAATAATTCCGGAAAATATCAATAATAATAATGTTTAAACCTGAAGAGTATAATTGATATTATCCAGTCCAAAATGAAATGGCAATGAAATTTATTTTATATACATATCTTCATTATTCAAATCGGAAAGGATTTAATAAAAATCGACTGCCGCATAAACACATTGGATTTAAATCCGTTGCTAAGCGACATGATATCATTTGCTTCAAATAAATTGGTAGAAAAAATATCGTCTAAATAGTTATATTTCTATGGAACATTTGGCGACAGTTTCGTCAAATTAGCGACATTTTAAAAAATCGCCAAATTTATCGCCAAGTGGGACTGTAGAACTGACAGTTCCACTTTGCGACAAATTGACGAAATATCATCACAATACTATCCCCTAACAAAAAACAATTAATATCATTTATGTAGCGCAATTTTATCAATTTCAAGATATTTTTATAGATTTGAAAACATTTTTATCAATTTGGTGACATTTTAAAAATTCGCTAAATGTATTACTAAGTAGGATGGTTGGTCTGACAGATAAATGCTAACCAAACTTCATTTCAGTACTCTCTTCTAACAAAACAAAAAAAAAAATTCATTGATATGTAGAAGACCCAAGCCACACGACCAACCCGAAGGTTTATGGCAGCTGTTTGTGTGTCGTTTATATCAATTTGGCGACATTTCCGTCAATTTGGCAAAGTTTAAGAAAAGTTGTCAAATTAGCGATATCCCTCCAAATTCGTAGCTTTGAATTTGCAGATCTGAATGAAACATTCTTATCCCGTTTCAATATACTAAATGAAAACACTACAATTGTATTAGAAGATATACACGCTCTACTCTTTTTCTGTTTCAACAATCGGCTATATGAATTTATTGGCTAAACACAATATATGAGTTTAGTAGCTAAATGCGATATAAGCTTGAAAACTCTTTGCCAAAATAAATGAAATTGATGTACGCAGTCAGCAATTAATATAATTAAAAGAAAAATCAAACCGTCCATTCATAAGATATACTTTTATATCCATTTATCCATTTATTTATTATTTAAATCGAAAAAAAATAATAAAAACATTAACAAACACATTTAATTTAATTGCGATGCCGAGCAACATGATATATCCTCCTAAAATGTTAAAATTTATTAACCACTAACAGCACACCCGTTATTCGTACGGAGTGTATAATTTAAAGAAACTTAAAGTTCGCAATCATGTGCAAATTCTTTTAAAATATTAAATTTATTGCTCCTAAAGAGAAGTTTAAGAATATATGTTCTCACTATGCAAAATTATCTTCACGATCAGATCTGAAGAATAAAACATCCTGCCCCCTTTTGTAAGCAAATTTACAGAAGAAAAAATAGGAATTGGCAACCCCGTACTAATTATATTGTCGCAGATCAGAAAATATGCCAATGTGTTAGTAGAAGATTACCCGTATTACAATATGCGTCTCAAAAATATTTGCCAAAAAAAAGAGATGACGTAATAAATTGAAAACATCAATAATATCCGTACTCTTTATACCAGAAGGTCGTAATTGATTCCAATATATGCCAATATATATCAAAACATATGTCAATATACCTGTACTACTTATATTCTCGTAGATTAAAAGATATACACGTGTATTTGCATAATAAAATAATTGCATAATAACTTGAAAATATCAATAATCCTTGAATCAATAATCCCCGAAAATATAAATAATAATAATTTTTAAACCTGAAGACCGTAATTGATATTATCCAGTCAAAAATGCTATAAGAAAAATCAAATCGTTCTTTTCTAAAATATATTTTTATATCCATTTATTTATTACTCAAATCGAAAAAATAATTATTGAAATTAACAGACAGATTTAATTTAATTGCGTTTCTGAGTAACATGATATAAGATAGAATCTTATAACATGTTAAATATGTCATGTCTTATAACATAAACTGCGAAATTAAATAACGATTTTGATTTCTCTATACTTCTCATTGTTCCGTAAAAGCTTGTTTTAAATAAACCATGAACCATGGAGATAGATTTCCCCTTTAAATCATGTTTCCTACAATTCATGTTTTCAGAGAGTGACTAATTAACGCAAAAAATCTCCCATCAAACTCAGAGATTAAATTTTAATTCACTTTCAAACGATTTTCAAACTTTTCGTTTGGATAAACCACGGAGTTAGGGAGTAGAACTCCTAGGAAAAAGTTCCGTTTTTCATTAATATCTCGACAACCCGAGGTCTTAGAAACTCGATACTTGGACAAAATTTATGGGGGGATATTTCAAGGCTATTCACCAAATTTCATTAAATTCGGTTCAGCCGTTTTTCCGTGATGATGAGACAAACGAAAATTTCGTTTTTTACTAATATCTCGAGAACCACTGGTCGTAGAAATTCAAAACACGGATATAATTTTAAGTGGGGCTATTTCTGGGCTACCCACAAAATTTCATCAAATTCGATTCAGCCGTTCTCCCGTGATGGTGTGACAAACAGACAGACAGACAGACAGACAGACAGACAGATTTTCATTTTTATTTATATAGATGGACCTAACGTGTATACACTTAGGAACCTTTAAATTATTTTGGGGTTGTTTTTAAGGGGTGTTTGGTATAAGAATTCTCTGTTTTAGACACAGTTGATAGATAGCATAAAATGCTCTAAATCAGAAATTTATTTATAACATTAAATTTAATATAAATTGTGTTTTTATTTAAATTAAAACATAAATAAAGAACGTTTCCAATACGGATACCAATGAACTGTCTAAACTTTGTGCTTATTACCGAATACATGCTTAATTGCTCAGGTTACAAAATATACATAGTCCCAGAGCTATATACACTTTATTATGGATGTACTTAACATGTATATTATTATAGATGGACTTAACATGTATATTATTATAGATGGACTTAACATGTATATTATTATAGATGGACTTAACATGTATATTATTATAGATGGACTTAACATGTATACAGTTAGGGACCTTTAATTCTGAAGTTATTTGGGGTGCTTGAGGAGTATTTGGTATAAGAATTCTCTTCTTTAGATACAGTTGATGGATAGTATAAAATGTTCTAAATTAGAAATTTAATAGTTATGAAATATGTTTAGCGTAAAAACTCAATGATTTTCGGTTTTAACGTAACATTTTTTCAAATTTCAGTTCAACAATAGATGTAAAAAATGCAACTAGTGCTTCAATTTCGCCATGTTAACAAGAACTAGTAAGACCCACGGACATTCTGCCCTATAAGTAATAAACAAAAAAAAATGCAAGATATTTTCCTACTTTTGATGAAGAAGCTTAATATGTTGACGAAATGAGTGTGACACTCCGAGTTGCATGGTATCTTATAAAATAATTTATAAAATGATAAGAAATAAAACAACACCATGGTATTTCAGTATCTGACGTTATATGCTACGTAAAGTTCCATGGTTGCATTGCATCATAATTTCGTTATGAAGGAAGTACAGTCATTGCATTATGCAGTAAACAGGCTACCCATATTATGGTTTCACTTTCAATATTTGATGTCATACGCTTTATATATAATTAATGAAATATACTATTTTACTCAATTATGTTTGAGAAACAACGGCTTGAAAATAGCACTAGAAAAAAATCTTCTATTCCTATTTTAAAGCATTTACCCCCAACTTTAAAGGTATTTCACTAATCGGTCATTTCGCTTACGAATTGATCAAACTCTCTCTTCTTCTCGACCAATCAAGATCGGAGTTCCTCAAGGTGGAAGCTTAAGTCCACTTTGATTTAATATCTTCATCAACGACATTCTACAAATATCACAAATTAAGCTGCCCATCTTTGCAAATGATACATCAGCATTGCTTGCGCATTGTTGCTCTCCTCAAAACTCCATAAATATACATTTCAGAGCTGCATAGTCTTGAACACTGCCTCGTGACCTGGAGATTCAAATTCAACGCCCTCAAAAGCGCAGTTTGTATTTTCAAACCTAACCATAATTTTATCTTCAAAATTTGTAACAAGAATATCCCCTTTTGTGTTTGGGCGTCACACTCAAGGCCGGTATGATCTTCACGGACCATGTTTTAAATAAGTTAAAACCATTCACCATTCTCGATATAAATTCCCCGTCACTCTCCAAAATAAAATTTTAATCCATAGCCAAAACATCGGACCAGCATTTTTGCACTCATACCCCGTATGGGTATCAGCTACAAAATGTCATATTGAGAAATTGCAAGTTTTCCTAAACAAAGTGCCCAAAAATTGTATCGTTTAAAGGACCAAAATGTGACAAATATTCTTAACATCGATTTTCCGTTTAGTAGCTTAAAGAAAATGTGTTCTGCTGATAATTAAAATTCTCTGGTGTCCCAAAGTTAAGCATAATTGGTAAAACATACAAAGCAAAGGGTTAGTTCAAACGAAATAGCAAAAATTCTCATGTAAACTATTCACTAATTTAAACTAATACCTCTGCACATGAAAATTTTATCAGTTGACGCAAATAAGATGCGTATATCGTATTTCCATAAATACATATGAGCCTTCTGGAAGTTTCTACTGGAAGTATATAAAAGGAGTCATCGCTCAGTTGGACCACTTAACGTGATACAAGCTACATTGAATTGTGAGATACATCAATGTTTTGAGAATAGTATCCAATATTTTGTAAAATGAGTGGAGCATTTAATTGCTGTTATACTGTACCTGACAATTGTTTAATCATCTTATGAAATTGTTATTGAGCTATTTGCTGTATATTGTTCCTGTTGACTCGATTTGCAAATAAACATGTTAGTTTTCAAGAAATTTGGACTCATTCTTGTATCCTAAGAGTACACACACGATTCCAGGGGATATTTACGTATTCCATCGTAATATTTACGTTGTCGAAGCTTTTCCTTATCCTTTGTATAAAATGTTTCACTTATTGTCATATCTACGTTGGTTGATGTGCAAATGTATGCGAAATTTTAAGCTTCTTGAGAAAAAGATTAGAAATCACTGATTTAAGGTAATCTTAAAGGATTTAATTAAGAGAGAAAAAATCACTCACCAACTGGATATCTGCAAATGTCCTTAGGCAATTCGTGAATGGTGTTGACACAAAGAGGGCATGAAGAAGCTACTGGAGGACACATATCTTTTGGAGGTGGTAGATAATATGCTGGAGCAGCAGGAGGTGGAGGTTTATATACAGGCGGTGCAGGAGGAGGCTGTTGATATACTGGTGGTGCTGGAGGAGGTGGTTTATATACCGGTGGTGCTGGAGGAGGTGGTTGATATACCGGTGGTGCAAGAGGAGGTGGTTGATATACCGGTGGTGCAGGAGGAGGTGGTTGATATATCGGTGGTGCAGGAGCAGGTGGTTTATATACCGGTGGTGCAGGAGGAGGTGGTTTATAAACCGGTGGTGCAGGAGGAGGTGGTTGATATACTGGTGGTGCAGGAGGAGGAGGTTTATATACCGGTGATGCAGGAGAAGGTGGTTGATATACCGGTGGTTTAGGAGGAGGTGGTTTATAAACCGGTGGTGCAGGAGGAGGTGGTTGATATACCGGTGGTGCAGGAGGAGGAGGTTTATATACAGGCGGTGCAGGAGGAAGCGGTTGATATACTGGTGGTGCAGGAGGAGGCGGTTTATATAACGGTGGTGCTGGAGGATGTTGGTGATATACAGGCGGTGCAGGAGGAAGTAGAGGTTTATATACTGGCGGTGCAGGAGGAGGTGGTTGATATACCGGTGGTGCCGGAGGAGGTGGTTGATATACAGGTGGGGCTGGAAGAGGTGGTTGATATACAGGTGATGCAGGAGGAGGTGGTTGATATACAGGCGGTGCAGGAAGAGATGGTTGATATAACGGTGGCGTAGGAGGAAGTTGATAAGTTAATGGAGCAGGTGGGAGTGGTTGATATACTGGAGGAGGAGGTTGATATGGTGGGAGAGGAGCAGGTGGATAACGTCTTTGTCGTGTTTTTTCACCAGAAGTCATTTCATCATCTTCTTCATCTTTTAATGATTTATTCTTAAATTTTTCGTTCGAACCTTCTGGAAGAAAAACAATCTAAATTAGTATACATAATATTCAAAATAAATAGAATAGCTACTTTTATGCTATTAATTCCCCCCCCCCACACACACACACACTTATTTTTCTATCAAGACGTACTAACTTGTTCAAATGCTTGATAAATTAAATTATTTTGTTGAAAACCATTTTATCTATAGAAAATAATTTATTAATTATAGAAAATAATTTATTAATGCCTCTATTAATACAATTTATGGACGAATACTTAAATAAGTGTATATATGTTACTCAGATAAGTAATTAGGTATCTAAACAAGTTATAGGAGACATTGAGAAAGCACAACTGTGGTTAAATATTTCTGTACTATTTCTAGAAAAGTGAACAAATTTGCAATTAAAATTTTATGAAAAAAAAAAAAAAAAAAAACTTGTGTACTTCTGACGAACATATCGGCAAGAACTACAATAGTTTACCATGTTTTCTAGCAGTCTTTCCTACTGTCTCTTTACTTTTCATCTTTGTATTTCATTGATGTGTTCTGTTATATTTCGACCTTTATTACAGTAATATTTTTATATCTTCAAAAATGTAAATGCATCTAACTAACTCGAAAACTCACAATCACCATCTTTCAAAATAATCATTTGTATGTTATCGTATGAAACTATATTGCATATATATTATTTGATTAATTTAATAGTCAGTTATAATTTTAATAAACAATATTTAATGCTGTCATCCCATATTTTTAGTTTCAGAAACAAAAATGTTTTAATTTTATGATACTAATTCGCTTTCCAATTGCAAATATTACCGCAATCGGAAAAATGCTTTAAATTAATCTTAATTTATGCGCATTTCTTTACAATTGGTAAAAATGCTGCCATACTATATTTGTTTTAATGCTGCCATACTATGTTTGTTTTAATGCTGCCATATTATATTTGTTGTAATGCTGCCATACTATATTTGTTTTAATGCTGCCAAATTCAAAAACCTATATATCTAGATAGAGAGTACTTTGAGCTTGAACTGATAAGAGAGTAACGAGCTGTTCTTGTATCCCTGGGAACCATTTCAAGCTCATGATATTCGCTGGCAAATCTAGCTGTGTGAATTTGTATCATTAGTTCACTTTGTTCCGGCATCGTACTTTAAAACGAAACTCAAAGGTTTTGTCAAGATTTACAAAGTTCACACACCCCTCCCACGCTTGACACATCCAATAGATTTATGTTGTGCCCTTTTAACATTTTTAAATACTTTTGCCAATCTCTTATAAATAAGGCAAAGCAATATGCACTCACTCCATTAAAGACAGGAATATGTCTGTCAAAGAAACTATTCACGTAGCTCAGAAAGAAAAGCGTTGTCAATTCAAAAGCAATAAAAGTTAAAATGTAGACACCAAAGAGGTGTGAAACAGGGTGAACGGCATGAGAAAGGTATGAAAAAATGGAAGAATTCGAAACAATTCGTTTAACACATAGTAAAAAAGTGTGAAAATACAAGACTACGAAATTAGTAACATCCAACAGAAAATGGGGAAAACAACAGGTTTTTTAAACTAATTTAACTAACTACAAACTAAAAAGTAAAAAAGAAACGTTTCAAATGAAGAAAGCAACAGGTTTCAGAAAGTAAATAAACTGATTTCATCAGGAAAGGAAACAGAACAGTTGCAAGCATTGAAAACAATCTGCTCCAGAAGGTAAATGAGAAACGTCATAAGGAGAGAAAAATCTTATCAGTTGCAGGTAAAGGAAACAAATGGATTTTGGAAACTAAATTAGCCACCTTCAATCGGAAGTAAAAAATAGTGTATTACTTATTATAGTGTAATACTAAATTATTTTTAATGTAAAATCTCATTTACTAAGTACTCCGAAAACAAATATACTTGACCTATCCTGTCCTGATCTGACTTAACATTCATTTTCTTATGTAAATGCAGTCGGTCCTATTAATTTTTTTTTCTTTTAAATTTTTTGTGGTATAAAACTGATGACTAAAATTTCAGACTTAAAGTTTTTACAATTCGAAAGATAGTACAGATTCTAATATAGACAAATTGTCAAAAACAATTCTTGTGATATTTTTCTTAATATAACTGATATATATATATATATATATATATATATATATATATATATATATATATATATATATTCCAAAAATAATACCTAAGTACAGAAAAGCAAAAGATGAATGTGAAAAACGAAAAGTATCACAAGTGGCCGGGGGGAGTTGTGACCCCCACTCTCCGGTTAAGCAATGCTTTATGCCATGGCGACACTCCCGGAAGCCGATACTTATACATGGAATGGCCTTAATACCATCAATTACCGAACAGCAAAAACCCACAGACAAAAATTCAAAAATACAATTTGGATGACACACGAGAAAACAATTCAATTCACTCAATGTGCCTACAAATGAACGTGTCGATATAACCCGTCTCAACAAATTCCAAAAATCTTACCAAAACTGTCCGATGTATAAAACTCCAACTTGTAGTCCACTTCACAAATAACCATACTCAATACTCGCGAGTCGTCGCTATTCAATGACAATGTTTCAACTGTTTAAATATTTGCCCTTACATTCAGTTACAGTTAACCCAGTGAATTCTGAAAGTATTTTAATTACATAACCCATGGGGTAACCGTGTTTTACAGCTTCATTTATAAACTCTGTATCGTGATGCTTTTGATCATACTCTCTACTATTCAATCGTTTATTTCTAGTTAATTGGTTAATGATAATATTACGAAAAACATTTTTATGTAAATTACTTGACCAAGGTGTAATGAAGTTTATTTTAAATTTAAAATCTTTTCTTTTATCAAAAATTTTGAAATAAGTTTTATTATTGTCTTTAATTATACATAAGTCCAAATAATTTAAACTTTCATCTGAATTGCTAGGAGTTTCTATTAGGTTTAAAGTTTGTGGATAAAAACTAACATCTATTTTGAAATCTGCAACACAACTCAAAATCACATCATCGACGTATCTCATGTAGACCATTTCATTTAATATATGGGTACCTGTTTCATACTTATCGAGATAGATGTCTGCTAGAACCGAAGAACAACTTCCCCCCATTGGGATACCTTTAATCTGCTTGTAATAGCCTATACCGTTGTATAGTACTGTCTCGAAAATTACCAGTCTCACCAATGCTGTATACCTAGTCAGCGACATCAATAAATGCAATTTATGTGTATAGTATAATTCTATCACTATGTTAAGCAAATCATTTATATCAATGTTATTGTAAAGATCGCTAAAATCAAAACTCTTATACTCCACATTATGCGGTATGCTCTTTAATTTATTAATAGCTTCAAAACTATTTTTAATAAAATAAGATCCCTGCTTCTTAAGTTCTGCAATAACTGGCCTGAGCACCATGAGTAACCTTTTGTTTGCATTGGTTAAGTATGACCTATATCCTATTGTTACAGGTCAAAATCTAATGGGACTCTTATGCAGTTTAGGAATGAGCGTGAGATAAGGGAATTTAATGATTCCGATTCCAATATCGGAAAGTTTATACATTGCCCTAACGCGATTTTCAATTTCTGTTTATGATTGATTGACGTGTAGATACATCTTCCCATCATTATAACATCCATCATATATATATATATATATATATATATATATATATTTTCTAAGTTAGCTCATTTTACTCCAATACCAATTGTTTCCTTAATGCATAACATGTTTGATTTTCTTTTCCGGACAGGTTTTTTCATTTATAACTTTTCATTATTTTTGCATCATTTATTGTACTAAACCGATTGTTTCCTTATATGTATAATGTGTCTGTTTCCTCTTCCGGACGATGTTAACTCATTTAATTTCCGATACCGGTTGTTTCCTTAATGCCTAACATGTCTGATCTTCTTTTCCGAGCATTTTTTTGTTTGGATTTTTCATTTATAACTTTTCACTATTTCTGCTTCATTTATTTTACTAAACTGATTGTTTCCATGCATATATCAAATGTATATATAACGTGTCTGTTTCTTCTTCCGGACGATGTTAGCTCATTTTGTTTCCGATACCGATTGTTTCCTTAACGTGTAGCATGTCTGATCTTCTTTACCGGACTGTTTTATTTAACATTTATAACTTTTCATTATCTCTGCTTCATTTATTGTACTAAGCCGATTGTTTCCTTGTAAGTATAACGTGTCTGTTTCCTCTTTCGGACAATGTTAAATCATTCAGATACTGATAGTTTTTTTAATGCGTGCGGTCTGATTTCCTTTTCCTGACGTTTTTTTTTCATTTATAACTTTTCATTAATCCTGCTTCATTTCTTGTACTAAACCTATTGGTTCCTTGTATGTATAACGTGTATGTATAACGTGTCTGTTTTCTCTTACGGATGATGTTAGCTCATTTAGTTTCTGAAGCCGATTGTTTTTTTAATGCGTAGCATGTCTGATTTTCTTTTCCTTCGCTTTTTTTTTTCATTTATAACTTTCCATTATTTCTGCTTCATTTTGTATACTAAACCATTTGTTTCTTTGTATGTATAACGTGTATGTATAACGTGTCTTTTTTCTCTTCCGGACGATGTTAGCTCATTTAGTTTCCGATGTCGATTGTTTCCTTAATACGTAACATGTCTGATCTTCTTTACCGGAGTGTTTTCTTTTACATTTATAACTTTTCATTAATTCTGCTTCATTTATTGTACTAAACCGACTATTTCCTTGTATGTATAACGTGTATGTTTCCTCTGTCCAACAAGTTAGCTCATTTAGTTTCCGGTACCGATTGTTTCCTTAATGCGTAAGGTCTGATTTCCTTTTCCTAACGATATTTTTTTCATTTATAGCTTTTTCATTATTTCTGCTTCATTTCTTCTACTAAACCGATTGTTTCCTTGTATGTATAATCTGTATGTATTACGTGCCTGTTTTCTCTTGCGAACGATGTTAGCTCATTTAGTTTCTGATGCCGATTGTTTCCTTAATGCGTAACATATCTGATATTCTTTACCGGAGTGTTTTCTTTTACATTTATAACTTTTCATTATTTCTGCTTCATTTATTGTACTAAACCAATTGTTTCCTTGTATGTATAACGTGTATGTTTCCTCTTTCCGACAAGTTAGCTCATTTAGTGTCCGATAGCGATTGTTTACTTAATGCTTAAGGTCTGATTTCTTTTTCCTAACGATATTTTTTTCATTTATAGCTTTTTCATTATTTCTGCTTCATTTCTTCTACTAAACCGATTGTTTCCTTGTATGTATAATCAGTATGTATTACGTGCCTGTTTTCTCTTGCGAACGATGTTAGCTCTTTTTGTTTCTGATGCCGATTGTTTCCTTAATGCGTAACATATCTGATATTCTTTACCGAAGTGTTTTCTTTTACATTTATAACTTTTCATTATTTCTGCTTCATTTATTGTACTAAACCAATTGTTTCCTTGTATGTATAACGTGTATGTTTCCTCTTTCCGACAAGTTAGCTCATTTAGTGTCCGATAGCGATTGTTTACTTAATGCTTAAGGTCTGATTTCCTTTTCCTAACGATATTTTTTTCATTTATAGCTTTTTCATTATTTCTGCTTCATTTCTTCTACTAAACCGATTGTTTCCTTGTATGTATAATCTGTGTGTATTACGTGCCTGTTTTATCTTGCGAACGATGTTAGCTCATTTAGTTTCTGATGCCGATTGTTTCCTTAATGCGTAACATATCTGATATTCTTTACCGGAGTGTTTTCTTTTACATTTATAACTTTTCATTATTTCTGCTTCATTTATTGTACTAAACCAATTGTTTCCTTGTATGTATAACGTGTATGTTTCCTCTTTCCGACAAGTTAGCTCATTTAGTGTCCGATACCGATTGTTTACTTAATGCGTAAGGTCTGATTTCCTTTTCCGAACGATTTTTTTTTCATTTAGAATATTTGATTATTTCTGCTTCATTTCTTGTACTAAATCGATTGTTTCATTATATGTATGACGTATCTGTCTTCTCTTCCGGACGATATTAGCTCATTTAGTTTCCGATGCCGATTGCTTCTTTAATGCGTAACATGTCTGATTTTCTTTTTCGGACATTTTTTTTTTCATTTATAAATTTTCATTATTTCTGCTTCATTTATTGTACTAAACCGATTGTTTCCTTGTATGTATAACGTGGCTTTTTACTCTTCCAGACGATGTTAGCTCCTTTAGTTTCCGATACCAAATGTTTCCTTATTGGTAACATGTCTGATTTTCTTCTCCAGATTTTTTTTTTATTTATAACTTTTCATTATTTCTGCTTCTTTATTGTTATTGCACGAAACCGATTGTTTCCTTAACATGTAAAGGTTTAGTGTTTCCTTTCCAGTTGGTGCTAACTCATTTGGTTCAGTGCCTGTCTTTTCCTATTATAAGCAACTTCCCTTGTTTTTCTTTTGGTTGAAGGGCAACTAAATTAGTTTCTGAAACCGGCTTGTTTCTTTGAGACGTAACTAATATATTTTTTATCTTCTAATGATGTCTCTCATTTACTGTGCGTTTGGTTTCGTTGTTTGCAACTGCTTTGTTTCTCTTTTACCATAAAGTCAGCTCATTTACTTAAAAAATGCTGTTTACATCATTCATAATGACTCTTATTTTCATTTCCGTTTACGGTTAATCACGGTATTTTTTCAAAAACAGTTGTTTTCTTTATTTAAAATAAAATTAGGTGAATCTGTAGGTGGAGGCTCTTTGTTTAAAATAACATTAGGTGAATCTGTAGGTGGAGACTCTTCGTTTAAAAAGGGAATTTTGTAATTCGGCCTAGTGGATTTCATGAACACTCTCAGGGCAGCTATACATTCGATAGTGAACCCATCCTGAAATTGACAAATTACATTTAATTTTGTTGTTACGTACATTACGTACATTGTCTTCAAGAATCGAGCTCTGAACTATTACTATAAACATTTTTATTGTTAACATTAAATCATTTAGTATTCAGTGAACCAACCCGTCGTAAAATTGACAACTTACATTTAATTTTGTATTTGTATAATATATTTTAATATATTATTGTTAAGAGATATTCTGTAGTTCCCATAAGGGCACTAGATGGCAGCAGTCAACCAGACTTAAGAACATTTGTTTTGTTTACAAATTAGTCGAGTTCGAAATGACGTTCGAAGCACGTAGCTAATGTGTTGTAAGATATGGCTAATCCTAGCTATGTTTTGTAAAATATGTGTAATTTTTATGTATTATTAAATGTTGTAATGTTTTGTGAAGTCTTAAATGGCGAGTGAGTGTTTTCCTAACCTCAACACCAAAAAAAAAACCTTATATTATATAAAATATGTTCATACACACACACACACACATATATATATATATATATATATATATATATATATATGTGTGTGTGTGTGTGTGTGTGTATACACTGCTCACAACTGAAATCGCAACATCATAAAGTTATGGATGTAGTTTTATGTAAATCAGACAATGGAAACAGCAAGGCGAGATATGCAAATGATCACAGTTTCGTTACGCATAGTGACGTAACACCTTGCGGAGCAGCATAAAAGCGCCAGGTCAAGGAAGAACGATATCACAGCTAAATTGTAGCGACATTGGTTTCAGGTTGTAAAAAAGTCATCACCGTATGCCAAGAGTACGTCGACGTACCGCATATGTTAAGTTGTCCTCAACGGAAAGGCAACAAATCATTGTTTTACGTGAGGGTGGAATGCGTCTTCGACGGATTGCTGAACTATTGGGTCGTGATGTGAGCCCAGATCAACGGTGTGTGTTACAGTTTATGAGGGACAATGAAATGAAACGAAGATCAGGTAGCTCTCAGGTGTACCACACCAAGTGAAGATCGTATGCTTCTGAGAAGCATTGCGCGGGAGTCATTTACCACAGCAATCGTGTTACAACGACATTTATTCCACACTACAGGTAACGTGGTTTCGACTCACACAATTCAAAACCGTTTACAGGACTCTGAGGTAGACGACCTTTTCGACACCTATAGTTTCAACGTCTTCACGGGTTACGTCGCCTCCAGTGATATAAAATGAGACGCAATTGGTCGACACAATGGCGAAACATTCTGTTCACGGATGAATCGATGCTATTTTAGCATGCCAGATGGCCGTACTCGCGTATGGCAGCGCTTTCAACAATGTCACCAGGAAGCTTTTTCTATCAGTCGCCACACAGCCCCCTAAGTGGTACCATGGTTTGGAGTGGTATAACATTTAGTGAATGAACACCTTTGGCCACGCTTCTGTCAGTATCACGGCACAACGATACGTCTCTGACATTGTGAGATCTATTGTACAGTCTTTTTCAGCAGGATAATGCCAGGCCACATACGGCACGGGTAACTATGAATAATCTACAATGTTTTGATACCTTGCCTTGGCCGGCATATTTTCCGGATTTGTTACCGATTGAGCATATCTGGGACATCACGGGTCGCCGATTAAGAGAACTTCCAATTCCAGCAAACCATGTACACTTACAAGCCCAATTGCATGCTGTGGGGAATGAAATCCCTCAGCATACCATTGACCATCTCATTGACGGGATGTCTCGTCGTATTCAATCCTACATAGCAGCTCACGATGAGACTAATCCATATTGATCTAATGGCAAAAAAGTTCCATGCTTTCATTTTCCAAGTATGATTTTTTGATCATTTACTCATCTCCATCATTTACACATCTCATTTTCATCTCTACATATATTTAACAGTATTTAACTCTACAATATTTAACAGTTAGAGGAAACTTTTATTTGGATGCCGCTCAGTAACCTAAAGATCTAAGGTAAGCGCTTCCTAGTGTTCTCTCGACTGTCGAGGTCGTGGTCGAATCCCACCTGCGGGTATGCATGTTGTATCGTCCGTAAAAGGTGCGCCAGGGCAACCGTATGGGACTGTAATGGTTCACTTTCCGACCGCTATATGGGCAAATGATCAAGTGACCATTAACAGGAACTTTGAATAGAATTGTGTAGAATTAATAAATATCTTTTTAATTTGCTTCGCTCGTCGTATATGAAGTAGGGAAAACCATGTTGACCAATCATATGGCTAGAATCGGGAGTATATGCTCACGTGATTTCGGTATTTGTATTTATGTTCTAGCTCAGTGCTTTTGCTTGATAATTTTATCTAATTTAACACATCTGCATAATACTGAATAGTTTAGAAAGAATACATCACCATTTTTAGAAACATCTTGAAAAGTTTCACTTTTGGTAGAATTTGTGTCTTCAACACTGATACTGTTGATAGAATTTTCATCTTTCAATCTGAAAATAAAAGTCATTGTATGGAAAATGTAAATGTTTTTAAAATATTATAATTTACAGTCGTTTATATGATAAACATCAAATCAAAAAAGCCATCATTTTTCGGACTTCTTCCCCAAGCTGTGAATAAGTGCTCCACGGTCAAATCAAAAGTTTAAAAACAAAATAATTGGCGGTTTAATATTTACAATGGTTTATATGACAAACATCGAATTAAAAAAGCCATCATTTTTCGGACTTCTTCCCTAAGCTGTGAATAAGTGCTCCACGGTCAAGTCCAAAGTTTAAAAACAAAATAATTGGCATTTTAATATTTACAATGGTTTATATGACAAACATCGAATTAAAAAAGCCATCATTTTTCGGACTTGTTCCCCAAGCTGTGAATAAGTGCTCCACGGTCAAGTCAAAAGTTTAAAAACAAAATAATTGGCATTCTAATATTTACAATGGTTTATATGACAAACATTGAATTAAAAAAGCCATCATTTTTCGGACTTCTTCCCCAAGCTGTGAATAAGTGCTCCACGGTAAAGTCAAAAGTTTAAAAACAAAATAATTGGCATTCTAATATTTACAATGGTTTATATGACAATCATCGAATTAATAAAGCCATCATTTTTCGGACGTCTTCTCCCAGCTGTGAATAAGTGCTCCACGGTCAAATCAAAAGTTTAAAAAACAGATTAATTGGCATTTTAATATTTACAATGGTTTATATGACAAACATTGAATTAAAAAAGCCATCATTTTTCGGACTTCTTCCCCAAGCTGTGAATAAGTGCTCCACGGTCAAGTCAAAAGTTTAAAAACAAAATAATTGGCATTCTAATATTTACAATGGTTTATATGACAATCATCGAATTAATAAAGCCATCATTTTTCGGACTTCTTCTCCAAGCTGTGAATAAGTGCTCCGCGGTCAAATCAAAAGTTTAAAAACAAAATAATTGGCATTTTAATATTTACAATGGTTTATATGACAAACATCGAATTAAAAAAGCCATCATTTTTCGGACTTGTTCCCCAAGCTGTGAATATGTGCTCCACGGTCAAATCAAAAGTTTAAAAAACAGAATTATTCGCATTTTAATATTTACAATGGTTTATATGACAAACATTGAATTAAAAAAGCCATCATTTTTCGGACTTCTTCCCCAAGCTGTGAATAAGTGCTCCACGGTCAAGTCAAAAGTTTAAAAACAAAATAATTGGCATTCTAATATTTACAATGGTTTACAAGACAATCATCGAATTAATAAAGCCATCATTTTTCGGACTTCTTCTCCAAGCTGTGAATAAGTGCTCCGCGGTCAAATCAAAAGTTTAAAAACAAAATAATTGGCATTTTAATATTTACAATGGTTTATATGACAAACATCGAATTAAAAAAGCCATCATTCTTCGGACTTCTTCCCCAAGCTGTGAATAAGTGCTCCACGGTCAAATCAAAAGTTTAAAAAACAAAATAATTGGCATTTTAATATTTACAATGGTTTATATGACAAACATCGAATTAAAAAAGCCATCATTCTTCGGACTTCTTCCCCAAGCTGTGAATAAGTGCTCCACGGTCAAATCAAAAGTTTAAAAAACAAAATAATTGGCATTTTAATATTTACAATGGTTTATATGACAAACATCGAATTAAAAAAGCCATCATTCTTCGGACTTCTTCCCCAAGCTGTGAATAAGTGCTCCACGGTCAAATCAAAAGTTTAAAAAACAAAATAATTGGCATTTTAATATTTACAATGGTTTATATGACAAACATCGAATTAAAAAAGCCATCATTCTTCGGACTTCTTCCCCAAGCTGTGAATAATTGCTCCACGGTCAAATCAAAAGTTTAAAAAACAAAATAATTGGCATTTTAATATTTACAATGGTTTATATGACAAACATCGAATTAAAAAAGCCATCATTCTTCGGACTTCTTCCCCAAGCTGTGAATAAGTGCTCCACGCTCAAATCAAAAGTTTAAAAAACAAAATAATTGGCATTTTAATATTTACAATGGTTTATATGACAAACATCGAATTAAGAAACCATCATTTTTCGGACTTCTTCCCCAAGCTGTGAATAAGTGCTCCAGGGTCAAATCAAAAGTTTAAAAAATAAAATAATTGGCATTTTAATATTTACAATGGTTTATATGACAAACATCGAATTAAAAAAGCCATCATTTTTCGGACTTCTTCCCCAAGCTGTGAATAAATAGGTGCTGCACGTTCAAATCAAAATTAAAAAAATAATAATAATAATTGGCATTTTAATATTTACAATGGTTTATATGACAAACATCGAATTAAAAAAGCCATCATTCTTCGGACTTCTTCCCCAAGCTGTGAATAAGTGCTCCACGGTCAAATCAAAAGTTTAAAAAACAAAATAATTGGCATTTTAATATTTACAATGGTTTATATGACAAACATCGACATAAAAAAGCCATGATTCTTCGGACTTCTTCCCCAAGCTATGAATAAGTGCTCCACAGTCAAATCAAAAGTTTAAAAAACAAAATAATTGGCATTTTAATATTTACAATGGTTTATATGACAAACATCGAATTAAAAAAGCCATCATTCTTCGGACTTCTTCCCCAAGCTATGAATAAGTGCTCCACAGTCAAATCAAAAGTTTAAAAAACAAATAATTGGCATTTTAATATTTACAATGGTTTATATGACAAACATCGAATTAAAAAAGCCATCATTCTTCGGACTTCTTCCCCAAGCTGTGAATAAGTGCTCCACGGTCAAATCAAAAGTTTAAAAAACAAAATAATTGGCATTTTAATATTTACAATGGTTTATATGACAAACATCGAATTAAAAAAGCCATCATTTTTCGGACTTCTTCCCCAAGCTGTGAATAAGTGCTCCAGGGTCAAATCAAAAGTTTAAAAAACAAAATAATTGGCATTTTAATATTTACAATGGTTTATATGACAAACATCGAATTAAAAAAGCCATCATTCTTCGGACTTCTTCCCCAAGCTGTGAATAAGTGCTCCACGGTCAAATCAAATGTTTAAAAAACAAAATAATTGGCATTTTAATATTTACAATGGTTTATATGACAAACATCGAATTAAAAAAGCCATCATTCTTCGGACTTCTTCCCCAAGCTGTGAATAAGTGCTCCACGGTCAAATCAAAAGTTTAAAAAACAAAATAATTGGCATTTTAATATTTACAATGGTTTATATGACAAACATCGAATTAAAAAAGCCATCATTTTTCGGACTTCTTCCCCAAGCTGTGAATAAGTGTTCCACAGTCAAATCAAAAGTTTAAAAAACAAAATAATTGGCATTTTAATATTTACAATGGTTTATATGACAAACATCGAATTAAAAAAGCCATCATTTTTCGGACTTCTTCCCCAAGCTGTGAATAAATAGGTGCTGCACGTTCAAATCAAAATTAAAAAAAAAATAATAATAATTGGCATTTTAATATTTACAATGGTTTATATGACAAACATCGAATTAAAAAAGCCATCATTCTTCGGGCTTCTTCCCCAAGCTATGAATAAGTACTCCACAGTCAAATCAAAAGTTTAAAAAACAAAATAATTGGCATTTTAATATTTACAATGGTTTATATGACAAACATCGAATTAAAAAAGCCATCATTTTTCGGACTTCTTCCCCAAGCTGTGAATAAGTGTTCCACAGTCAAATCAAAAGTTTAAAAAACAAAATAATTAGCATTTTTATATTTACAATGGTTTATATGACAAACATCGAATTAAAAAAGCCATCATTTTTCGGACTTCTTCCCCAAGCTGTGAATAAATAGGTGCTGCACGTTCAAATCAAAATTTAAAAAAAAATAATAATAATTGGCGTTTTAATATTAAATTCATAAGGCACAAAATATAGCTTGAGATTACTTCTTCATACGGTTAAATTTCAAATCAATTATTTCTTCTAGTATCTATAACAATTTTCATATTTTCTAAGAGACGAACAAAGCGAATTCCATTCTCCATTCCTAATCAACATTTGCTGAATTTTGTTAGCCCTTTACTCGAAAACTGCAGTCGATATGCACGCATACGTGAAATTGCATGTAAATTTGCATGATCGCAATTTTAATAATTAAAATGAACTGTAAAGGAGTCCCATTTCACTTCACTTTGTGCAAATAACGATTAAACAACTTTTAAATAACTAATCAAAATCATTGCATGCATTATGGTTTAAACGTGCTCCTGTATATTAAATATTTTTTTGCGATTTCAATGTGTTACTTTGATTTCATCGTTTTCCTGTATTCTAATTTGTTTAATTTAATATTCAAATTCTGAAAACTAATATGGTCGCTTGTATTGGAATTCACAAATATTGAAATTATTTTTTATACTTCTAATTTCACAATTATTTGTTAAATGACGTTTTAATTTGTAATCTTTCACAACTCGCATATTGAGGGCGCGGCAGCCCAGTGGTTAGAATGCGGGAATTGCACTCGGTAAGCCCGGATTCGATTCCATCCGCTGCCAAAACTGCTGCCGTATTCACGCGGAGTACGATCACTTTAAACATGTAGGTCCGTAAGTCCTTCCGAGAGGTTAGTGGTAGGGGAGGGAGGATACGGTCCCTGTGGATGCCTCCCCCACTGGGTTTCGGTCTAAATTGGGTGGCTCTTCCCAACTGTCCAAACAGTTACCTCACACCTTTCTGGTAAGTCGGACGGTCTGGGTCTCAACAACAACAACAACTCGAATACTTCATATGCGAGCGCCCATCCAAAGCCCATCTTTTTGGTAGTAATATATATATTTGATGTTTCAACTAAATAGTCTAAAATTTGCGTCAAATTAAAACACTTGCATTATATAAAATATATAGAGTGTTTAAAAAAGTGAACAGCAGAATTATTTTTAACCGTTGATTGTAGACGCATTGCTCCAATTGCAAAAATACCTTAATTTAAATGAAGTAGAAAGTTATGAATTAGTAATTTGAGTGATGTGTAATAGTTTTATAAAAAACTAACTTTTTGTACAGCCCTTCTAGCGAAGAAAATCAAATTACAAAAATGTTATCCATAACGTAGTAAAACTGATAAAACTTTGGCTGTAATATGATCACATTTGACATAATTATCATTGTTTAAAATTTTCATTGGGAAATAAGGAGACAGCCACAAATCGATTTCGGTTTTCTAATAGCTACTAAAGCTTTTGCTACTTATTTAAATTTATTTTATTCAAATATTTCTGTAAACCTGTTTCATCACCATTACGCTGATTCACAGTTTGAATTTAAGCATTAAAATCACTTTGCTACATAATTAAAGTTTAAACTGTGGCGCTGCTTAGTAATACCGAATTCTGTGATTATGATTTACGGCAAATGCAACCGATCCTCAACGAATTTTAAAAAATGAAGAACATGTCTATTTTTCCATAGATTTTGTTAAGAAAATATCTGACAGACTAACAAACTTACAATTATCAGTTTTCCTTTTACCCTACTTAAGGGTTAAAATAACTTTCAACTAGAATCGTCTATCCTTAATAGTTTCAACAACAAACAGCAGAAAAAAAATCGTTTTTAAAACCTTACTAAATTATTTCCGTAATTCAATTTGTAAACAGCCCCTGGATTCATGAATTGCAATGATTACAAGAGTATCGAAAAGCCACGATAAAGTGGTTTAAGTCAAGAGGTATCACGGTTTATTTCATTTTGAACTTGCACTTTTGAGATCCAAATATTTCATAATTTGGCTGAATGAAGTATGATCAACATTTTTGTAATTTAACTTGTTTCATTTGAGGGGGATAAGTAAAAATTTAATTTTTAAAATTATTGGCAAAAATATTTCCCATTATTAAAAATCAAATTACTGTTGCATAATTTCCTACTAGTATATTTTAAGCAACTTTGCGATGTGAACTATGGGTCTTCTACCAGCGGTTCAAAACAATTTCCGCTGTGCACTTTTCTTTCATTCTAGATAATTCTGATGGAGACTGTAATGAATAAAGACTACTGTAATATACATATAATAAGTATTGTAATTGATAAATGTTCGGTTCTGATGTATATATTATTCAGTATTATGGATATATACGAGATTGAAACTTTTTTTATTATGGGGCTACGATGAAATATATAAGATTGGGCTCCCAGTGTAGATAACAGAATCCATGGGCAAATTTTGCGATTTTTATGTACTCATCAGCAAGCAATAGTAAAAACTATTTTATGTGATACCAGTATGTTAATAAAAAAGGCTTTAAGTGTAAATTTAATTGTATCACTTTTGAATTAAATATTTGCATGTTCCATCTACCCGTAATTAATTTGTGTTAATCGGTATTTAGTTTAACTTGTAAAATAGAGTTTATTGGAATATTAATACCTTCATTTCTAAAATCTAGTTCACTCAAATAGTGCCAAGTGTTTAATAAAAGTTCCCAAATTAAAAAAATCGTTTCCAGGCGAAAAAGTTTGGAAAAAGCTGATATAGAAAAATTATAATAGTACAAAAATATTTAGATTTTAAAATATAACTTTACACAGAGTATTAGCTGCAAGTTTCAGAAATAATCGGTTCATATGATCACATCCAGGACTGCCAAAGAAAAAAAATCCAACCCGCATTTCTTCGTTCATAATAAAACATTATATCCATCATGGTAGCATCCAATAAATGATGCTATTCGCTTTTAAATGAAAATTACATGCGAATTGAAAACTTTGTTTCAATTAACATACATTTTTTAAAGCTTTTTTTGTTTTATTTTCGAGAAAAAATGGTAAAAAAATTAAGGGCCTATCCTTAAACCCATATCCCTTAAAAACAATAATAAGCTTCTTGCATTTACCAATCGAAATAATCGTACTAAATTTTATTTGAATATATCTGTTTGTACCAGAGTTATCCTCTCCAGAGACTCAGGCATACAGACACACACATAGATAATCATTGACAAAACGGTTGATTCACATTTAGGGATGCTCAAAATGTTTAAATCCCTCCATATCTAATAATCTGATTTTGGACCTCATTACAATGCTATTAGAATACTATTCCTTACACACTCTATGCATTGTAGGGAAAGACAATTTATGAATAAACTTCTCATTTGTCACATTTCATTTGCTCTCATTTGTCACATCTCTGAAGATTTTGCAACATCTGAAAATACCTTAAATTGCCATATGTGATACCTGTGTAGTGTATGTAGTATTAGCTATTTATATTGAAGTAAAAACAACCGCAAAATCAAATAACTACACTACACATACTCGTGCACCCGGCCACTCATCCTGCTGCTCATACCCTAGGGTGAGTTGGGTGGCCTCGGTCTTCCACACACTCGTGCACGTAATAAAGGCTATAAAAACCAATAACGTCGCAATAAATGCAAAATTAACATTTTAAATATCATTCACATATGTAGACATCTCATACGTTCATCTATATATACATTCTATGTAATCATCCATATCATCTATGTAGACATTCACATATGTTCACATATATTTACACAATTCGATACCTTGTAAAAAGTGCAATATATGTTAGTTTTCTTTATATATGACTTACAAATGTACCGGACGTTACCTAAGAGAGATAAATTGAATTTCTTAATCTAAAGAAAAAAAATCTGATGTGGGCAACACATGACTTTCCTTATATAATGCAATGAATTTATTACTTTTACAGTTAAAAAAAATGTTATTCTTATAGTAGATACTTATAGTCTTTCCAAGATATTGCATCTTCTTCAATTAGTCGTCATTTTCATTGATTTAGCGTCATTTTTATCAATTTGGCGAGATTTTTGTTAATTTGGCAACAATTAAAAATGTCGCCAAGTTGGCGACATTCCGACAAATTCGTCGCCAAAATCTCGCCAAGCGTTATGGACGGAGAAATAAGTTATTATTACAGCAGATAAATGACTATTGGCGTTCAAATACAAAAGTATTACTCAAAGTATCTTTTTTCATGAATGGAACGAGCTAGATCCACGCGAATGATGTCACAAAATTTATCGCATGATATTACAGTAGAAAAGTGAACATGTTCCTCAACGGTTAATATATTTTTTCTATTTATGGGAATTTTTGATAATTTTATTTGAAAAATGTGCAATATCTCGAGAACGCTAGCGTTCTAAAGTTTATGTCAATCGTTTTCTAAAGCAAAAATTACATAAGAAATGTCTGTTTGCGTAACTTTATTAAAGGTTTTGAATTTTTGATTCTTTCAAAATTTCACACGAAAATTTAGGGGGGTTCTGAACATTCGATTGCGTTTAAAAACAATAGGCTTCCAGTGTTTACGGATTGTGATTTTTGTGCCAAATTTCTTTCGAATCGGTCCATTCGTTCGTCAGTTATCGTCTCCACAGACTCACTGTCATACACACACAAACAAACGCACACAGAGACATCACTTCAAAAATGTTTGATTCGTGATCAGGGATGCTTGAAACGTGCTCTCCCGTCGAAAACTCGAATTCGAATTTTCGACCCCGTCACAATAATTTCCTTATACATTATGTATATAAGGAAAGTAAAAAGGGAGAAATAAACTGAATTTTGTATTCTTAAAAAAAAATTATTTTATTCACATAAAATAAAAGAGAAAATTGATTATATTTTTTTTTAATTTTGAACAATATGTGATATTGTAAGGAGTTGCTGTTAAATTATAAACGTCGGTCTGCACGTCAATTTTTTTATATCGTAATATAAAAATCGAGGAGGTTGAAAACGCACGAAAGTACATATTTGTTTTAAATTCACGAAAATTCGTTTATTAAAATATGGATTCTGTTCAAAGTTTGTTTGAAAGATAATTTTTCAATTTTTCCGATGATGTTAAGATGAAAATATTTTGTGATAATATTTTCAGTCACAATTTGTATGAATATCGCCCACAATCGTAAATCGGGCTAAACCATAAAATAACTAAAAAACTAATTCGAAATTAAAAAAATAATAATAACGCCGAAGTGTATCTTTTCGGGTTCTGAAGTACCCGTGTTCCAAATTTAGTGCTTAGATTTCCCTCTATACACACACACACACACATACATTTCCTTTATTATGTAAGATGTATAGCAAAACTATAGGTATTATCACGTTCTCGATGCATCAGAATTTTATTATTTTCCACATAGAGTGGTAGTATATTTCTCGAACAAGTTGAGCAGATCAAATAAAATTTGGTTCAATTTTCCAATCTTAGAAGCTTATTTATTGAGGAGCCAAACTATAAAAATGCTTTAAATTTTCGAAATAATATTGTAAAACCAAAAGTTAGTTAAAATGTGTTGATAAACTAGCTCTTTTATTTAGAGGCGAGTGACATGACGTACAAAACGACAGCCGGCTCCGTTCTTTAGATATCACGAGTTTTCGTCTAAAATGGAGAAATCATAAATATTTTCACTATCATCAAATGACTGACGGTTTTGCAAGTGCTTTTAACCAAACATAAATAAATAAATGGGCATTGTTGCTTAATAGTTATCATGAGCCGTTCTCGAGATATTAGAAATTTTAATTTTTTCTAATTTGCCCGATATCTCTCGAAATAATTGAGCTAATTACATGAAATTTAGAATGCTTATTTTAATCAGTAGCAGCATTAAGTTCATTAATTTATAGTGACATTTAGTAATAAGAGATTCTCTAATTTGTATAATTTTCCCCGCAAAAGAGAAATTTATTGATCTTTAGGAAAAATCATGTGTTGAACACGTTCTATTTTATATATATATATATATATATATATATATATATATATATATATATATATATATATATATATATATATATATATATATATATATATATATATATATATATATATATATATTGAAAGATTTTAATCGAAAATTACGCATAAACTACTGTATGTACAAAAAAAACCATCACTAGCATATCTGTTACAAATGAGTAACTATAGACCAAGACTAAGGATAAAGATAGAAGGTAACATATCACTGCAATGGTAAAGGGGGATGAGAAGAATATTAGGATACAAAATTCACAAGTAAAAGTATATAAATATAAATAAAAATAAAAATAAAACACGGCAAAAATGAGAAAAGGCTATAATAATTAGCTCAAGATAAAAGATTAAGACATAGAGAACAATCAATTGAAACTACACAAAAATGGCGGTTAGTTCGAAATTGCATTCTCATCAGGACAGCCATACAATTCGAATTAAAACCGATAGAATAGCCAGTTCCTGACAATGGCGATAGTATTTAACTATAGACACCATTGGAACTGTCTACTGGCTAGTGGAAGGAGACAAATAAATCAATTGAATTACAAATCAGAAAAATAATACTTACAGAAATATGAACTCACAAGCATTGCCACCGCGTGTAAGTTGAACAAGCGGCTGAGCATTTCACCTCACTTCGTCAATGCGAGTGGGCACCGGAATGAATACATTTGAACGATACATAATATGTATGGAGACTTTCAAAAATAGTAATCAGTATAGGACTCAGGAAAAGTGGAAAACAGTCATTCGAAAATAGTAAACAGTATTAGACTCAGGCCAAGTGGTAAGTTAGGTGATAGGAATGGGTGAATTCTCAAAATTGAGTTATCCAATCAAAGATAAATAATGCATGTGTAAAATGATTACGTGCTATATTTGAAATTATTAATAATATTATTTACAAATACTTCCGGATATTGGTAATTTTGACAAATGCGTTTAAGATTATTGATGTGGAGAAAGGGAAACCGAGGATCAGAAAGTCAATGTATTCGAAATAGCTGGTTTAAAATGATGTTTCTAAACAATTGAATAGAATTACAAGATTGATATGATAGCAGCTTTATGATAGTGAAGTTGTAAGAATCTTTTTTGTTATATAGATTGGTGATTACATGATTATTGAGGATATCTAAATTTAGGTCTAAAAAATGTACAGTTTGACTAACGCTAGGCTCATTAGGAATTAATTCTAGGTTAGATGGGTAAAAATCAATATTAATTGGATAAGAATCATCAATGGTAATACAAATTAAGTCGTCAACATATCTATATATAATATATGAATTAGAGTTAAAATGACATTCATAATAGTAAAGTTATAAGTTAGCGAGTATACTACTACTACAGCCACCTTGTGGTACACCAGATGTTTGTATATAAATGTTATCACCTTGGATAATATAATTGTTGTATAACACAAAGTGTAAGAGCATAGGAAAGTTTTTGACATTAAATGCAACATTATTGGCAGATAGATAGTCTTGATAAAGAGGGATAATAACTTTATATAAATCTTTAATGACAATATTATTAAATAGGTCTTTAAAATCAAAGGTATGGAAACCAAGAATTTGTGGAAGCTTGCTAAGGTGATTTACTAAATCACAACTATTGTTCACAATGAAATATCCTGAATTCCTAAATTTAAGAGATTCATTAATTCTATTTAAACAGTTAAGCAAGTATTTACTAGCTGTAGTGGTAAAGGTATTATGTCCACAAGTGACTGTTCTAAAACTGAGAGGTGATTTATGGAATTTAGGAACCAAAGTAACATAAGGAAATTTAAAAAACTTACAATTAATATTTAATTGTGTATATAATTTTAGCATTTTAGTTTTGATTTTGATAGACTGATTATTAATGGGTTTAAAAATTTGATTATTTTTTAAGTAATTCTGTAACAGAGAAACCTAATATTTTTTACAAATGATGGCATAATTATTAGAAGCTTTATCTACATAAGTTATGACAAAATGTTGTTGTAGTTCTTTAATAGCAGATAGGAGTTGTTTATAAGGATACTTAGGCTTCGTTAATTTAATGTGTGTGTGTGTTTATAATAACATTTTTAAGTAGATGTTAGGTAGTATACTTCCATAGATGGAATGCTTCAATAGGAATGGAATGTGAACAAGCAAGTTGATATATGAATTTATCAAAATCAAATGATATAGACTGAAGAAGTTGTTTAGGGTGATGGCAGAATGGAATGCGAAATTTAGACCCTTTATTCATAATATCCCTAAGTATATCATCCTGAACTATACTGAGATCCCCAGTAATAATGTGTCCATGAGAGGAGTTGACATAAGGGGCAAGATTTTTATTGCTGCATGCACATGATGTAAGGTCATCGGAGTTTAATGTCCTGGAAACTTCATTGTAATTGTAAATAGTTCTACCAATTGGTAAATTATATTTGAAGGAATTTTGTATTTTGATTTCTTTTACGGGTAACAAGTGCTGATGTTTTGCAAATAAATTATTGAAGTTAAGAGAATTAAGAATAGGGTGTTTAAAAGAAATTACACAGTAAGCTATTTTAGTATGTGGATTTGGTGAATGGAGAAGGTGGTAATTTAAGAAATTTGTACGTGAAAGAAGCAAATCATAAAATAAATGTTTAAAATGCTCATGAGTTAATTTTAATTTTAAAAAATTAGTATAAACAATACTTAATTTGCATTTTCTGACTTTATATAACCAAGTTCTAACAGGTAGAAAATTGAAAGCTTGTGAATAATTATATTGTAATTTCAAAATGTCTGCATTGTAATCAATAGTTTTACTTAAGTTACTTTTTCCTTTGCCGCGCTTATATCGCTTTTTACTAGACGTTGATGAATTTGAATATTGAAAAAGATGTTTATATACTGAAGATTTATTAGAATTGTATTCAAAACTATTGTTAACAACATTATTATTATTATAAATTTGATTTAAGCCATAAGGGAAGAGAGTTTTATATTTTTTAATGTAATAATTTTCAAATACTAATCTATCAGTGAGTGAAGTTTTAATATCTAAAATATGAAGGGATACATTTTTAAATCCGTGTGTAGCAAAGTGCTGATATTCAAATTGATTTTTAGTAGGGAGATCATTAAAGACTTTATGGTCAAATTTTTTTTTAATATGATCCTATATATATTACATTGATAATAGCGTCTTGGTCTCATAGACGAGGTAGACTTTTTATTTTAAGTATAATATCAAAATGCAATTAGAAACTGGCAGGTGCCTCATTTGATAACAATATAAGATACAAATATTCTACAATATATGCAAATAAAGTGCATTTAACGTTCCGTAATGATAGCTGTAATTATTGCTTCCTTTCACCAGTTAACATAAACCACCATTTATTATAAATCATAATTTTAACATTATTTATACAGCTTATTATATTTTCAATGGCAATAAACTCGTTTCGGGTGGTCTCCTTTTTTCACAAGCATTTTCGGTTGCTACACTGTAAAACATTTTGCAATCTTTGCTCATTTTCTTTTCACTGCTTTGTTGATAATTTCTTCAGGCTATCAGAAAAGCCGCAATTACAGATGTTCATGAATATCCCACCCAGCTTCATGTCTGAAATATTCAAGTCTGCCAAAGCGTTATTTTTGTATTTATATATATATGTATATATCTTAGTATTTTGTATTGTATTTTGTATTTATATATTAATCTTAAGGTGTAGTTACAGGCTTCTATTTACCCGTCTTTCACTAAAGTGAAATCCATTTATTAATTGCTTACCTTATATATGGAACAGAAAAAGAGAGGTATTTAATACTTTAGTACCTGTTCTAATTATAATGGAATTTTTCTCCACTCTAAAGTTGAGCCTATTTTATTTTCACATATGCTCTTCAGATCATTTTCAATAAAATATAGTCACTGGTATTTAAAATACAAGTAAATAAATCTCTTAATATATATATATATATATATATAAATTGAAAGATTTTTATTGAAAACTATGCGTAAACTACTATATGTACAAAAAAAACCATCTCTAGCATATCTGTTACAAATAAGTAACACTATAGACCAAAACTAAGGATATATATATATATATATATATATATATATATATTTGAAATGTAATAATAAGAATTATGTAAAAATAAAAAAAATAAAAATACAATTAAAGTAATATTAACATCACCATAGAAGCAAATTCACGTCCATAATGCCGATAAGAGAAAAGAACAGAACCTTCCCAAATTCGATGATTAATCAGAATAAAATTCCTCTTCAGGTCTGAGTATTTAATTCTAATTAACCCAAACAAATGCCTGTTTCAGATTAAGCAATAGTACATTACTATAAATGCTTAAACTCAGACTACAGGCATCAAAAAAAGAAAAAATGAAAAAAGGATACATTAAGAAAATTGTATTACCATGCGGCATAAATCATTCCTCTTCTACCACGTGTATACACAATCAACCTCAACAACTTAATCTAGAAGCACCGGAATGAACAAGTCGAAATTCTACCAGGGAGGCAGTACGAACTTTCACGGAAATACTCCCAAACCCGTCCAGTGAGTCTAAGCTGAAGACTGGACAAGCAATTCAGAATACAACTTCCCAAACATGCAGAACTGAATATGAATATGAATCATAGATGAAAATTCCTACTAAACAAGAATTCATAGGAAAACTGGATAATCGAGAATGCCACTATACACCATTATAAGGGCGCACAAAACGTAGTTTCAATACTGACAAAAGTTATATTTTTTTGCGAAAATAAAATTCAAAACATTAGTGTTAATGCATCTTATTTTCCGATTTTTTGATTTTTCTAATGTTTTTGACTTAATTTATTATTTTTCATTTTTATTTATTTATATAATTAATAAATAATTATATATAACATACAAACATACATATATATACATACATACATACATATATATATATACATATATATACACATATACACACACACATACACACATATACATATATATATATATATATATATATATTTTATATATATATATATATATATATATATATATATATATATATATATATATATATATATATATATATATAAATTGAAATATATATATATATATACAGGGTGTCCCAAAAAGATTGAAACTCGCTTTAATTCTTTACCTGTTGGAGATAATTGGGCAATGTAAATTGCAAAAATGTTGAAAGTAAGGTAGGAAATAAGACTACGTTAATGAAATAGTCCTCCTATTAATTTTCAAAAGTTATACTTTTTAAATTTTTATACGTCCCCCTCAGACAAATTTGTCAATCAGAAAATTTCTATTCTTAATGCAACCAGATCATATCATTAAAAAATCTGATGTGGGCAACACATGACTTTCTCTATATAATGCAATGAATGTACTACTTTTACAGTAAAAGCAATAGATTATTTTTATAGTAGATATTTATATTCTTTCCAAGATATTGAATTCTCGACAATTAGTCGTCATTTTCATCGATTTAGGGTCATTTTTATCCATTTGGCGAGATTTTCGTTAATTTAGCAATATTTAAAAAAGCCGCCAAGTTGGCGACATTCCGCCAAATTCGTCGACAAAATCTTGCTTAGCGTTATGTACGGAGAAATAGGTTATTCTTATCGCAGATAAATTACTACTGGCGTTCAAATACAAATGTATTACTCAAACTATCCATTCTTATGAATGGAACGAGCTAGATCCACGAGAATGATGTCACCAAATTTATCGCATGATATTACATATGAAAAGTGTACATGTTTCTCAACAGTCAATATATTTTTTTAATTTATGGGATTTTTTTATAAATTTATTTGAAAAATGGGCAATATCCCGAGAACGGTTCATGCTAGCGTTCTAAAGTTTATTTCAATCGTTTTCTAAGGAAAAATTACATAAGAAATGTCTATTTGCGTAACTTTATTAAAGGTTTTGATTTTTTGATAATTTTTTCAAAGTTTCACTCGAAAATTTAGGAGAGTTCTGAACATTCGATTGCGTTTAAAAAAAATCTGATGTGGGCAACACATGACTTTCCTTATATAATGTAATGAATGTACTTTTACAGCAAAAAAAATAGGTTTTTCTTATAGTAGATACTAATATTCTTTTCAAGATATTTAATTTTCGACAATGAGTCGTCATTTTCATTGATTTAGCGTCGTTTTTTATCTATTTGGCGAGATTTTCGTTAATTTGGCAGCATTTCAAAAAGTCGCCAAGTTGGCGACATTCCGCCAATTTCGTCGCTAAATCTCGCCAAGCGTTATGGACGAAGAAATAAGTTATTCTTATAGCATATAAATGATTATTGGTGTTCAAATACAAAAGTATTACTCAAAGTATCTTTTCTCCTGAATGGAACGAGCTAGATCCACTAGAATGATGTCACCCAATTTATCGCATGATATTTACATACGAAAAGTAAACATGTTTCTCAATAGGAAATATTTTTTTTTTTCTATTTTATATGACTTTTTGATAATTTTTTTTAAAATGTGCAATATCTCGAGAACGGTTCATATTAGCGTTCTAAAATTTATGTCAATCGTTTTCTAATGAAAAATTACATAAGAAATGTCTATTTGCGTAACTTTATTAATGGTTTTGATTTTTTACGATTTTTTCAAAATTTCATTCGAAAATTTAGGGGGTTCAGAACATTCGATTGCGGATAAAAACAATAGGTTTCCAGTGTTTACGGTTTGTGATTTTTGTACCAAATTTGGTTCGAATTGGTCCAGTCGTTCGTCAGTTATCGTCTCCACAGACTCACTGACACACACACACACACATACTTTCACACACACACGCACCACACACACACAGACATCACTTCAAAAATGTTTGATTCGTGATCAGGGATGCTTGAAACGTGCTCTCCCGTCGAAAACTCGAATTCGAATTTTCAACCCCGTCACAATACTTTCCTTATACATTATGTATATAAGGAAAGTAAAAAACCCGCAGATCTGTATATCTTTAAAATCAACTGCATTATGGTAAAGAAAAAATCTGACTTATGCCACTTTTCCGAACCATGTGAAAGGCTGTTTCATCAGTGAAAATAGGGATCATAAACAAATTGATGATAGAAATTGTTTAGATCAAAAATACGTTAATATGTGTCAAAATTTTTTATCACAAATGCATCTAAATAAAGCATTACACAGACAGAGATCATATAAAGCAGTGGTACTCACTACGCGGTTGGGTATCCTATGTATTATCATCCAGTTTTATCTTTTTTGTGATATGTCGCAAGTTTTCATTTCTAATTTGATATAGGGTCCCCATTCACAATGCTCAATTTTCAAATAAATATAACTCTCAATTTTAAAGATACAGATATGCCGTTTGTTTTTAATGATCTTGTTGCATTAAAAATAAAAAATTTCTAATTGACCCAATTTGCCTAAGGGGGTCGTATAAAAATTTAAAGCGTGTAACTTTTTGAAAATGAACGGGAGGACTATTTCATTAACGTTGTCTTATTTCCTTCCTTACTTTCAACATTTTTCAATTTACATTGCCCACTTATCTCCAACAGTAAAGAATTAAAGCGCGTTTCAATCTTTTTGAGACACCCTGTATATATATATATACATCATAATTGTATCAGGAACCTTGCTCCCCATTACCGACAGCTGTTTCCCCTGAAACCCAACGAGTTAGAATATATATTCTAACTCGTTGCTGAAACCTCAGTAACATGCTTGCAAATGTTTTACAGTGATGTATCAAAGCAGGAAAAAAAGGTTCTTAGAAAAATCCTTAAGCTAAGCACCCCAGTAATTTTATACGGAGAAGTTCATAAGTGTATCCGTTACGTCTATCTACAGTAAAGTGATGACGCCTTTAAGAATAAAAGTGATGGTTTCGGAGCGGATAATTTAAAAAGTGTGCACTAAAAAGGCTGTGGCAGTAACAAACCGATTCACAATATCTTTGGTATATTCGGTAAAAATTCGATTTTTGAAGAGAAAGCAAAATTCGTTTTGGACAAAAAAAAAAATCTTCACGAAATGTGTTAAGATAGCCAATATCTTGTCTTGCATCTTTGCGGATTATAAACACATGACGATTCGCCGATCTTTCATTTTCGGAACAGCCCGTCATATCAGCGTAATTTCAGACAGTTTAAACTACGAATTTACGCGTCAGCGTTTCATTCCATAGACAAAAATCTTGACTGAATGAAGCAGAAAAGATTTGGGCCATACTTTTTTTTTTTAGTTTAAAAACTAATTAAATAACTATCTTTTTAATGATTCAGTGTCTGGTGTGCTGCAATGTTTCATAAGGCTGACAAAAATTTTAATATTCGACATATTTATCTACAATAGACTTTCTTATTCAGTTTCAGATTAACCGATCACCGCCAGACCAGTCTTTCGGGGCAAACGAGTGACAATTTAGACAGCCCAGTGATTAAGATGCGGGGATTGCATTCGGAAGACCCGGGTTCGATTCCCGGCTCTGTCTAAATTGTCCCCGCTTTCACACGGAGTAGGGACACGTTAAATATGTGGGTTTGTAAGTCCTTCTGGGAATTTGGTGGTGAGGGGGAGAGGAGGGTACGATCCTTGTGGATGTCGACCCAACGGTTTAAATTGGGTGGCACTCTCCCGACCTTCCACACAAGTACCTTACACTTTCGGGTAGTCGGACGGTCTGGGTCGAAAGAACGAAAAAAAGACCAGCCTTTCTCAAAGAGCTTTTGGAACTCTCAGAATCCCCCCCCCCCCCACACACACACACGCACACGCGCGCAATTTTAACTAAATCCTAAATATCCGTCTATTCGTCTGTCATTTTCAGGCATTTATCGCCAAGTGAAAACCTCATTTTCACCAAGTGAACTTTTGCAGTCACTGGGAGAGATGGGTGGGTTGTATAAAACAGTCATTTTTTGCTTTTTCTTCGTTGTGGTAAAAGTAATGAACAAACAATTATACAAAAAAATATCAGGGATATATCATTTACATCCAAATACAGAAAGGAAACACAGATGGTTTTAACTTCATAATAGGTGTGGGGGGGGGGAATAATGTAATATAGGGAGTTAAAAATAAAATATAATAAAAATATTCGAATGAGATATTAAAAAAGAGTTCTTTCAGACAAAAAATTATTTCCAAAATTTTCTTTTTGGTAGTCAGTGAGGGGGGGGGGGGGGGGGGGGGAATGATAATAAACAGCAGAATTCTCTATTTTTTCCTTATTTTCAAAAAAATAATAAGCAAAAAATTCTGACAATTTTATTAGAGTTGCATCATTACAATCTAAGCCATTATAAACTTTAAAGTAAATGACGGAATTTATGAAGTGTTAGAGCATTAATAATCTTTGCAACATTTTCACTTATTTTTTAGCCTATATAAAACGGGGGGAAATTATATGCAATTAAACAACAAGGATGCTTCAGGTCGATTAGAAAAAAATAAGAAGGAGATATAAAATGTGAGGAGTGGTACGAAAAAAAAAACTATAAATCTCTTCGAGTGGTATATCAAAAAATCGGTTGCATGGAGACGAAAACAGAAATAATAATAACTACTTCAGTTTTGCAGTCTGTGAGGAAGGGGACGGTTAAAATTAGACAAAATTTGTGTTTTCTCTAGTTTTGCAAAAGTAATTAGCGAAAAAAAATCTAAAACTATTTTCGCAGATAAATTGCCCCAACACCATTACAGAAAAAATACTACATGTGCTTCAGGTTGATTAAAAACAGAGAGAGAAGAGTTATATAAGCGGAGAGGGGTGTCTTTCTAAACATAAAATACAATTAAAATATTGGTGCAAAGTATCTTTGATACTTTGATACAATTTTTAACATTTTACAGCATAGTTGAAAAGTGTTTATAACTTTGGTCATTCTGTCTGTCTGTCTCTTCGTTCGCACGATAACTGCCGTGAAAATGACTTTATCAAAAGGAACTTTTAGTATGTTGTTGAGACGGGCTGTGGGAAATATATATGGGAATGTAAATAAATAATATCACCCAATTAGTTTTGGGTTGAACCCGGGTTGAAAAAATGAAATACATTGAAATACATTGAATTATGGGACCTAATTTTTCAAACATTTTTTAAGCGACGTTAAAATTCACAAATTGCTTCGAAAATTTTAGGAAATATACAAATTATCCCATAAAATATATAAAAAAATTTCACAAAATATGTTCGGTAGTTTTTTAAATAAAAATTAAAATAATAATTACACCAGTATAATATGAAAAGATCCCGTGACACACTTCAAAATAAAATCTGGCATCCATCTTTTTTCCCAGAATAAAAATCGTGATTTTTAAAGTTCTTTTAAATTTATATGTAGTGTTGCAACCGTCCTAGAACCGCTTTATTTTTGCGTATTTTCTGTGCATTTTTATTCTGCGTCAACGCAATTACAATGTTTTTGAGTTTAAATGATCATCCAACTTTGATTATTTCTACAACGAAGCCTAATTTTAATGGATGTAAAATGTAAACAAGTGATTGTAAGATGAGCTGTATAAGAATTGCTGAATTCTTTTCACGCAAAATTATTTAACTCTGGAGTCTGTAATAAAAGTGTATGAATGAAATATTCACTGCTTTTACATAAAGAGTCAGACGATTTATATTTCGATGACGTCATTTGAATAAAGTTCGCTGTTTTCGATGAAGTTTTAAGTTTTCAAGTAAAATAAATTACTGTAGTTCAGTGATAATTAAAAAATATCACGGCTGAATGTATCGCATTTTATAGATGTTTAAATAAAATTGCATTCCAGTTGAAAAGTATTTCATAATCAATGCTTTATGCATGAATGATCTTTTTTGTTTTAAATTTTGTAATCACATAGGAAAGGGGCGATAGTAAAAACATTATTATAGATATTTCAGAGTTTATCATTATAGTTTTGCTTTCCCTTATTTGGGATGTGAAAAAAAATGTAAGCATTAGAATTAAATAAATTCCAAGTGATTATTTATGTCTAATATACCAGCAAGATTAAGAGCAAAATGCAAATTTTACAACCCTGAGCTCTGTGTATGGATTAAGTACTCTACACTGCTGAATCCTTAATAAACAGCAAATATTCACTTGTTTACTTCTCAAATTTTTATGACATTATTAATTTTACAATAAATAACATAATTTAAAGTGTTAATCTTAATAGCCCTTGCAACATTTTCCATTATTTTAACTTATATAAAGCGGTAAAAGGTTATATACAACTAAATATGCTTTAATGTCAGGGCTGCCAACAGGGAGTGGACGCAAAAGGATGCTTTACACTCATAAACCATTTCTGAAAAAAATTCAGCAACTTGTAATATAGAGGGTAGTAGGAAATACGCGTATTTGCTGTATAGGGACCCAAAAAATTCTGTCGGCAACATTGCTTACTACATTATAAAATTAATTACTACATTATAAAATAAATTACATTATAAAATTAATCGATATGCTATGTATTTTCAGCTATGAATTTGGTGACACCATTGCTTACTTATCAAGATCTGTTCTAAATATTTTGGAAATTTTACTTTCTTACATTCAGCTCGATATCTCTCCAGAAAAATAAAGCAATTGGGTTGGAATTTGGTTTGATAAATTCAATCAGTAATTATAAGAATCCCACCAATTTTTCGCAATATCGGAAAATATGATGTTTGCTTTTTACTTTCCTTATATACATAATGTATAAAGAAAGTATTGTGACCGGGTCGAAAATTCGAATTAGAGATTTCGACGGGAGAGACCGTTTCAAGCACCCCTGATCACGAATCAAACACTTTTAAGGTGATGTCTGTGTGTGTGTGTGTGTGTGTGAGTCTGTGAAGACGACGATATCTCACAAACGAATAGAGTGATTCGAATGAAATTTGGTACAAAAATCATAATCCATAAATACTGGAAGCCAATTGCTTTTAAACGTAATCGAATGTTCAGAACCTCCCTAAATTTTCGAGTGAAATTTTGAAAAAACCATCAAATATTCAAAACCTTTAATAAAGTTACGCAAATAGACATTTCCTATGTAATTTTTCCTTAGAAAACGATTGACATAAACTTTAGATTTCTAGCATGAATCGCTCTCGAGATATTGCACATTTTTCAAATAAATTCATCAAAAAATCCCATAAATTAAAAAAAATATTAACTGTTGAGAAACATGTTCACTTTTTATTTGTAATATCATGCGATAAATTTGGTGACATTATGTTCGTGGATTTAGCTCATTCCATTCGTGGGAAAAGATACTTTGAGCAATACTTTTGTATTTGAATGCCAATAGTCATTTACCTGCTATAAGAATAACTTATTTCTTCGTCCATAACGCTTGGCGAGATTTTGGCGACGAATTTGGCGGAATGTCACCAACTTGGCGATTGTTTGAAATGTTACCAAATCAACGAAAGTCTCGCCAAATGGATAAAAATGACGCTAAGTCAATGAAAATGACGACAAATTGTCGAAAATTCAATATCTTGGAAGGAATATATGTATCTACTATAAGAATAACCTATTTTCTTTTACTGTAAATGTAGTAAATTCATTGCATTATATAAGGAAAGTCATGTGCTGCCCACATCAGATTTTTTTGCTTTTGTACGCCAACATGATTGTAATACAATATACAGATATTGTAATGTTGTACAATAATGTTGGCGTACAAAAGCAATATTAAACTACACTTACTCGCTTCCTCAGTGGTCAGCTGTCATCAATGAGTTTTATTGGTGGTAGTAAGCATTTCGAAATCTGCACTAAGTGTTCTACTGCTCAAGCCCTTAGAGGAGAGATACGAATATATTTATATATATATATATATATATATATATATATATATATATATATATATATATTATGTATGTATATATATATATATATATATATATATATATATATATTATGTATGTATATATATATATATATATATATATATATATATATATTATGTATGTATATATATATATATATATATAAAATATATATATATAGAAATTGAAAAATCGGAAATAAAAATGTTTTAGTAACTTTTGCGCAAGGCAGCATGAGGGTACCAAACACTATATATATAGAAAAATTGAAATATACAAAGTGAAAAAAACATGTAAAAAGGAAGGAAGGATCGGCAAAAAGCTTACATTATGGCGGTAAGGGGTTGTGGCCTTACTCCCCAGTTCAACGAGCTCGTCAAAAACGCCGCGGCATTTTCACTCCTGGTCGCCAGCCCTGGCCCAAGCCAACCTCCGGAGTGACTTTGAAATCATCACGAGACCTGGATAGAGAAGTGCACGAGAGTCATATCACCTCAAATAAAGCCAACTGAATTGCCGACTCAAATGAAATGTAGTTCCAGCCGCGGTCCTGTGATCACAGTGCGGTTCTGTCATATGGAGGGTTCGATGATTTTGTCTCTAATTGAACTCAAAAAAGACTTAAGTCTTACACCATATGCAAAATTGGTTCTGTATAAATTATCAATATTTTTACGCATAAAGGAAATTGGATATTTATTAAAAAATGCTTGTTTTAAAAATTCTTGATCAAAATTGATACGTAAATGTTCCTCTTTGATAGTTCTTTTTATTCTGATTAAACCTCCCAAGAATACATTGCGAAACACATTCAAATGTATGTTGGAGTTCCAATGTATAATTCCAATAATGGGTAGTTTAAATTGTTTTCTTTTATCATAGATGGTGAATATGAGAGGGATTTGACAATAGTTGATATTCAAATCCAAAAATTCGACCTCGTTGTTATTTCTAAGAGGGTTTTCCTTCAAGATAAGGTTTGGCGGATAAAAATCAAAGTTCATTGTGTAGTTTTCATTCTCATATCCAATGATTACGTCATCCACATAACGTAGGTATATGATTTCGTTGTTTATATGTGATCTTCTTTCATAAAAACTAAGATATATATCAGCTAATATGGAAGAACATCCCCCCCCCCCCATGGGGATGCCCTTAATTTGTTGATAAATAGATAATCCGTTGTAAAGGTAATTTTCTTTAATAACTATTTTGATTATAGACTTGAATTTATTGAATTCCAGACTCCTTTTTAAGTCATATTCTTCAAACAAGCTGTAAAGTATATTTGTCATGTCATCAAGATCTATAGTATTAAAAAGTTCCTGGAAATCATAAGTTCTCAAGTGCAAAGGATGTTTATGATCTTTCAATATATTGATCACTTGTAGACTGTTTTTTATAATATAGCTTCCCTGGTTATTAAGTTTCAGCAAAATAGGTTGTAAAAGCTTCATTAACATATTATTGGCTTTCGTGAGATAGGTATTGCATCCAACAGTAACTGGTCTGAAAGTAATAGGACTTTTATGTAGTTTCGGAATATTAATCAGATACGGATACTTGATAATTCCTGTATATTTGATACCAGTTAATAAATACAAAGCTTTGATTTTATTTGAGATTTCCTTAAGGGAGAGGTTGATTTTACTGTAAAGAACTTCATTTTCATATTTTTCTTTCAATATGTTAATGTAAAATAGCTTACATGTAAATGCGTAGTTACTTGATGCCTTGTCAATATATGTAATTATAAATTGATTTTGAATGTTCTTCAGAAGATGGAAGTTTATTTTATTTTATTTTAATAACTACATAAAAGTCCTATTACTTTCAGACCAGTTACTGTTGGATGCAATACCTATCTCACGAAAGCCAATAATATGTTAATGAAGCTTTTACAACCTATTTTGCTGAAACTTAATAACCAGGGAAGCTATATTATAAAAAACAGTCTACAAGTGATCAATATATTGAAAGATCATAAACATCCTTTGCACTTGAGAACTTATGATTTCCAGGAACTTTTTAATACTATAGATCTTGATGACATGACAAATATACTTTACAGCTTGTTTGAAGAATATGACTTAAAAAGGAGTCTGGAATTCAATAAATTCAAGTCTATAATCAAAATAGTTATTAAAGAAAATTACCTTTACAACGGATTATCTATTTATCAACAAATTAAGGGCATCCCCATGGGGGGGGGGATGTTCTTCCATATTAGCTGATATATATCTTTGTTTTTATGAAAGAAGATCACATATAAACAACGAAATCATATACCTACGTTATGTGGATGACGTAATCATTGGATATGAGAATGAAAACTACACAATGAACTTTGATTTTTATCCACCAAACCTTATCTTGAAGGAAAACCCTCTTAGAAATAACAACGAGGTCGAATTTTTGGATTTGAATATCAACTATTGTCAAATCCCTCTCATATTCACCATCTATGATAAAAGAAAACTA